>JAPZEB010000006.1:18646909-18662525 GCA_029783705.1 Chaetodon striatus
TATACACACACACGCAAAATCCCAACACTCTTAGACATTTTTGAACTTTAGAAATTTTCATTTTTAATTTGTTTTTATAATTAATTTAGATTCAGTAGCAGTTGATTAACATCACAATATTATTATGTTAAAGATAACATATAGGCTCTTATCAGCATTGTGAAAACAGTTCTCTTAAAATGTATTTTTCCTATAGCAGGAAGTAGCTGATACTATACACATAAAAAAGTATGCAAAAAAGTATTTGCCTGAGACAATTGCATTTATAACTTAGATTATAAATGCAATTGTGGTGTTGCAGAATTTGATCAATTTTATGATGGTCTACAAAAGACTGCAACTTGTTTTAGAAAAGTGCTGTATCTGTGAAACTTGGACCATCACCTTTAAATCAAAGAGATCATATTCAAGTGTGAAAAATGTTTTAGCAACATTAAATAACCTTACACTTGAACCAAACAAGTAGTGGGATAAGATGAAAATGAATTAAGTCCCACTGTAGAACATAAGGTAGCTTGTGTAATTCCAAACTCACAAGCATACACACATATACATGTACAAACATCTTAAAAATGCAAGTAGCATCTAACACAGTATTCAGTCCTGCCTGGGCAGAGAGCGGCCGTGCAGGGAGACAGAAGGGAAAGCAGAGTTCAGTTTCAACTCAATTTGCGCACTCTCCAGGAAAATGACCTCAGTGTGTTTTTAAGGTGTGGCCGGTCAGAGAATAACACATTCACACACAAAAACAAGCGGGGAAATGTTGAAGAGAGACAAAGAGACAAATCCAAATCACATTGTGGAATATGAAGCTTTGCTAAATGAGAGGGCTGAGGATTAGTGGCAGATTAACACCTCGCACTTATCTTGCAGGGCCTGGCTGGTGCTTATCTCGTTTACACTGTATGTAGGCTTTAGCCTTAGCAATATTACAAAACCATTAACAGCTTCATAAAGAGAAGAAGTGGATTACAGGTTGATGAGCACAGACAAAAAGATGAACTTGTGTGCAGCTGCCTCGGCGTATTTGTTCTGACTGACGCTCGGTGATATGGATAAAAAATAAAATCTCAGTATTTTTTATTGTGTTTGAATGCACAGAAATGTTTGATATAGCCAATTAAAACTGTGTGCATTGTGTGCATATATGTATTTAGTTCATTGTTATGCTTTGGCCTAGCTGAAGCAAAGTAAGGAATGGTCAGGATACCAGAATTTACTGCCAGGTCTTGTGACACTGTTGCAGAACGTCTCTCAGCCACATTATCCAAAGCAGGTTTCTATTGCAGGTGACTCAATGCCACAACAGATATTTAAAACAGATCTTTTGGATTGTTGAGCACCTTATGTAAAGTATTTGACGCTGGAATCAGTGAGTCCACAAAGGTTTCTGCAGTCAGAATCTTGATTGTATACATGACACAACACTGGAAATGCATAAGGGGATATCTCTGAATTTTTTACAATTGATTATTTGTACAGTAAACTACATAGTAGTGGAGTTTTTATTTTAGTTTACTAGACTGGACAGAGTTTCGGCTGTTGTGTATTTTGCATATGAAAATGTGAAAGGATTTTTCCAAAGCTTATGAAAATGTGCAGCCTGAATGTGCCGGCTGGGCAGGGATCTGCAGGACTGGAGACAAGTCTGTGCTGCACTGGGAGTCACAAGCTACAGCATCTAGAGTCACCGGGTTAAAACTAGTCAGGCTTATCCCCTAAAGGCAAAATGTGTTGTACAGTCTGTGTACGTTTTTTCTACAAACACCCTTATTACGAAGCAGACACACACCAGTGAGGCTGAGCAAATTAGACATAGGGTTCAACTAAAGATGGTGAAGAAAAAAAATGGCTAGCAGGCATCTCATGAGACTTTACACAAGACTTCACACTCACACACACATCACATGACAGCAAGACACAGGAAACCAGACATGTCTGTGCAATGCGTTATCACTGCATGCGTGTGCGGGTTGCAACTTGAAAGCATATTTCCACAAGAAAAACGCTGCACATCCTTCACCACCACTGTCTGCCTCATCTTGCTAAATTACACATATGCCTATCTTCTTCCTCTGCGTTTACAGTTCATACTGAAAGAGTCCCTGCTCAATGGCTCCCTATCACATCTCTAACAAACGTGACCACTCAAAAGGACACAAACTACAGCTAACACTGACTAATCTGACTGTGTACACTTTGACACTGATTGCTAATTCTTACTGATGCTGCCTATTTTAAAATTCTTGTTTCATACATATTTTGAGTCGTTCTGAATGACAGTTTCAAGTTACCTAAAACATATGTGTGTACAAAGCAAGACAGTTATCATTATGCCTACTAACAGAACCTGTTTTACCCTGAGAGCACAAAAGGTGTGAAGGACAGGGCCGCTTTCGAGGCAACGTCGCTCAAAGGTAGTTTGTGACTGACACTCTTGGGCAAAACACAAAAGTCAGACATTTTTACCTACAAATTTTAATAATCTACTAGGTCCAGCTTGGAAGTTAACACACAAAACAGTCTTCTGTTCTGATTTTACTGCAGGGTTGGGCAGTATGCCAATACATCCTGTGGAGCGAGATTAAGTTGTCAACACGAAAAGATTTTACTATAACGTTTATCACTTATATAATGATAGCTATCCCTTGTGTGCTTTCAGCCATGGCAGGCAAAGTTGCAAATCCATGTGCAGGACTGCTTTGTGACAACACTGGATTTTTAACTTGATTTATAAAAAGGTATTTACTTCAAAAGCAGACGCAGCAGTCTGGTCATATAGTCCAAAAACACTACGTAAAGTAAATCAATGTCACAATTTAAATGAGACACATGCATACATGTTGACATTAGATTTGATCCTTTTCCGCTGCTTGCATCTTACTAATGATTCATTATACACATACCAAAGTTACATACAGTAGGACTACCTCTGCAGTTTGATCATGATGTCACACTGACTGCTCTACTCCGACGAAGAAAAGGACTACTAAAGACATGCTGTCAAAAACACACAGCAAACCTGACACAGGAAGTGTCTGAAGTTGTGTGAAGCAGACAGAGAACACCGTCTGAATGGGAAACAGAGAGTGTGTATGCTTGTATATTACTTCCTGATAGTCTGGTGGGGTTCCCTGCTTCTGTAGAAACAAGACGAGCACAGAGAGTAGCAACAGAACAAAAAAAAAACACCTGCTCCTCTGCTTTGCATGAACACACACCTGCCTTCTTCACACACACACACACACACACACACACACACACACAGAGATATTGAAAAGAGACAGGAAGAGAGAGGCAGACAGGTAGAGAAACGTGCAGACCAACAGGGACAACGACAAAGACTCACGTCCACAACCTTGTTTACATACCAAGACAGCACATAGCAATAATGCAGGAGTAAATGGCCGCATTCATGCGTGTCACAAAGCGTTTATTACGAGCGGAAGTGCCTGACATATTTCTTGGTAGATACTGTAGCTTAACCACAACTCTGTGACTAAAAACCTGTGTTTTGCTAGCAGTGTAATAATTTGCTGCCAGCTGGACGACCAGTAAAGTAACATTTTCCGCACACTATGGATGGCAGTCGGGAGTTTCTACTCAACAGATGTAACTAACTGCCAGTTGAACCTTTGAACTGGCGGAAATGTGCATACAGGAACCATGTCAACAGTTGAGCACAATAAAAACAGAAAGGGAAGCTGTCCTTTTCTCTAAAACTAACGTGAATAGCAGTACTGCCTTTACAAACAGAAGTAACAAAATACTTTCGAGTATGATAACTTAGGAGGGAGCAGGAACCACACTGATAACTGAAAATGATGAGCAGCTATATTTCACGCATGCGCACGAGTACAAAGGCAAGGCACTTTATGACAGTCAGCAGCCGACAAAAACACAGCGGAAATGAAGCCTCAAACCGCCTTCGACAGCAAACAGATTTGAGTTTGGTGGTAGCGGCAGCGGTGGTGTATGGAGGTTCAATAAAAAGCGGCTCTTACCGAAACGCAGGGGCTGGAGCTGGTGCTGGGGGTCGGTGAACGCTGCACGGTAACCAGCGCCATTCAGCGACCGGGAAGCGGACACCTGAGATGAAGCGACGGCGGCGAGACGAGCATAATTGATTTGAGGGGGAGAAACCCCAGCTGTACCCGGGTTGTTGGTCTTCTCTCGTTTTTCCTGGCTCCTTCTCTCTCACCGTAGACTATTTGACTACTCCCCGGCTGTTTCCTCTGTCAGCGCCGCCTGCGCATGCGCAACTACCCTTAGCTTGTCAATCCCGATTAACCGTGTGTGTGCTGGACGTAAACAAAGCAGCTGTGAGTAGTGTCTCTCAGTCAGACAGTAAACTTGCTGCCACTGATTTAGAAGTGAATTATGTTAACAAGTCAACAAATACTGGCCTCCATCGTCAGGCAAACACTCTACAGCAATCAAATTCAGAAAATGTATGTCTTTAAGGGGAACTTCACCTATTTCCAAAATTCATACATTTTATTCCTGTGGTCCAAGACAGTCCAGAAATATTACTAAAAATGAACAACTCTCTCCCAAATGTAAAAACTAGAGTGCCAAAACTTTCATTGTCTGTGAAGCAGACAATGAAATGTGATAAATGATATTGAGAGTGCTCACGGATGTAGATACATTTTCTGTTTCAGAACTGACTGCATTACAATCAGAGGTGTAAAGTTGTTACAAGGTGCCCCAGTGCACGCTATTATGATGGGCCCTAAGGCACGCTAGTTACTTCATATGTGCCTAAACTAGCTACCATATAATTTCGTCACATAATCAAATAAAGACTTGACATTTCGATAACATACATATTACAAAGACATCAACATTGCATATATATATATATGACAAAAATAGCAACATAAATAGGGGATTGTTTATTTAATTGCAATTTTTTTCATTGTTTATTTCTAGTTTATGTAGTGTAAGCATATATTTTATAGCATATTTTGTTATAGATTCCTACTGACCTTTTTAACAAGACAAAGAAAGAAACTCTTGATGGAGATGGGTTTGCCTTTTCAAATGCATATACACAGCAACAGGCAAATGGAGTTGTTTTTCTAATGCAGGAATATTTCTAAGGTAGCAATCTAAATAACTCACAGGGGCCTGTTTTCTGTCAAACATGTAGTTGGAGAGCCCACTCTCTCTATGGGCCCCCTCATCCCATGGGCCCCAGTGGCGACCACCTGCCTGCACCGACTATATGTATGCATAGATCAGGTGTATGCAGGGGTGTTTCTAGTATTTGAGGACATTCAGGGCTTAGCCCGGACCTCTACAAGGGGATTCAGGGAGATCGACAGGAATCATCCCCTGGCACATTTTCTTGATAAACAAGCTCTATTTTGATGCTTTTCGTGCATTCTGGTAGCTTATTTACATTAAAAGTACAAAAATTCAATCAATTTATTTCCATTGTAAATTAGAAAATGGTTGGAGGGGCCACCTGGCAGCCTATCGCAGGCCAGATTTGACCCATGGGCCGTTAAGTTAAATATCCCTGCCTTATATCAGAAGTTTGAGATTTACTTTTTTTTCTGGCTTTGAGAGAGAGAAGCTCATGTTCACATATATTGATTGAACTTTCCTCAATCATGAAAAAAACATATTGGAATTCTTCATTCAGGTGGTGATCCCCTTTAAAGGCGTACTCTAGAAATGTAAAATTCTATTTCCAAGAACGCAACTCTAGCACATGGCCAAGCTCCAGTTTAGTGCTCTGCTTACTTGAATAGGGGTAAAAAGATTTAATCTCGCAGCTCTTCTATATTTTCCAAATGTCATTGGACCAAATGGATCAGATCCTGATAATGAAACCAGTCCTTTTGTGGGGGTTGTGACGCTAAAAAATGTATCCATTGATGTACAGATTCGTCTTTCACAATGTAAGTCTCTGGGAAAAAGTCTTTTTGGGCCAAATGGCATCATGTGACAGGCTCGGGAGTTGTAATTGCACTGTTTGGCCGCTACGAAAACTGGCTTCAAAGCCCAGTGCACTTCCTGGGGACTGGGCCAAACAGTGGAATTACAACTTCCAAGCCCGTCATGTGATGCCATTGAGTCAACAAAACCTTTTTCCCATAAACTTACATTGTGAAAGAGATATCTGTACATCAGTGAACACATTTTTTTTTTGAGTGCAGAACTCCCACTAAATGACTCATTTCACTATTGAGATTTGATCCATTTGGTCCGATAACATTTCGAAACTCTAGAAGAACCACGTGGTTTAATAATTTTATCTCAATTCAAGTTAACGGATTACTTAACTGGAAGTATCTGGCTCGGCAAACAGAAGTCTCAAGTGAGCTTTCTCTACTGGCTCAATGATGCGGAAGCAGCGCTTATTATCTGGGAAATTTTATACAAGGAAGTTGAATGTTTTTGCCTTCATGCACCCATGAGCAGCTTTCATCGGAATACACGAAGCCCCGCCTCCAACACTGTATCCAGTTCTCCTTATACATCCATGGTAAATGGTCATGTCTTTCAAAAGACAGGCCCCCAGATGTACCTCAGGCTCTTCTTTAAAAATTTAAAGTCTTCAAGCCCAAACTAATACAATCCAGAAAACATTCTTAAATAAAAAAAGCAATATATTTGCCTAAATACGTGTCTTCCAACTATTGGCCTATTACCTATACTGTAAATTTAACGCATGGGACAAAGCCAGCTTTTCCAAGTCAGTCTCAAGTCTGTAGACATCAATTAGATGTACCAACATCTAATTGAGAGTAACTAACTTTTTTAGGAGCCTTATCAAGAACTTTTTTTTCAGGATTTTTTAAGTGTCAGTTAATGTCAAGTCACTACAATTTAGGTCAAATCAGTCACTCAGTGCTTTTTTCTCTCAAGTAAGTAAAATCAATTTAAATTTGAGTTTGAGTCATGTGACTCAGTATTTGTACAGTATCCATATAGAGTGTGCATGATTGCATTTCCATGTACTGGGTTAAGAAAGTTAGTTTAAAGTCCAACTTAACGCTGCAGTTCAGAAAAGAAGAGAGACCTGCCTTCCTATAGGTTATCAGCCAGCAGTCATATGATCTTTTGTGTACATTGGTACATATGAGCGTCAGTGAAGTGGGTGCAGTACTGACCGAGAGAGAACGTCAGGTGATAGTTCATGACTCCTGAAGTGTAGCCTGCCCGTCTGAACCTGCACTGCTACACTGTTATCTTCACTGCCTGAGGGCACAAATCAGGGAATACATCAGATGCCACAAAACCACACACTCAAAAGTGAAGCGTGTGTCATCGGCACATGCAACACAGCCCAGATATCTGTGCATGCAGGTATGCATGCATCTGCATCGTGCATCTGTGCACGTAGGTATGCACAGATGCACGAGAACGTCCACTATCACTGCAGCTGGACAACCTGGTTTCTCCACCCTTTCCTGCTACACAAAAATAATACTGCCAGACTGAACTGCCAAAAATTACAGATGCATGTGGAGATTCAGAAGTCTGGAGGCTAGAACAACAAACAGTAACTAAAATAATTCACATGTATTGGCTTGTCATCAGCAGTGGTTTTTCCACATCATTAGACAAAGATAGGAAGAATATGCATCATGATATAGAAAAGTTATTTGTTATTCCCTTCACATTTTTCCACCTTAACTTCACCATTTATAGTATCTATCCATCATTCATCCATCCATCTGTCAATCTACAAATCACTTTATACACACATCCGATAGTTCATGTTATCACCACTCCATCCATTTATCCATCCATCGGGCAGCTTTGGTCATTCTGTTTGTACCAGAGGGATTAGTGCGAGGCCAGAGATGAGATGAGATGGAGATTACGACAGAGATAATGGTGTTTGGATTTAGAGTCAGAGGCAGTGGGAATTCGAAGCTGCAGCTTTAATCACAGGTGAGCCACGTGCTCTCTGATCTGATTTAAGAGAATGACTTACCACAGGTTTAGAACAGAGCGGCTGACAACACTGAACATAACACACGACATGAGCGAATAACATGAAATGAGAGCAGTTTCTTTGCTCAGTTATACAGTAGCCAGAGTAAGTATAGCAGACTCACACCTGTCGTCATAATATTCTCTATATTATCTTTGGTGTGGGAGTTTGCTGCTATATGATGTGTGGTTACAGGAACAGAAAAAAATACATATAGATACATCATAAGCCTCGGTTTCTTGTCATAAAGTAGAAGACTGGTTTCAAACCTGAACATTAGGACCCCTTTAATATGGGTCATAAAAAGAAACTTTAGGTGATGGAGGGTGATGACCAGGATAGCTTACACCCTGAGGCTTACTGAGACTGGACATTAAGGCCTGCTGAAGGCCTATTTATTTACTGAATGGCTACATTTAAAATTTCAGTGGACTAATTTTGTAAAAGACTAAATCATTCAAATTCCAGTGATAAACTGCATCTAAGACTGTCAATATGATGAATTATCTGTAAACAGATCTTAAAGTTACCATTTGCATTCAGATGAATTTAAAATCTTCCAAGTTAACAGATATCTCACAGAAGTGTATTACTCTCTTTAGTACATAGAAAACCTTTCGACTTTTGTTTCTCTGTATTTATTCATGAAAATCTGCTCTGTGTGCAGACTCCAGCGATACCTGGACCAGTCATTGTTACTGATCAATGAGCTACAATTTAGAGCATTAACGCCATCTGTTGGTGATAAAAAACAATGCCTTTGCCATTGTAACGTTTAAACAGGCGCAATCACAGCACAGATACAACAGTTGGGGGTAACGTGCTTTTAATATCGCTGTATTTTAGTTATTTATATTATTACACAAATCAGTGATAATTCACATTTTGTTCCGTATGATCCGTGTCATACCATCTTCTATCTGTCATCGAAAGTCCACACTTTCGTAACAAGCTAACAAAACCAATATTTAGCTAACTGAAGCAAATTTTACCATCAGTATTATAAATGTCTGTCATATGTGCGGTAGATATATTCACATGGCTGTTAAAATGTAAACCTGGCAGAATTTGTCATGTATGAGATTACTAAAATATTATGTCGAATCTGTCGTGTTCGTTCACAGTCAACAGAGCAAGATGGCGGTCCCTACAAAACAGTAAGTTGCAAACAAGCTAACGTGGTTATGATAGCTTGCGGTTTATTGAAATGAAAGTGTTTCACTTGGTTTGGGGGTGTAGTTATAGTTATGATAAAGAACTTAATGCACTGTAGAAGCAGTGGTGTTACAGTTCAGGGTTATTTGTGAAAACGTTGCCCCTGAAGCTAGTTAACGTAAAGCTAACGTTATGCTAACCTAGCTTATAAAGCAGCCAGTTAACGTTTACGAAACCAGGATCAATTTTGTTTATATATTGCTTTAGATTTTCACGTTTTCATCCTTGCTATCCCAATTTTACCAGAAAAAATATCAGCAGACATTTTCTTCTGATTAATGTCCCACCACTGACAAACTGAGAGAGAGTTTTATAGCTAATGTCAGTCATTCAAACTGCAGTTAGCTAATGTGGTAGATTTCGCACAAGTTTTAGGTGTTTGTACTTTCTCTTTCAGAGCATGAGCTTAACCTAATGTTTGCAGAAAGTCGCATGCCTCATGAACAAGTTAACACACCATCTTATAAGTAAGACTGTTCCCTTGTCACAGGAAAATAAACAAAAATAGTTAGCTCTTTGCAAATTGCTGACATACTGTATTTGGAATTGATACGAACTGTGTTGTCTATTAAGATAAAATGCTGACACTGGCAAGGATACAGGCATTTCTGAATGCTGGAGACAAATCTTTAATCCTCACTTTACAAACAGTCTTAGTCAAAATGAAGCATAAAACATTTTAAGGTCGTTTGCTGCTCATTTAAATGGCTGCTTTAATGTCAGATGTGAAGCCTTTGCATTGGTCCCAGTATAGATACTTTCTTTCGCAATGAATTACAACTTGCATGTAAAATACATGTACAGAATGATTTTGTAGAACAGGGTTTAAGGTGACTTGTTACCTGATGGTCCACAGGTACGGGCTGATCTTGCATCAGAAAAAGGGAGTGTCAAAGACCCTGCAGAAACACTCAGTGTTTGGAGATGACTCAGATGATGAGGTGGGTAAATACTTTAATTTATCATTAGAAGCACAGTGTAATGTCTCTCATGTCATTCACCAATCACTACATGTTTCAGATGTTTTCACTATTATGGAAAGGTATCAGTTGTCATTTTTAGCAGACTTCTGTCCAAATATATTGAATGTGTTTTGTTCCACAGACCACAGTTGGGGAGAGTCTGCAGAAAGAAGCAGTCAAAAAGAAGATGATGAAGCAGGTGAGAGGATGACTTTGTGACTTGTGTCCACCTAATACTATTTTTGACAAACACAGTCATTCCTTTTTGATTCACATTTCTCTTGTCAATCTCTCTCTCTGTCTTAAGACACGTTTGGAGATGCATAAGGCCCTGGAACAGGACAGCACAGTATATGACTACGATGCTGTGTATGATGACATTCAAAAGCAGAGACTTGAGAGCAACAAAAAAATTTTGGGAGGTGTTGACAAAAAGGTGATCAATTTTTTGTTGAACACTTGTGTATGAACACTTGATGCAAGTGTTAACACTGGGACTTCATAATGATCTCTTGGTTAGAAAGACTGTCCAGCATGCACTCTGCTAAAATATGTTGAAGCAAGACACTAATTCCCTGTACTGTGATGCTGCTGTTTTGCAGGATTGAATTCTGACATCCAACTAGTGAATAAAAGGCAAAATGTGAGCTTGAACTTCTTCGTGCACATTGACCTAATTGTTTTTTTTTTGTTTCTGTCTCTTTGTTACAGCCGAAGTATATCCACCAGTTAATGAAAGCAGTTGAGGACCGAAAGAAAGAACAAGAACGAAGGGAAGAGAGGAAGATCCAGAAGGAAAGAGAGGCAGAGGGAGAGCAGTTTGCAGATAAAGAGGCTTACGTTACCTCCGCCTACAGGCAAAAACTGCAGGAGCAGAAGGAGGAGGAGGAGAGAGAGAAGAGAGAGGCAGCATTGGAAGGTTAGACTGATACTCTACAACAGATATTTTATTAAAAGCAGAAAAAGTTAAGGAAGGTATCTATACTTGTTTCCTTCAGTAGATAAAATTGTGCCAATGGGCTTTGGAGAAGAATCTCCTTCCTTAGGGCACACAACGCATTACTTAAAGTAATTAAAGAGATAGATTTAAAAATGTTGTGGTTAAGAGGCTTCTTTATCTGAAGCGATATGAATTATATGTTTGAATTGTTTTTTTTTTGCTTAGCGGCTTTGGACGTGAAGAAACAAAAAGACCTGAGTGGCTTCTACCGGCACCTGCTGAATCAGACTGTAGGAGAGGAGGCAATACCGGATCGCTCAGCAAACAAGTCAGTCATAGCGCTGCATTACCTGCTCATCTGTAAACACAACAAGAACACTTTTTAAAAACTGTTCTGAACCTTTATTTGTATCTTTGTTCCTGCTTCCACAGAACTGAAACCTCAAAGGTTTCAAAAGACACAGAGAGGACTTCACCTGTTGCATCATCTACGTCCCATGACAATATCCCAAGTTCCTGCAGCGACAGTGAGGAGGGGCACGAGCAGAAGTCTGGGTTTAGCAAACCTGGGACAGGCTCTGCACACTCAAAACGGCAATACAGACAGAGGTCACCTTCATCAGGGAGTGGAGAAGAGAAGGACAGAGAGAAGGAGAGAGACAGACACAAGAAGAGCCACAGAGATCAAGACAGAGACAGAGACAGAGACAGAGACAGAGGAAGGGACAGGGACAGAGATAGAGACAGGGACAGAGACAGAGATCGAGACAGAGATAGGGATAGAGACAGAGACAGGGATAGAGATAGAGACAGAGACCGAAACAGGGGAAGGGAAAGAGATGACCGGCACGGAGGAAGAAGAGACGAGAGGGATAGACGAAAAGAGAGGGATAGAGACCGAGGCAGAGAAGATGACAGAAGCAAAGGCAAGGATACAGACAGAGAAGACAGACACGGGAAGAGGGAGAGGAGCCCTAAAGAAAGAGAGAGGCATAAGAACGGGGAAAGAGAGAAGAGGAGGAATCCAGATGAAGACAAGGGGAAAGACAAAGCTCAGGAAGAAGAGAAGGAGAGAAAGAAGGAACCCGAGAAGGAGAAGGCAGTGAAGAGAGAGGAAAAAGATCCAGAGAAGAAGGAGGCAGTCGCAGAACACGGAAGGGAAAAAGAAGATGAACAGAAACAGGAAGGGGAGGAGAAAGAAGGCGCGGAGGAGAAGGCGAACAAGTTTGCAAAGCGCAGCACAGATCAGACTGTGAGTTCGGCGAGAGACCGGTACCTGGCCAGACAGATGGCCCGCTCAGCCTGTAAGACGTATATAGAGAAGGAAGAGGACTGAGAGCTGTGCAGCACGCAACACAAACATTGCTGACTGATTTTGAGGATATGGCTAATGTTATTGTCAATATAATTCTTTTTCAACAAATCAAATGAAAAGACCAAAAACAAGAGTCAGTTTCTTCTTCTGTCAATACTTTATGGCTTCTCTGCCCTGTTAAGAGAGTGATTTTCTTTTCAAGGCCCAATGAATTCCTAAACAGCTGGGCACTGTAGTTTTTAGCACTCCTAACACTCCTCAAATAAGAGTAAACAGTGCTTTTATTGGGAACTATTTTCAGCTGTGGATTAATACACATTTTGTGTACACTGTATTGAGTCTTTACAGCACTAATACAGTGTATGTGGAACAGGGCTGTCGCAGTAACAGCAATATTGCAATACAGCGCCATTGACAAGCCGACCACAGGGATAGCAAGCATTGCGACTACTGTTATGCTCGTGTTTTTCTTTTTTTTTTTTCATGGGAACGCAGCGTACTTACACTATGCTACATATGCCAGCAGTGTGATGAGGCGCCAAGCATTATGCTCACTTTGTGGTTGCCGGGAGTTGAAAAATATTCAACTTTGTGTAAAATGCTGCTGCCACCCGTCACTGTAACTTTTTACACAGCCTTCCAGTCACAGAAAAGGAGGGTTGGGACAAATACCACAAAGACCAACTGTCCCATCAATGAACAATAACAGCAATGGAGGAGAGATCAATACTGAAACCACACAGACTGGCAGATCTGTCCTCTCTCCCCATGTGGTTCAGCCTTCCCTTCATCCAGAGCAGGTACTCACCCTAACCCGACATTTTTACCTGTATGGATATTCAGTCTCTGAGCAACCAGACCCAACCAAAGCATCTCAGCTGAAAAAAAAAAAGTTGAAAAAAACAACAACAAATGACGGTATGACTTCATATTGCACTGTTGAGCCAACCATTAGTCGCCACAGTCGCCACTAGAGGTAACTGTGACAATAAGTTATTCCAGACTTTGGCCATACATACTGTAGTATTCGTTTTTGTCTTTTCATGACATTTGTTGATAATAAGAAAAATATTGAACATGCTAACTTTATCCTGTTACTGCTGACACCACTCTGCACTGCAGTGGGCAGATTCAAACAGCAGAGTGTGCTCACGGTCTTTAGTGACGAGACAGAGAGACCTGGACAATATTTTTCTTTTGGACTTGAATTGGTGGATTTTTCCGATCATTGTGAAATAAGAACACTGATTTGTACATATGAGTTTTGACAATGAGCCCCTTGTAACACCTGATACAGGAATAAGTGTATATAGGAAATTTTATCTTATTGCTTCATTTGGAAGAAGTGTGGAACGACGTATGAGCCAGTGATGTTGTGTTTGATCACTTGTCTTGGGGTTTTGTATCTTTCTGATATAGTCAATGATGATTTAATAAAATCATTTCTGGTCCACTGTTTATTCTGTTGATTCCCGTTTGTTCTGCCTTCGTCACTTGCAGTTTTATGTGAAAATGTGTGCAAGAATCAAGATTTCAGCTCATAGTTCAGAGGATAACAACGTTTATTTCAGAATTTGATCCCTTAAACGTGGTACTGCTTTACACAGGAAGACATCAGTTATAATAAAAGCAGCGTGTGATTGCAGGAATCTTCTCTTGGGTGTCTCCTGTGCTCCTGTGTCAGCTTCGGTCTAGTTGTATACAGAGAAGTTGGACCACTGAAACAAAAGAAGGCAGTTAGTAGAATTATTAGTGTCTTAAATGCTACTGCTAGAACACCACTTCAGAGGGAAATATTGTACTTTATACACAACTTTGATTCACAGATTTATCAACAAGTTACTTTGGAGGTTTAGGATTTTACACACAAAACATGACGTACTTGTAAATTATGATATGTTGATTCAGTGTGTGACACCAGTAAACCAGGCACACACACCAACAACAGTAAAATGTTTTTATACATTACTGGTATTGATTATAATAATACAATAATACAATAATGAAATTCTGAATTTTAAATAGTTTTTACGTTAATCACTTTTTATTGATAGTAGTTAAATACTTGTGTAAAATTGTCAGTGCAGCAGAATTTTTATTTTATATTGCAGCTTTGCAACATTTGCACTGAACAAACTCTAAAATGTGCAACTTAATCACATAGCACAATGCTACAGATGCCACTTGTTATGGTTGCAGGTACTGCTGAATTCTGGGACAATTCTTGAGACAGCTTATGGTTGTAGAACAAACATGCCAATGACACGCTCCCTCAAAACTTGAAACACCTGTGGCATTGTATTGTGTAATAAAACTGCCCATTTTAGAGTGGCCTCTTATTGTGACCATCTCAAGGTACACCTGTGTCACTATGTTGCAGTTGAATCAACATCTTGATATCTATGCCACATCTGTCAGGTACATGGATGATGAATTATGTTGGCAAAGCTCAGTGGCACCAAGTCTTTTGTGTGCATAGAAAAAGTATTTGCTTTAACTCGTGAAAAATGGGAGTAATAACAAGGGCCGCATTAATTGTGTACTTCAGTAGATGATGTAAACAGTTCTGTCATACGCATTTTTTTGTTTCATGTCGGATGTTCTGCGAAAGAAAAGAAGAATACATGATACTGAGTGGAAATAGACTTGCCTCATCCCAGTTCAAGTAGATCACTCCATCAGATGATTTTCCCTTGAAAACATCTGTAAAGAAAACAAACCACAAGTATTTCATTTTTCTGAATGCAACATAAGCTCAAAACACAATTTTATATTGCATTAGATTGCAGATTTGAAGACACAAGGTGGATGTGGTTCTTCAGCTTTGCTGCCCTCTTCAGTCTTAACAAATAAAAGCCCTATTTTTTGGTGGTTGCCATGTTACTCACCTGACGCCTTGTCCAGGCGTAACATGAGAGTGATGAAGCTCTCCATGGTGGTGACTGCTTCATCCGTAAACCGGAACATCAACAGCTTCACCAAGAAGTCGTCCACATTAAATCCTGGAGGAAGTAACAATCAGTATTATGAAGCATGTTCCTCCTCTGCTTGTATTGGTAGCAGATTAAGGTTTAAGTATATTTAAAACGGTACCTGCAGCGTCAATTGCCCTCTGGAGCTCATAGTCATACAGAGCTCCACTCTGATTCAAATCTGCACGATAAAATTTATTCTGCAAAAAAGGATTTAACTGCGTTTAGAAATGTTTGCCCTTGACCAGCCTTCCA
>JAPZEB010000006.1:18686168-18721149 GCA_029783705.1 Chaetodon striatus
AACCATTTATTCTTTTAGGGGTCACAGGGGGGCTGGAGCCTATCCCAGCTGACACTGGGCGAGAGGCGGGGTACACCGTGGACAGGTCACCAGACTATCACAGGGCTTACATATAGAGACAGACAACCATTCACACTCACATTCACACCTACCCCGTATTTTTGGACTGTGGGAGGAAGCTGGAGTAAGTGGAGAAAACCCATGCTGACATGGGGAGAACATGCACAGAAGGACTCCTCCACTCTGGGGTGGAGCAAGAGGGTTGTGTTCTACCTTTTTTTTATTGCACTTTAAAGGTCCAGTGTGTAGGATTTAGGAGCATCTATTGGCAGAAATGGTAGGTCATATAATATTCATAACTATGCTTTTATTAGTTTATAATCACCTGAAAGTAAGAATTGTTAAATACAGAGCAGGTGCTCTCCCAAAGAGTCTGTCATGTTGTTCTACAATAGGCCAGAACCTACAAACGAAACACTGGCTCTGGAAAGTGCCATTCACATTTTTACGTTGGCCACTGTAGTCTCCCGCACGAGTGGCACATGGGAGAAGTTTCAGTTCTGCAACCTCACCACTAGATGCCACTTAATCCTGCACACTAGACCGTTAAAGGACAAGGACAGTGATATTTTTGACAAATCACATAAATAACGCTGACAAATCCATCTCCCAATACTTTTCGGCCTCCTTACTCTGTCTGTGGCACAAACTAGTCACAAATTTAAAGTTGAATTATTTTAAAAAACCTCAGTAAAAATCAGCTGGGCAGCTTTTAGCAAACATTAGTGAAACAGGAGTAATTTGCACATTTGTTGGAGACTATTTTCACAACCTGGTCTCACTCTGAAGTCGCTGACATCAGGCGCTTGGGCAGTGACTTGCATCGTCAGACACCGACGAAAAACATCGTCCTTTAAAATCAACATGATACGTGGCCAGTCGCTGTTATAGTTTAACAGCGCTTGGCGGCGGCAGGGGGAAATGCTGCATGACAAGAATGAAAGTTAAGGCAACAAAAGTCCGCATAAGGAGGGTGGGAGTTGTGGTGGATGGGTCTGACTTTCACCTGGGAGAGTGGTGTTTGTGTCCCGTAAGATTCTAAAGCCAAACCCTGTTATTTTTTCCTAAACTTAACCATGTGTTTTTGTCGCCTAAACCCAACCACATGCATCAGTTGTTGGAGGAAAAAAAAGTCAAAACAAAAGTGTATTTTGAAACAAGACAATGCATGTAACAGGCACACCCAGGGTACCTTTCATGTCATATCTGGACGTGGAAGGTCCAGGACCAAACGTCAGTATGTGACGAGGTCGGAGTGAGAATGTGTTGATTTTGAACCTTGTACTAAAATATATTTGGTGTAAAAACAGAGCTTTTATCCCTCCTACCTCTTAATATATGATTTATGCAGAAGACCTTGTATCTTACACAAAAATAAACTGTTTTTTGACTTATACTAGTCTGCATATTTATATAAGTTATTTTTTGTTTAGCATGACATATTTGGAACAAACTTGCCAATAAGTGCAGAAAGCAAACTCTCAGTACATTTAATGAATTAAAAGTCTGTGCTGTGCTTTTTCAGGATGTAAATACATATTGAAGCGCAGCATTAGCAGATAATTATCCTTTTAGAAAGCAAGAATGCCTCAGTCATAAGAAATCCTCCCTAATTTGTGGGATCAGGCTGCTTAAATCAAATCTAAATTAATTTACTAATTAAAATGATTCATCTTTCACGTAAGAGCAGAGCGAGGACTGATGCATTTAGTCTGTTAAGGATCACTTTTAGAGTTAATTATTTTAGAACATAAAGGTTTAAGGGGGCTGTGAGACATACAAGAGTTCAGTGATGTCTGCGTGTTGTCGATCATGTTGCTGTGTGTTTCATGGAGTCATTATTGACTGTAACAGCTTTCTCTTGCCAGCTTTAATATCGCCAAGGTCATCGTAGTGGGAGATGTTGCAGTTGGGAAAACGTGTTTGATCAGCAGGTGAGAAGAAGTCATAAATAATTAGATTAATTAAAGGATTACGTGGTAGTTTCACAGTGCTTTTGGGCATCATTAAAATACATGATTGAGCCTAATTGTGTTTCAAGTTGAAGTTGTCGTGCTACAAATGTACTTTTTGATAAAAACCATTACATACAAATCACAATTTCTAAACTTTGGATGAATACAGTCGTCACATTTTGCCTTTGTGCTTGATGCTTTTCATTTCACGTCATAATAAAGTTGTCATGTAATGATGTGGAGTTCAGTCACACATGCTGAGAGTCACGTTTTCTTTAGGAAATGTCCAAATCATAATTTAACTGAGTTTGTGTGAGTTATATCCAGGTTGATATGAGATAAAGAAACACAGTATATATGATTTCATTAGACCTTCTGCAATGTCAGTCAGGGTAAAGACTATGATGATACTGCAAACGTATGACTTTCTTTTTTAACCGGTAACTTAGTGTTGTTGCTGTTGATCAGTTAAAATGATCAATTTAAATACATCACTTTAGCACCACAAACACTTCTGACATTTTATAAACAAAATGATTAATCAAAAAAGAGTTTAAAGTGGCAAGATTAATTGGTAATAAAAAGATAAAGATAATAAAATAAATTCTCTCTCATGTTCCACTTGTTTCTTGAAGGTTTCGTAAGGGTGCGTTTGAGAAAAACTACAAAGCAACCATAGGGGTGGATTTTGAGATGGAGCGTTTCGAGGTGCTCGGTGTTCCCTTCAGTTTACAGCTGTAAGTAGGTCGCTGAACCACAGAGAAACACTCAGTTCACTCAGAGCCTCAAACTAACTCACTGCACTGATGGATCATCAGGGTCGAATGGGTCAACAAGGTCTGTTTAATGCTACTTCGTATACATAGAGTCACATGATTAGATCATATTTACGTTATATAACACCCACTAAAATTTTATAAACTTGTTGTTTGGACTCTTGTGGGCCTTTAGGCACATTATTAAATTTTTCCTTTACTGCATTGGTCATGCATGAAAGCGGACGTGTGCAGAATTAGTCAGATTTTAAGGTTAAAATCCCATAAAGACATTTATTTCTACTGTAACGCTGGGCATCTTAACATGGGGGTCTATTGGGATTGACTCGCTGCTGGAGCCAGCCTCAAATGGTCACTAGAGGAACTGCAGTTTTTGGCACCTTGTGTTGGATTCATTTTTCAGCCGCTTGCCACGGTGGCAACGTCCATTGTTTTTGTACAGTCAATGGATGAACTGTAATAACTTCGGT
This sequence comes from Chaetodon striatus, assembly GCA_029783705.1. NCBI lineage: Eukaryota > Metazoa > Chordata > Actinopteri > Chaetodontiformes > Chaetodontidae > Chaetodon > Chaetodon striatus. Next base: position 18,689,430 of record JAPZEB010000006.1, read on the forward strand.
GATATGTTAACCTTCGATCTAGGACTCAAAGGTTGCAAATGCCTGCAAAACTAATGACACTCCCATCAGCCTCAACTGGACTTTTTGTTTTGTGCTATTTAGCAAATGTTACCATGCTAACATGCTAAATTAAGATGATGAACATGGTAAAAATTATACCTGCTAAACACCAGCATGTTCAAAAAGCCTCGCAGAGTCGTGACTTTAATCGTGTTTAAATAAAGCTGATAATTCTTGACTAAGGCCTACTACAGCTCTGTTCTCAACAAAACAACACTGAATGATAGACAACCCTAATGACAGCAACCCACATCTCTTCTCTCCTCTTTTTTCACCCCTCTTCCCTTCATGTCCACCAAATATCACAACCAGAACAATCAAAGCTGCGTCTGATCTATTTCAGGTGGGACACAGCAGGCCAGGAGCGCTTCAAATGCATCGCTTCAACATATTACAGAGGAGCTCAAGGTGAATGGTGCTCAGTATCTACAGTATAGCTCTCAGCTTTGTCTCGCACACAAACACCCTCTCATCGTGCTCTTTGCTCACACTGTTTGTCTCTTTGTGCTCCCTCAGCCATTATTGTGGTGTTCGACTTGAGCAGTGTGAGCTCTTTAGCACATGCCAGGTAAGGGATGCCCCGTGATGATCTAATTATTGTACCGTTATATACATAATAATTGTGTGTGTGTGTGTGTGTGTGTATCAGGCAGTGGTTGGAGGACGCCATGAAGGAAAATGACCCATCCAGTGTTTTACTGTTCCTTGTCGGTACCAAGAAGGACCTCAGTGTGGGTGAAATGAATCAAAATGTGCATTCAATCAAAAAACATTTACTTATTAAAATGTAGTTTTCAGTAAAAACATGACAATATTTTCTTGCTAATATGTTAGGGCTGCAACTGACAATTATTTTTTATCACTGAGTAAATAATTTTTGTTTATTGTTTGATAGAGCCGACAGTGGTGTCATCAGATGTCTTGTTTGACAGGCCAAAGTCCAAAAATATTCAGTTTGCTGTAAGCAGTAAAATCCCACGTTTAAGAACATGAAATCAAACCATGTTTGGCACTTTCAAGTTGCCCACTGAATTTCTGTCGATCGACAGATAATCCAGGGGTCGGCAACCTTTACTATCAAAAGAGCCATTTTAGGCCAAAAAAGAAAAAAAATAGATCTGTCTGGAGCTGCAAAACCTATTTGAGCCTCATAATGAAAGTATCACAGCCTTTTAAGTCGAATTTAGCCCATCAACATTACAAATAGATCTAAATAAGTATTCATTAATATGTTTTAATATGTAGCTACTCTGCAGTGGGCTATTTTTCCTTATTTGGTACCTAAACTTTGCAGTGTTGCTGATGAAAGCAAACAACTTTGTCCATGCACTATTAAATTCAGCAAGGGATACTTAAGACCACTGTAGCCATCACTAGTGATGTTTTTTGAGGAAAAGGCACCAGGCCACAGACATATAATGCACATTTTAGTTCAACAACATTTCTTTGAAACAGTATATAGGCTATGCATTTTTACAGTTGAATAATGTAAGAATCACTTTAGGCCTACAACAGCAAAATTAAAATGAAAATATTTGTTATTCATTTCCATACAATTTTCTGCCAGAGCCACAGGATGCCACTGGAGACAGGTTAAAGAGTCACATGCAGCTCTGGAGCTGTGGGTTGGCTATCCCTGGACTAACCAGTTCTTGGACTTAACGCTGCAGCTCTGAACATCTTACTTTTAGTTTATGATCCGTCTAACTCTATAGCGGCCAATGGCCTGTAGCTTGTTCCTTGCTCCACCACTTTCCTCCACCTCTCTGTTCCCATTCACTCCTCTCTCTGTGCTCCACTCCTCAGTCTCCGGATCAGTTGGCTCAAATTGAGCAAGAAGCCATCAGACTCTCGGAGGAAATCAAAGCAGAGTACTGGGCCGTGTCTGCCAAGTCAGGTGGGAGTCAAACACACATTAACAGGAACAAATCCCCATCTCCCACATTCATCAGTCATCATCCCTGCATGCTTTTCAAGTTCTGTTTTATCTTCTTCTGTCTTCTTCTGCCTCTCTTTATTGTTCCAGGTGATGGTGTCAAGGATTTCTTCTTCCGTGTGGCCTCTCTGACTTTTGAGGCTAACGTTTTGGCCGAGCTTGAGAAAAGTGGGTCGAGGCACGTCGGTGACATTATAAGTGAGTCGGTTTGCTTAATAAAACCCATTTCTTAGATTCATTTTTCTGGGAAACCACTGTATTTAAAAATGTTAAGTTCTCAGTCATGATTACAGTCTCGGCTTTAGGTTGATTGATTTCAGTCTATCCAGTTGGATTTGTGAGTTTCAAAGCTCAGAGTGCTCAGGATTTTGTCAACCTATGGAGAAACGTCTAATTCTTTAGTTGTAGCTGGAGCATGAAAATCTGTTTTTCTCTCTAAACATATGAACCCAAGCATTGTTTCAGTCTATGTTATGTTCTGTGGCTCTGAAATATGAAATACAATAAACAAACAAAAGCTCTGTTTACATTCAATATTTCTTACCTCAGCCTGATCTTCTAACAAACGTCCCTTCCTCAAAAGCTGATTTTTCTAATTGAAATCCTGCATTGTTTACATCCATGTTTGTTTGCTAGCTGTATCCTTCCTTTTCCTTGCTTTCATGTGTTCCCGCCACCGTCAGTCAGTGGAATAGCGTGAAACCAGCGAAAGAAAAGAGCACCACATGCACCAGTACGCACCAGACAAACTAAACGTTGGCCCAACTGTAAAGACGTTGTTTCATGGTGCCACTTGTGGTGAAATGTAAACTGTTTTTTTATTTGGATTGTTTGCTTTTGAAGATTTTTAGACATACTGGATGAAAGTAGCCTTTATGTATGTCGGTGAAGATTCTCAGTCATCCAGGTCCTGGTAATACTAAGCGCTCCATCGTAGGCAACTGGACTTGTTTGAGTTTCTAGAAGACGTTTCACCTGTCATCTAAGAGGCTTCTTCAGCTCTAACAGAGTGGTGCAAAGTCGCAGGCTTCAAACTCTGTGTGGGTGTGAACCCTTACAAAGTCGTATACGTCACCTGCGAGCTGAGTTTCAGAGTTGTTAAGGTCAAGTCTTCTGGGGAGGGATCCTAAAACTGCATCCAAATAATTGACATTGCCCACGTTCATGGTAATGTGACCCAACTTTGTTGGCTGAAGTGTTCTCCAGTACATCTGGCATAGGTAGTAGAAAGTAGGTTTAAGTCAATATGGCCTGAAAGTACTTTACTCTGTGAAAGTTCTCAACATACTTTCCACTCTTACACTGACACCTGTCCCTGCAAAACAATGACAAGTAGGAACTTAAACTACTCTCAGGCTCAGGGGACAAGGAACAGCACCTTAAATGTTACATATGTAAATGTATGAATAAAATAACAGTTTAAGTACTGTAAATAATAATGGAATAATCATTTTAAGACGTCTGCATGTCCAGAATAATGTGGCTCATTATCAGACAATTTTGTTCTTAGGATCAATGCATTGTTAGTTTCCATGTTTTCGTGGCATTTGCTGTCAGTAACAGATTATTGCTTGGATTTATCATTTGAACCCAAAGGTTATATTTCTATTTGTGTTCCCCACAGGGCTCACGGACAGCACAGATGCTCATCACAAACCGATCAAGAGGAAATCCAACTGCTGCTGATGAGAGGACGACCACCTGGATGCACCAACGCAGCAGTACCCAACAGTGAAGGGGAAAATTAAACTGAAACATGGACTCATGCTCAGCGTGGATATCGTGAATAGACCCAGTGAAAAGCGATGTCGTATCAGCTAAATCATGTTATATTTGTGCTGTTCTGCAAATGCCCTGAGAGGAGGTTGTGGGTGTGCTATAATGAAGCTGAGGCTGTAAACAACAAGAAATACTCTCAGGAATGTTTGTACGGCTGGTCGGGGTCACAGCAAATAAAGCTTTGTTAGATGCTTCTTAACATTTATCATGAAAAAGACGATATATTCTCCAGTAGATCTTTCATTACGCCGCACTTGCTTTTTATAAACATTTGTATGTCTGAAGCAACATTTTACTCCCGTTATTGGAGAATATATCAGCACCAGTCGTGGTGCATTCCTTTGGGTTTTCTCAATGGTCCTCTTGTCATGTGTCTGTGCTGCTAATGTGATGCGCACTCCAGCTCCCATGACCGCAGTCATACCCACAACGCATCTCTCTCCTCTGACATAAGGGTTCTCATGATCTTGAAAATGGAGGGATTGTTTGCATGGACAGGAAGTTACATCTGAGGCTAATTGATTTCCTCACTCAGTTAAGTCAGACAGGAGGAAGAAGTCTTCATAAGTCTGCATTTGTTTTCTCGTCTCATATTAAACACAGATATACGTTTATTATAACGCCTCAATTTTCAATTGTAAATAAATTGGTTTTGATCAGTTTTTCTTTTCTTTCTGTTAAAATAGAAAAACTACGCGATGTAAACACAGCGTAAAGGTTGGGAAAATTCTTCACATTCTGTTCCTATCACATCTGCTCCTATCACATCTGCACCGTGAAGAAGCACACACTCATATGTACATCACATGTCCCAACTGCTTGTTTGTTTCCCAAACATGCATGAACAGGACTCAGGTTTTAATATGAACACTTTTATTAAAGGGATCACAGGTAGAAAAGGTCATCAGCAGTGCCAGAGACATCGTTTCTCCTCTATGACCAATCACAGCCTCGCTGAGACAGACGCAATATCTTAATCTGGCAAGAGACGTAAAACCAAGTACTCAAAAACCATAATTATTTAAAACCATATGCATATTATGGGACCATGATACTTTGCACACTGCAAAAATGAAGCACACCATTGAACACCAGCGCTGCTTGTTTGTCCTGTGGCACAGAGGCACACCAAAAAAAAAAAAGAAAAAGAAAAAGCTGAATGCATAAGTAAAGGATGCAGGGTGGCTTACAACTGCCGCACGACGATCACAAAAGAGATTCAATGTGTTTTTTAACAACAATATATTCATTCTACTGAAATACCTGCGTGCAGTTGAGAATATTATACAGAGTTAGGGACACAGACGCAGTGGAAAGTCAGTTTGATAGTGTTATGTTAGAAAGATCTGAACTCCACTGAAACGTCTTAATTTTTCTGTTGATACTGGCTAGGACTGAATTGCAGCGGTGGTGTATCAGATCACATCCTGCAAGGTGGCAAACATCATACCCCAGTCTTGAAAGTGAAAATACTCACTAGACACAAGAGATTTATAGTTGAGTCAACTTTAAAAGAAATTACCCTCTGACACTGACATGACATGACATGACGAGGTACTGCCGCTTACTGTTACTAAAATCAACGGTTTTAAAATGTGAACCAACTTCTTCTGCACTGCCTCGCACAAACGCAGATGAAGTCATCGCACACAGCCACGGTTACCTCTAACGTAGCACATCGTTAGTGTCCACACGGTATTCCCAGATACGTCAAATAAGAGTCAACAATACGACAGAAGCTATCTACAGGAGCCGGAATACAGTCAGGTGATCATAATACAGCATGTGGTGGAGACGTACGACTGATGTCTGAGAGAAACTCAAGCTGACGTGAGTGTTTCTCCTTGACTTATTTTTTTATTCAGCCTAAACCCTCGCACTCGGTGTGTCTGCACGGTCGCAGGTGTGTTTGTTTTGACAGATGTGAGGAGCGGAGGCTTTGGGTTCAAACAGAAAAAAAAACAGTCTTTATTCATTCTGACGCATTCCATACAAAAATTAAATTTCCTGATTGGCTTGGCAAAGCGCTCTTTTGGCAACTGCTCGCAAAAATCCACCACCCATAAAGGAGGGAAAGCGGATTTCTGGAAACTGTAACTGTGCCCCTCTGTCAAAACCATTCATGGGTCAAACTAAAACCAATCGCAAAAATAAAGACAGTAGGACAGCTTGTCTGACATTGTCTGTGTAGGTCCATATCCTATATGTAACTGCTGTCGGATATTTCAAGTTTCTTTTTTTTTTGCCATTGCATGACAATTTCATTTTCGCATGACATTTACAGTGTTACTCTGACTGTACAAAATACTATGCAGCCAGAGGAGTCGGCTGGAGGTGAGGAGGGGAAACATCTGGGATGAGATGGGTATACAGGAAGACAAGAGGAAGGAAGGAACTGAGATGAGCCATGATGCCAGAGTGATAAACTGCAGCTACAACATCAGGAGGTGAAGAGAACATATGAGTGGACAGTCAGCTGGATGGAGTGGGCTCCAGCTACTGGTCAGCTGGATGAAAGTGCTGATGGGTTGTGGGAGAGACAAAAGGTGGAGGGTTATCCAGATGAAGGAGCAGTACAGAGGATGGATTTGGGTAGGGGGGGTGTAGCGACGCCCCCCTGCGTGTCCTATCGGTCCATTTCGTCCAGCAGGGGCGTGGCATCTCCGGCGATGGACATGGGTGTGCTCTCGATCATGGGGCTGGGCGACGGTCGTGGCGTCATCCTCTGGGCTTTCTTCCGCCCCTCTGCTTCTTTTTCCTTCAGCCACTGCTCCGCCATCTTGCCCCAGTCCACTGCAGAGGCGTTGCTGCTGCTGGCTCTGCGAGGAGGGTGGACAGAGGGGGAGGTGTTTTAGTCAAAGACAGTGATAGATTGAATGGCGGGCTGCTGCTTAGCCTTAAGATGATGCAGATTGTGGGTTTAGCACCATCTAATGGCAGAGACAATGTATTCAACAACTGGTTGATTTGTTGATTTGAGTTGTTTAACAGCAAAATGAACTCAACACATTTTGACGTGGAGCTGAAGGGAAAATCTGAGATAACAACGTTAATATTAAACTTATCAAATTTCACATGGCTGGAACTTGACAGAGGTTATAGCACTAATCACTGCACACGAATAAGTAAGAAGAAGCTATACAGGAACTGATCACACACCGGGGTTCGTTTTCAGGACACACACGGTTACAGTACATCAGATCACTCACACATATTCTGCCTATACTTACTTTGGTGGCGGCTGCTGCTGTGGCGTCCGTCCTCTCGATGACGTTGAGGATGACGGCGTGCTGGACGAGTGGCCATGGTGACTGCTGTGATGGCCGTGATGGTTGTGGTGTGACACGTGGCTTCCGTGCGGGTGGGCGTGGGCGTGAGAGTGGGAGGACTGCGGGGTGGAGCCGGTGTACTGTGGCGTGCCCAAGGCCTGCTGGCTTGGCGTGGTGTAGGAGTAGCTGGGCGTCATCATGGGCGTCGCCATGGGTTGCTGAGGTGTGGCAAATACCTGCAGAGGAGGAAGTAATGGTTATCAACCCATCTCTGTCGCGCATTTCCCAATAAGCTAGCTTCTCTTTGTCAAGGAAACTTTCAAGAAAGACGCTGTTTTCATGTATTGTCACTATTATTATCATATTTCTGCATTTTGTTCCACTGCGGGCACCTAAAGTTTATAAAATGTATGTTAGATCAATCTATCAGGATCTCCGAAACTTTCCTGTCAACATTAAAAGCAGCACTCACATGATAAGCAGAGGAGCTCCCTCCTCCTCCTCCTGTGCTACCACCATAGCCGTATTGGCTGGAGCCCCACTGTGCGGGGGTGGTGTTGGGGTTCTGGCCCTGGCCTGTGACTGCAGCGATGGCACTGAACATCTGAGAGGTCATGTTGCGTGGGAGTGCGTTGACAGCTCGCGTCAAGTCTAGGAATGAAGGAATATATTAGAAAATAGTAAATTGTACTACAACTCCACTCATGCTGAATGTGTGTGTGTGTGTAGGTGAGAGTGTGTGTGGAACAGAGAGGGACTCACCTGCGATGTTGATATTGGCTGGGGTGGCGTTCAGAGATGCAGGTGTCCTTGTTCGGCTGCTGTTGCTGGGAGTGATGCCTTTGACAGAGGATAAAATGTTAGATAATACAAACAATATCCTTCACCTGCTGTAATACACACAACAAACATTACTTATAGTGCTTCCATACCTGGCACAGGCTCTTGGTAATGGTCCTTAAACCAACGGAATAGTCCATTCACTGTAGGGAATATCTGTGAGCGGTAACGGAAGCCATCCGGGGTGATGGTCACATACTCAATCCTAGACAAAAAGATGGTGCGTTAACATTCAGCTCTACTCGTGTTACCTTGTTATCAATCAAAGTAAAGATCTAATAAAAATGTTTTGGCAGTGGAGCAGCTGTGTGGGAGAGTGGATAAGAATTGTGAGGTGCTGAGTCATTTGGCATGATAAGTGTGACAGAAAGACTCTGAGCTGAGCCTCCGTAGTAGCTATGGGCCTTTGCATGTCACCATATGTCACAGTGATTCAAGATATTCAGAGTGTTGAATGGCATCTACTGACGTTTTAGTGGTTTAAATGTGAGCTTGAGCCGATTTGAGGAATAGCAACATTTAAAGATATGGTATGCAGACTTTTCCAAGCACAACGTATAGACTTATCAAAGTTAATCCCTCTCAATCATCATTTATCACTAGATGTGTCGTGATGTATTGTTCTACTAGTACACAGCACAGAAAAAATAACGAAAATATAGTGAAGCCAAATGCCAAGCAGACAAAGCTCGCTTCAAAACGAGAGTGAATCTGGGGTTGGCTTTCACTTTTCCAGACCAGCACTGAAGGAGAGGGTGGAAATAAAGAGCAATGCCAAGTTGGACTGTTTTCTGCTGGGCAGGTAGGTGGTGGCAGTAAGCTTAGGAAACTTGCTTGAGTATCATCTTCCTTTTACAACAAATGTAACATTCCTACAACAGCAGCATGCAGAGTACCCAGTGCAGGGAGGAGGGGCCAAGTTTAACTGACAATGCCCGCATAATATATCTTTAACAACTGTGCGTTAAATAAGCTTCCACTGAAATCAGTCCAACCTTTTAAGTCAACATTTTCTTACCATGGCAAGAGACAAAAACAGTTCTGCTCACCGTGGTTTTCCACGAGGCTGGTAGCCCAGTATGAATTTTCCTGGCAGATCTTTACATGCTGAAATAAAGTAAGGAATAAAAGTAGGCTTCTCCTTCTTTGTCCTCATCAGTAAGTCCTCCATTTTCTGTTAGAGAAAGACCCGAGACCAAAGGAGATATGAGACATGTGCAACGATTAAGTTGAGTTATGTTTCCCACAGGAGCAATATATTAGAGTAGATCAGTATATACCTCCTTGCTCCCCTGGTTGCAGTCCTGGAAGTACTTATGCCCCAGTAAATCCCGGGCAAATGACGCCATTGGCTGAATGTACCGAGCAGTGATTTCATCCAGATCTTCAAACTCCTGCAGAGAACACGGGAGACTCTTTAAAAACAGCAGCGGCGACAACTACACTGATTCATGATTCACTTTCTGCAGGTTTGGATCATGATGTACAATGAGGAGAAAACAGCGTACTTCATTATTGATCCAGAGAGTGTGCCCCAAGCTGAATGCATTCTCTTTGCCTTCTTCTCTCACATCCACATGCTGGTAGATACCATCAGCCACCTGCAAAACATCACACAGAGTCACAGTGGAATATGGTGTGTTAGAATCTTAGCATTAAAGTTATGGCAGCATTGTCTACAAGTGCATGCTTTAAATATTTACTCACTGTGTTTTTATTTGCTATTTTGTCTTTTGTTTGCTTAGTTTCTTACTTTCCAGGTGACTGTGAGGTGGTTTTCTCCCTTGCTGCTGGGTCTGATGATCAAGTCTCCCTGGTCCAACGTCTCCATCATTTTCTCTGCCTGGTTGAAACTAATATTGTGGAAGTTGGGGTGGGCGATCACACGCTTTATATATGCTGGTGAGACAGAGGGAATGCAAAGAACAGACAAACATTAGCACAGTGATGTGGAACTAAATGCTGGGTAGACATAATGAGGTAGCACAATGTAGCGTTTAATTAGCTATATTGATTCTAACAGCTTTCATTAATCCGGTAATTATACTAACGTGTTCGCTGTTGTTTCTTTTTGAGCTCCTCTTCCTGTTTTTGGTCTTCAGACTCTGTGTCAAAGTCGTAGTAGCTGTCCTTGGGGAGCTTCCACTCATTGGCCTTGTCCATCAAATCTGAGGTGCGGCATGTGAGGTCGACGCTGAATTTCTCAATGTCAATTTTCATGATGCGGCAGTGGACTGTCATGCCCACCTGAAGGAGGAGGAGTTAGAGTAACAATTAAATTTTACACAAGTGACATAATCACAGTAAACAAGACAGGAAGAGCAGAAGTCGACAAAAACTAATCATAGATCTGTCAGGATGGGAAAGTTCAACTATCAACAACTGAAAATGCTTAGAAACATTTCATGTTCTGGTGACATTCCCAAAAGAAAAAGAGATAACAACTGAAAAGCCCCCGCAAAGCACAGCAAGTGATGACAACAACAAACAACACCTCACCTTGACCCTCTCCTCAGGGTGTTTGACCACTTTGTCACTGAGGAACTTAGTGGGAATGAATCCCTGGACGCCGTTATCTAATCTGGACCGCACCCCAATGGCCTGACCTGGACATGAACCGCTGTCGAAGTGATTCCACACCTACAGCAGGGACACAAAACAAAAAAGATGATGTTTAGATATCAGACTCTCAGCGGTTTTTGACCATTAAATTGACAAAAGGAGACAACGGAGGTGTCTGGTACCTCGCTGAGCTCAGGGAAGTTGTCCTGCTGGCAGAAAGGACACTGCCACAGCCCTGTAGAATCGTTACGGATGGCCTGGTCGTAGCTCTCGCCCTGAGGCCGTCGGTGAGCGATACCAGTCACTACACTGGTGATCAGTTTACCTGAAAGAAAAGGAGGGAAAAAAATCAACAACAGGCAAAAACATTAACCACACCAGCTACCAGAGCTGCATTTCTGTGTGTGTGTGCATTACCAATATAAAAGGTTTCTGGAGTCTCTTTGGTGAGCAGGTTGAAGACCTCCTCAGTGTTGGGGACTCTGTAGGGCACTCTCAGGTCTTTGTACCTGCAGCTCAGCTCGGCACGAATATCATACAGAGTAATCCCCTTGTTGCCGTAACCCTACATGGACAAAACAAAGAATAAAAAACAAGACTGATGATAAAACTTTGTGAAAGATGAGTGAATGTGCAAAATGGCAAATGCTTCTTTTGGCTATACAGGTTCCTGAAACATACAGTGCAGTCTGCCATGCCTCGTTGTCTGGACTGAAAATAAATAGTATTCTACACTGTAGTATTTTTCAGGCTGCTTGTTGTAACTCTGGCAGCAGAATGGTGAGACATTGCTGCGGTCAAAGCCACAACACCCACACTGACCTGTCTCTCAAGCTCTTCAGCAAAGGCATCCAGGTCCAGGTCTTTAAGACGTTCTGGATTTTCCAAGATCTCCTCCAGCGCTCCGGCTGGGTTGGCATCTTCTGCCGACTCATCGTACTCGAGGGCGTCCACAGCCATTTTGCGAGCCCACTCGTATGTCTCAGGGTGAACACGAGATCCATCCAGAACCTCGATGTAGGAGTCCGTACTGTGTGGAGGGTTTGACAGAAGAAAAGCCAAAGCTGAATTGAATAACCTCACAGCAGGTTGAACGGTAGATCACAGCCTTGTCTGACAGTGGCAGACTGAGTGTGTAACTAGGGCTGGGGCGATTAATCGATCTAACTGATGTCATCAATTATGGAAAACAGGCTAATTTGCAAAGTGTGTGTCTGTGCGTCACAATAGCAGGCATACAAATACTGATTCTCCTGTTTAGGGCTGCTGTGATATACATTGATTAAATTGATCTATGTGTGACAGCAATCTTATTGATCCTAACATCCAGTATTTCTCTGGTCAGGCATCTGACCCTAACCCTTTGGCTAAAAAATAATCTTTAGAAATAATCAATAAATTCTTCATAAGATTAATTGATAAACCAGGAAGATAATCATCAGATTAATCAATAAAAAAGAATAATCGTCAGGCGCAGCCCTGCATGTAACAGATCCCTACAATGTACCAACCTGTCCCCGAGAGATGCCGTGTCGATCTTGATGAAACCGGCACAGTTGATAAAAACCTTGGGTCCCATATGACACATTGTAACCAGCTGCGTTCTGTTTTCCAGACGAGTGTTGTTCTGTTTCAGGATCTGCACAAATACAAGAACCGTAACAATTATCAGGTCAGCTGATGAAGCACTACACTTTCATAGATGAGACAAGGCAATCATGATAGCGCAAATGCATACCTTGAGCAGGTGGGAGCCCTTCCTTGGTCCAAGACCACAGACATACTGAACCAGGCTCTGGGTGTGAGGATGGGCGATGGCCCTGTTCACATCCACTCCAACCTCATTGACACGGTTGATGAATTCACAGTAAAGAGCAGAGAGCAAATCTTCCTTCACCACATGTTCCTGAGAGAGAGGGGGTGAGGAAAATACAGCTTTTCAGTTGCGCTCTATGTAGCTGCAGAATCATGTTACACTATTTGTCTGTGCTTATGCGTTTTTATGCTCTTATATGTTTTCTTTTACTGACATCAAGCTGCCAGGGACTGCAGAAGAAAAGCAACCTGTATGGCTAAATCTGGCACATTTACATGATGGACTTAAGTGCTCATATTAATTAATGTGCACTGTCCCTCCTTGAATAAATCATGATTAATTTTATGTTTACAGTGTCTAGTTGTAGTAGTCATTGCTAATGTTAAAGAGTGTGGAGACATGGAATATCACATTATCATCTTAATATTCACTGGCTGGTTGATACATAAAATAAAATAAATTCAAGTAGTCTTTCAGTGATGTCATAGGAAAAAAAACATTTTTAAAGAAAGCACTTTTTAACAAGACATAGTAATAAATATAAAGATAGAGATAAAACCACGAAAATACATGGTTTCTTTAATGTCTCACCTGTAGCGGGTGTAGTTTGAGGCAGAGAATGTCATCATCAGAGCTGCAGACCTGGGCATACTCCATCAGGGGATCTTGGATCTTCCTGGCTATCGACACAGCCTGTCGCAGCAGGGGAGGGTAATCCCTAAAATCAACCTGCACAGATAACAACGTAAGAAAAGGTTACTTCATTTGAATCTGTAGATAGATGTGGTTTGCTTTGGAAGATGAGGTGTCCTTCATAACAAACATTTTATAAACAACACAGATACCAGACATACATGATAAAAGCCAGGCTCCAATAATGACTAATAAATAAATAACTACATAGGTAAAGTTGATTCTATAGCGTCTGTGCAAATAAAGAGCAGAGGGTCAGGCGAAAATGAGCAGCAACAGGATTCGTTAACTGACATACTGAGTAAAAACCACTGATGTGTCTATGTCTATCTATGGTATGGTGAGGTGTTAAGTTTTTACCTCAGATTTCTTGCTGTTCATGTACAATGTGGCCAGCTCATTGTCGACAAGTTCCACTCCCACAGCGGGCAGAGAGGACTCTTGCTCAAGCTCGCTGATAGTCCTCTTGATGTCCTCCATGATCATTTGAGCATCTCTGCACAAACAAAGCTAGTTTTTAACTTCTCAACCTCGACTCCATTGCAACTTGGAAATGCTGTTCAAAATGTCTACATGTAGCTTTTCGGCACATACAGAAAGAAATGAATTATTTACCGGTTTTCCCCAGCAACAGCTACCACATGAGGTTTCTTGCTAGACAAAAATCTCTTGAGATTTTCGATGTCGTGGGCCTGAAGATAACACAAACAAACGAGTGATCATCTCAGTAACAAAAAGCATCTGTTGACTGCACAGAGGAACACTCGTGTTCTCTGCTTGTACCTTCTTCTCTCTCTCGTCCTCCCTAAAGGCATTCCTCCTCTTCATAAAGTAGGGCAGACGCAAGAAGTCGACCACCTCCCCTTCCCCGTTGATCAGAGCACAGAAAACTGGTGTGTCTCTGTTGGAGCAAAGTTTTTAGAGTCAGAAACTATACCGTCACATGTGTTTTTTATACAGCTAACACTGGTGTTATATGGTTGCAATTCAGATGGGAAAAAAAAATACTGTGGAGCACATACCTGCTGGGTGCATAGGCAACACCCAGCACCCGGATGCCCTTGCCCTGACTCTCATCCATCAGGTCATCATCTTCCTCAACTTGCTGATCTGGTCGGTAAGGAGCCACTTTGAGCCAATTATACAACCGACGACAGCAGGACTACGAGGAGAAGAACACAGGATTCATAAAGACTTCTAAGGTTTTAGCACAAGACAAACGTTTATTGTTTCATGATTCTGTGCGTAACACAATACTATAATGTACATTAAATGCAGACAGATATCATGACAAATTACCCTGACGATGCTCTCTTTGGCCTCAATGATCAGTTTGCTCTTGAGTTCCTTGGCCATCTGAGGATACAGGAACTGAGTGAGAGCTCTCTCTATGGCTAAAGTTCGCTGCCTGTTCCACTCCTGCACCTGGTGACTGAACTCGTCTCTGTAGTAGAACTGTTTGATCTCATCAAAGTACGTCTGGTCCCCAGCATACCTGAGGACAAGAAGAGGGAAGACACAGAGAGAAGCAGAGACAGAAAGCAGTGCCTTAGTATTACCACAGTCATAATTCAAAAGCCCCATACTCTACTGACAAGAATGTGGATAAAAACACAAGCTGCATCTTAAAAAGAAATTAAACTCAGGGGATCTATCCTACTTATCAACCCTTCTTTCTCTCCAACATTCAAGATAGGCTTCTATACAGACTCTAAAAATGGCACAACAGTTAGTCACATCAGATCCTGTGCTTGTTAAATGTCTGGTGGCCAAGGAATTTCCTCCATCTGGTTGATTAAAACTTACTGAACGCAAGTGGCCAGCCTCCTTAAAGAAGTATTTTCCGGCTAGATAAATGGTCCTTTCATAAATCTGGACTGTCTGTGCAGTAAAATGCAAATACTTTTGAAACTGGTGCTACATGACCAGAGAAAACAGAGGAAAAGGGTCTGTGGCAAACGTGTTTGCTCAAGAGGTAGAAAACCTACAAAGGGCTCCCACACATTTTCATCGACAAAATTTTAAAACTTTCATGTCTTGTCAGTAAAGTTTTCCAATCTCTAATCGTTGATTATGTTTGTTACATTATGTGGACGGAGTACTGTAAAACCTAATCTCATTACACATGACAAAATTCTTAACCTACAATTATTTGTGCTAATTCCGTGACTTTTCCAGGCCTGGAAAATGAGACTTGTTTCAATGATCATGGGAACACTGCCTACAAATACCAGAATGTAATGCAACGTACTGGACGTACTGGAGTCTGTGACGTAATGCAAGGTTGTCTGTTTTTCCACAGGGAACAATATGGTACCGTAAGCTACAATATGTTTCTGAAAACATTTGAGGCAAGAAATAGACAACATAGTAACAAAATCTTGGTTTATATTTGATCACTGAGTTTTAATGTTTGGTCTCAGTTTTACGTTTGTTTTTACAATACGGAAAACAGAAAAGCGCCCACCTCCTATTCACAAATTCTCATATCACAGCCAAACAGAGCACTAAAATATGTTTCTAAGGACATTTTAGGTGAGAAATAGGCAATACAGTAACAGAATTGTGGTTCATATTTAATCAGCACTGCCTAGTTTTACAGTTTGATTTAAGTTGGGTCTGAGTTTGAGAATGAGAGCGCCTTTCGATATGCTTTAACATTCTTTGTGACCGTGTGGAAGGGCATTCAAAAATCAGGTACAACAACGATGGAGGGAAATTTATCACAGTTCATTTACACATACTACCCACGTGGCTATGATACAAAACTAGCTGAAAATGGGCAAAGTATCCCTTTCTCTGTCTGCCTATAATCTTGAACTGAAAGCTATGCAGATCTTACCAATGTCAATGAAAAGATCTTTCCTCATTTTAGTGTTTGGTCATCCATATTGTCACTGTGCTTACCCTTTGACCCCGATAAGGTCGATACAGATGTCAATGGAAAGCAGCCCCTCCTCCTCTGCCAGGCACATCTTCAAAAACTGATCCCCATTCAGCTCTTTTACAGGCTTGTTCTTCAGATATTTGAAGGAGTAGGCAAAATGAGCCTCATCCACCTCCTACAGGAAGTAAACAAATGGCAACGCAAGTTTAGAATAGTACTCAGAAAACACTCAGCAAGCTCAGAAACCTTTCTCTTCAGGATTTAATGTTTCTTTGTTTTCCCAAATGTATGTGATTGAATGTGCCCGTACCTTTTTGCCTTTCTTTGTAGGCTTGATGTTGATCTTGGCCCTCTCCTGGAAGGTTTGGCGGAGAACATGCCTGACCAGAGGTTCACGAGCGATCTGCATGGCCACCATGTACCTGGTTCCTTCCAGCACTGCCTCGGGAGTGCTGAACTGACTGCAGACATAATCTTTGGCCAGCTCCACAGGCTCAGCCGGGAACTGCTCTGTCTCGTGACGCTGGTAACTGTCTCTCAGATTCTCTCCAAACTGCTCTGGAGTTAACCCAAACTTTTTCGCCAAGCCATCTGCAGTAAGGAACAAACAGAGGAGGAAGTTGAAGTGCTACCAAGCTCGGAAACAAACAAACAATACACACTGAGACTATGGTGCTCAAGGTAAAAAAGGAGACTAACCAAGTCCTACGCTCTGACAGATGCTGTACATATCTCTGCGAGACGCCAGCTTGAGGTCTGGTCCTTTCTGTTCTTCCTCTTCTTCGACTTCCAATTCCTCTTCTTCACCTAAAGTGGCAGCCCATCAAAACCAGTCATGTACCAAATTGTTAAAATCAGGCAAACATTCCTAACTAAAAATTTGTTTCAGTTAGAACTGAACAATTCTGCAGTACCGTCCATCATAACCTCATGAAACTGTCAATTCAGACGCATCTATCTTACCATCCTCTGACACTTCTTTGATCTTCTTCAGCCTCTTCTTACTGGTCTTTGCAGCATTCTGCATCTTGGGGATGTCTCGGCCATAGTAGAGCAGAAAGTGGTTGTACACGTCACCCAGCTCTTCAAGAGTCTGCACATCTTTCAGCCTACAGAAAACGATCAAATAGGTTTGTCATCAGTCTGTGGACTTTTATCACTTAAATTCCCTGCAATTATTCTTTACTTACTGCAGTCACAGCCAAACACAGCACTTTAGGGATTATCTTTTTTCAGCCTCAGCTTTCAAGATGTACCTTTCCATGTCAGCTGTGTCCAGAGGACGGATGCCATCAGCCAAAGGTTTGTCAGGGTCAGCTGAGATCTGCTCAAACTGGAAGGACTGCATCTTCTGAAACAGACGGGTCAGGTTCTGCTTCCGGGTCTTCAGTTGAGTCCACTGGTGGATAAAGATGTATAAGTCAAGCAACCAGAGGTGGCATAAATAATCAGCTGATGAAAGCAAATGTTTTAAAATTAAATTGTTAATCTAATTTTAGACGAGATTATTTAAGGACTGACTTTGCACACAGAGGATCCATCCTTTCATAATGACCCCTAACAATGGCTTTCCCTTACCTTTTCATCCCACTGCCACACTTTCCACAGGTCATTGATGTTTAGCTCGGGCTCCACATATTCTTTCCTGTAAAAAGCTATGAACGGGACCTGGAAAAAAAAACAAGATAAAATTGGTTCTTTACGATAGTGTCTTGCATCCCTTCTTTAAAGACACAATGATGATGGTTTTTTAGAGGAAAAAAAAGGAAACACATGAAGGAAATCATAGGGTAAGGTTAGCTCACTGTACCTCAAACTGTTGGTTCCTCATGAAGTTGAGGGCCTCTTTGATCTTGGCAATCGTGCTGGGGCCTTTCCTGCTAAAGTTTGTGGTTGTCCCCCTGTCTAGATAATCTGTGCTCTCCTGTTTAGTGCATGGAAAAAAGAGAGGAGCACCATTATTTGATTTTAGTGATTAATCCTCTCACCAGGTATGATAGCTGAAAATCTGAGAAAGTTCTTTGCATTGTTTGTGTATGCATTTTATCCTGAGTGTTTGTGGCAATGCTTGTACCTGCATGGAGATAGTTAGAGTGGAGAAGCCATGTCTGAAGATCCACTCTGCTTCCTCTTCCAGCTCATCATCCTCGGCAGGTTTAACAGGGATGGATCTTAACTATAAGATGGAGAACAGAATCAGGAAGACTGAAACGCACAACAAACAGGCTTTCAAGGCTGAGGTGACAAGTCAAAAACCTGCCATCAGCAATAACAATATGGAGCCATGTGGTCCGTATAAGAATTTAACAACAGCGAATCAACACTGCTAGCATTAGAGACACGGACAAACAAACACACACACCTGGAATCTCTCAGGCATATCTGTAGAGCGGATCTCATTGTCTTGGTCAGTCATGTGACTACTTTCCAGCTCACTAGGCTCGTAGATCTCAAAGATGCTCTTCCTCCCTTGCCTCCTCTTAGTCTGCTTCTTGGGTCGGTCCCAACTCTCTTCATCCTGGTCTTCTTCCTCCTCCTCACCTTGGTCATAAGCGTCCGCATCAAAGTCAGCAAAGTCAAAGTCACCTCCAAAAATTTCTTGGGCCTCCTGGAGGGCTCTGTGGGAGGATGATTAGCGAAAACGGGAGTGAACATGTGTTTTACTTTACACATGTGTTTATTGTCTCCATGTTTCTAAACATCTCAATATAATTAATTTGAACAATGACGATGCTATTTGAGCCCTGGTAGATCACTTACTATGGCAAGCAAATGAAAGGCTAATATGATACATTTTTTTAAAGGATAGATTTCCTGTATAAACTACAGTACTCACGCATCTGTGTATCCTGAGAACTTCTTGCCCCTCTTTTTGGTGATGGGTTGGCCGTCATCATCCACAATAAAATCGTCTATATCTGTGGAACAGAAGTAGAAATTTAAGAACTGATTAATTCTATACCACATCTTTGAGAAACCAAGATTGGCAATGAGTTTACGTTACTGTTTTTTCTCTTTTTATGCCCTGTTTTTTTAAATACTCCAAGACAGATGTAAAACTCCTTATTCCTGGCCTACCTGACTCCTCATCCTCTCCTTCTTCGTCATCATCTGCGTGGTGAAGAGGCTCATCGACAGCCTCGCCTTCCTCCAGCTCACCCTCTGCATCACCGTGAAAGATCTCATCTGCGATCAAGTCCTTCTCGTCGTCATCTTCTTCATCATCATCGAGTGTTTTTACACGATCATATTTCTTCTTCTGTGACATGAGACAGGTGCAGCATTAGCACTGTTATCTTAAACTTTTTCAAGAATACAAAAATGTGCTATGCTAAAAGTAAAACTGTATACATTTACTACAGAGGACGTAGCGGTGAGAAACTGTTCTTACCCTCCTTTTCACTTTAACACCCAAATTTTCCTCAATTAGGTCCAGATCATCGTCATCCAGGTAGTCGTCATAATCTGCAGAGGAAAAGAAAACAACTTCAATACAAGCTGCATTTCTGCATTTAACAGTGCTGTTAATCTAATGTGTGATGCACATAATTATCTGTTGAGCAAATTGAATGTTGAGGTAAAGGGATGTCGGGAAAAATTAATTTAGACTCAAATCATGATGTTTATAACTGGTATCTTTATATCACGGTTAATCCATATTTTCAGTCTGCAGAGCTGCTGCAGGCAATTATCTGTTTCGTGGTTTAATGCAGGCAAATAAGGCTGAAACAACACATTCGCTTTCTTTGATGATGAGAAGGCAAAAATATGACGGAGGATTGTACACCACACCAGCAGAGATCTAACATCCAGTACCACCTGTCGAGGTCAATGCTACCAATATGTGGGTGCATCTGGCTCCACAACATATGGAGCTGAAATCATAAGAAATAAGGGAGGGAACCTGTTGTTTTACCTGCCCGAGAAACAGATGCTAAAAATAGGTCTACTCTGATCATTCAGAAATGTATTTTATCTCATTTTAAAATGAACCGTTCAGCATAGCACAGTACAAAATAAGAGAGCTCATTAAAAACAGCTGTAAAATGGATTGTAGTGTTACGTGATGTCAATACATTTCAAATTAGCACCTTGATAATCAATTCTGTATTGTGCTGGGAAATCACTGCTGATTAAGATACCTGGAAAAATACCATTATGATGTCAACAGTATTGCATATAAATTGTATTACAGGTACACAATCAGGACCAGATCCAAAATCAGTTCAAATTTAGGTTTGGTTGTTTAAAAATGTTTGTGCCTTACATGAATAACTATGAAACAACCGTTATATTTGCGATTTTTTAAAAAATCCAATAAATATATTTTGGCTTATTTTAACAAAATGAACACACATATTACATAAACAAACAATCTTGAGCGCTCAGATTTGTTTGTTTTTTTAATTGTGACAGAGAAATTATAAGCAAGTATTTTACAGTTTTAAAAAAAATGACCTCACAGTTAGGTGTATAACTATCCATCGATCTATATCATCATCTTTAGGGTTATTCCTTTATTCTGAAATTTTGTGTCAAACAGCAGAAGGCAGTCCTGAGAGAAAAACAATGACGTTATTACACCATCATCTTATTATTTATGTGTTGTTTGGAACTTCTCTGCCCGAAAGTAAAAACGAAATGGGGGGCAGCGTGTTCTGTAACAGAATGTGTTGAATGAGCATAAGGGACATAATATCATCTCATATTGATCTCATATTGTTATTTTGGGCTATGTAGAAGGGTTATGGGAATGGGGAGGATGTGTATCTGCATGAAAACAAGCTATAACAGCACAAGATGTAGAAGAGCTCCAGTAACGTCTTTTCATAAGACACTTTTTTAAACTGATCACATCCTGCAACATTAACCCACTATATGATGGCGGCAACCCTTTAGAAACATACGATGCACTTACTGCGCTTTTTACGTCGATGCCTGACCTCCTCTTCTGAGTCACTCCCCCCTCCACTTGCACTTCTTGCACGCTCTTCATCTTCCTCCTCCTCCCCCTCCTCGTCTCCATCATCAATGAGTCCGCGTAAATTTCCTTGCTCATCCTGGTCCTCTGTGTTCTCTTCTTCCTCTTCCTCATCTGTTGAGAAACGAGAGCTAAGTGGTCCGCACCTCATGCATCTCCACCCCTGGAACACATACCCAGAACTGAACAATTCAAATCTTACCATCCTCCTCCATAAACCTCTGGGTCTTTTTGGGCTTTAGGTCTTTCTCTTCGAACTCCTCCTCTGACTCCTCAGCCTCACTCTCAATAAAGTCAGACATGACTGCTGTTCCTGAGAAGTGCAAGAGGCTGTAAGTAAACTTTGTCAACATCATCTGAGCATTATGAATACAAAAGCCACACGATAACTATGCTATGCTCTTAAAAAAAGGCTACAATTGCAATTTCACCACATAACATCAATTTTCCTTTAATTTAAGGTTGGAAAAAAATCATCTTGTTTCAAACTGTCTGGAAGCATCACAAACATTCTTCATGATCTCGTTCCAGCTCTTCATTAACATTAAGTTACTCGATTGGGTGAAATGTTCAAACAGGACTCATTTTTTACAGCTGCCCCATTCCACCAAGTGGAAATATTATAAAGGACTTAATTCGAAACAAATCACATTTACCAAACGCACAATCATATGCAGTGAAATACTTTTGTGCCCAGCTCCAACAAAAGCAACTAACAAATATTAGAGTTTATTCGAAATTCAGTCTAACATATTTGGAAGATTTCTAAATTACAGGATCTCCTACAGAATTTAAAATAAAGCACTGTGGGTTTAGACAATATTTTACTGCAAAACATTAGGTTTTACGGACTGAGGAGGTCAACCATGCAGTTCTGTTATATGTATACTCTTTGTTGTCCCTTGTACGCACAAGCCATATAATATTACCTGAATATGTGATGATATTTTAGAGGTAAACATTTGCAAAAGCGCGAATTATACATCCAGGTAACGCTAATACTTTCTGGCCCACGCTTGATGTATGTTAATGACAAACAACGTTACACCACATAAATAATAAATAAGATTACAGAATGTTCATATTAAGATTTGACATAGTGGTAGTGTTCACTCTACCTCCGGATTTCAATGTCAGTAAGTCAAAACAACACTGGATTTCGCTGGCAAGCTCAAAACAACTACACCTAACGATGTCGCATTGCGCACCCAGAGCACCGAGGGAGATGACCAACCACACGACTTGCTTTTAGTCTACCTGCAGTTGACATTATCCAGATTATTTCTTAAGGTTATCTAAAGGGCAGTCATCCAACAAACATTAATATTATATAGTAAATTCTGGCCGGTAAAATCAGTAAATGTTACAATCCCTATGTGCTAGCAACCACCAACCAGGCTATTATCTGTGCTAGCGATGCAAGTTAGCTAGCTACCTTTTGCTAAGTAGCTGGCATTTAATCTTCACGTTGTTTGTTCGAGCTATGTCATGCTTAACAATACAAGAACTGACAACAGAAGCCCAAGCGAACCCATTTCACTGTTGTAAAAATACACCAAGGCCTCTAAGCCAACTTCGGAGTCTTACGTTGTTTAATACTTTAGCATTTTAGTAACGTTACGTTAGCCTAGCATTAGCTTGGACGACAACAACAGCCGACTACATTAGCGTTAGCTAGTTAACGGCTGTTAGCCAAGTAGCACAATGTAAAGATCGCAAATGATCACGGTGAAATTGGACTTACACGTCTCACTGCGGTGGTATACTCCGTAAATATCTACAATAATAGCGGGATTGTGATGTGTTTTGTGTTTCGGGGAGCTTGTACTTGTAAAAATGGCCGATTGCGAGCGGCGTGATGGCAATTCCGGGATGCAGTGAGGGAACTTCCATCCTTTTCTGAACCGAGGTGACGCCCCCTGCTGGTGTATATCGATGCTACACAAAATGAAACCACCAAACACGATTGTACAATATAATTACAATTCATATTTACAAGGGATATTGTTATATAATAATGAATATAAAAATATTTCACAGTGACGCAAAATAAACACAAAACAAACAAACAACCTGGTAGGGTCTGTGCAGTGACCACTCCGAGTCGCTGGGGGCGCTGTTTCCTGAGCTTTAGCTTCGCATACAGTACCTCTTTAATGACGTAGCGAAAAATGATACAAATCCCAGAGAGGTATCGGCGACTGCTCGGGCTCAGTAGGAATGGGTAACTTAGACTGTGCTATTCACCCAAACTCTCTACCAACGCTTTTATTATTGATATCTTGTATATTTGGTCTGTCACTCGGCACGGAGCTGAATTTTGTGACATGCGGATCTGTCCTTAAACTGTTAAATATAAAGCACAATGTGAGACTACATTCGCACGACGTACGCTACGGGTCCGGTGAGTTTCCTTTCATTAAACGATTATTAAGCATTAATAACAGTGTTTTTCATTAACATGAACTTATTTTACCATCACCTACCTCTGTAATTAAAATCATATTATCGACAGAATATTCGAAATGACTGAATTTTGAAAGGGTGACAGTGTCAGTTTGACATTTAATTCACGTTGACTCCATTATGTGTGCACTCAGGCAGAGCCACATATCAAAGATTGGTGACATAATACTTCTTTTAGGCGATATTTAGAAAACAAATATTTACTCAAGTGATAACAAATGAAGACAGTGGCTTTATATGGTGAAAAGCATCAGTGTTTGAATTTTCCTTAGTAGAGCACACTAGTTATTTTACCTTTAACTAGCCTTTACGTCATATAATTTACTTATCCTTCTCATATTCACAAAATCTAAAGAGGATCAAGGCAGAGTTATTTTAGTTCTGTATTTATCTTTAGTTTTTATTTTATTTTGTTTTAATCTTTGCTTTCAAATTTAATTGGGTTTTGGATAGTTTCCAGAGTGGGTTTGATAGTTTCAGTCAAATTTTATTGTTTAAAAATATGAATTTTTAGTGAAGATTTTGATACTTTTAATATTATTATTTTTAATTTTTATTTTTTTTTACATATATAATATGTGGGGTATTTGTCAGGGGCGAAATGTAAGACGTACAGAATAGGTATTACAATACAAACACAACACTTTCTAACAGTAATTGGCTCACAGTCATGTTAACATCCCTGTCACATTAAACATATGCACCTAGGCCTCCTCATGCTTGTTGCGTTGACAGCCGAAATGTGTTTTTTCCACAGCTATTTTTTTTAGCTTTGGTTAACTACAATAACCTTGGTTCAAGGCAAATATGCAGTTGTTGTTGTATGGCTGTAGCCCTCAAAGTTAAGCTGTTGCCAACATGAGCCCTGGGGTTCAAAGTCAAACCCAATTGAATCACCACCAGTTCAACTATGTGCATGCTTTTACAGACCTTCATACCATGAAAAAATTAGTGTCTTTTGTCGACATTCTAAAACTTCCTTAATTAAATTTGTTTTTCAGACAAAATTTTAGTTTGATTGCTCACTATCTCCAGGTTTGTTTACTTAGAGTATCTCTGGTAACAGTCACCTGCTCACAGTGTGTGCTTATGTCTGTGTGTATGTGTGTGACAGGCAGCGGACAGCAGTCTGTAACAGGTGTGACTGCAGTAGAAGACAGTAACAGCTACTGGAGTGTCCGTGGGACAAGCGACGCCTTGTGCCATCGGGGCACCCCGGTCAAGTGTGGGCAGACGATCCGCCTTACCCATGTCAACACAGGCCGTAACCTGCACAGCCACTACTTCGCCTCCCCGCTGTCCTCTAACCAGGTGGGTGATGTGAGAAGTACATGGGGAAAGAGGAGAGATTTGGTGTTATGTTAAGGACAGTGTACATGGCTCCCTGCATTTATGTGAAATACCAAGAGACTGATACTTACATTTACTGAAAGCTAGACCAACACTTTGAGGTGGACCTGAGTTGACAGCAGCTTTTGCACTTCAGGAAACGCACGGAGCTCTCTGGGAAAACAGCCTCGGGTCAGCCAAAACCTCTCCAGTACTGAAGAAGTGTGAAAACACTGTCTAGCCAATGTGTAACAGGGTTGGAAGATGTGTGCCGTGTGATTACAGAAATTTGTCAACTGTCACACATTTTGATACTGTTTATACCAAGGTAGCTTTTCCCTTAACATGCCTGGGTGTACTGGATTATTGTGGAAAATGCTGTAAATGGTCTGCTTTGTGGCATGTTTTGATTTACAGGATTGTTGGGACAGAACGTAGACATGCCTGTCTGTAAGCAACTGAGATTCCAGAACATTAACCAAATCAAATTTTTTATCATGGCAATATTAAATATCACATAATGCAATAGAGGTGTTTATGTGCATAACCCACAGTGACTGTGCTTTATGCACTGTAGCCTGTCTGGCCACCCTTATCCACTCAAGAAGTCTGATACATTAGTATCAGTGGTATCAGTACAACCTTCACTGGAGACTAAAGGGTGTACAAGAGCCAATGAAAAGCCGGACTGTGTTTGATAAAGCCAAACATGTCTTAATATTTACTATGCTGGAATATCTAGCTTGGTAAATAATTGGGTCTGTAAAAGTTATTTTACAAATGGCTGTTGTATTAAAATTAAGGAAAGAAACAAGGTAAAAAAAAATAAAAACAAACACACTGATGGATAATATTTATGTCTGGAGAGGAAAGGATTGCAAATGTAAAATTAGCAAAAGCAAAGATAGCTTATCCTCTCCTCTTTTCTTTGTCTTCTAATCCCTTTCTAACTTGTCCACAGGAGGTGAGCGCATTTGGTGATGAAGGGGAAGGAGACCACCTGGATGAGTGGACAGTTCAATGCGGGGGCTCTGTGTGGAAGCGCGAGGAGGCCGTCCGCTTCCGTCACAAGGCCACCGATGCACTGCTGTCAGTGACAGGGGAGCAGTACGGACGGCCGATCCATGGTCAGAGTGAAGTTCACGCCATGTCGAGCCCCAGCCAGCACAGCCTGTGGAAAGCCATGGAGGGCATCTTTATGAAACCCAGCGAGAACCCGGCGGGCAGCCGAGACTACAGTCACATACACACAGAGTTCTGAACTTTTCCTCTCTGCTTCTGTCACCTCCCATTGTCCTCTCTGTCCACCTTTGTATTCCTACCTCTGTCCCTAATTACGCCTGTACCAGCAACCCTCTGTCTCATTTTTCTCTCTCATCATCTTTTGACTGTCATCTTTTGAGGAGACTGTGCCAAAGTCTGTCATGGATCAAGGTGCATTGACTTCACCTTACTAATCCAATCTCTGTCACATTTATTGTGTTGTAGGAAACATTACTTGAATCCTCAAAGATCCAGCAGCTACACGATGAGAGCTAACAACATTTGAATAGTGTTATAGTTTGCCTTAATGGGTACAAGAAGACATAAAGGTATCAAAGATGCTGTTTCACTGTACAACGATTAATCTTTATTACAGTTTGTGATGCTTTACATCCTCTCAGCTGATATTTATTGTTAAATAACTGACATCAGCAGTCACATCGCAACACAGAAGGCAGTGCAGGTTTTGCAGATTAAGTCATCGAGTGATTTCGATCTCGTTCTGGTGTTTTATTGGACAAAAAAACATTGTTACACTTGTGCCTTTATCCTTTTTTAAACTTAGTAGGTGTTTACATTGTGGAGCCTTTTAAACTTTTGGAAACATAAGACTTTTATTGTGTTTTATGGTATTTGTAAGCCATATTCTACTCAATAGATAAGCAGTGTCACCAGGGTAAATTACTATTTTTCCCCTTTAAGTCAGATTCAGTGTAAATGATCCAGCACTAACTGACATAAGAGAACAAGCAGTTTTGTCTGTGGAGGTGTTTTTATTTTTATGTACATTATCGAACTGGATGCTGTTTATTGTTTGATCAGTTTCCAGGTGCTGGGAGAAAGTACAGTGTTTTGCATTCATGCTGTCTGTGCACGCTTATGTGTTAGATCAACGCATTGTTTCAGAGGTTCATTTGAGCAACAGACATGCGATGAATACCTCATATTAAAGTGATTTTTATGCATACCAGCATCAGTGTGACTATTTGATTTTATTTTTTTTTACTTTTTCATCTGGTTATGATGACAGTTAGGATGATGTGGGGACTCCCCTCTCTGAATGATCACTTGAAATGAATCATTGATGTCACCAATAGGGCTGGGTATCATTGAAAAACCTACAATATTTGTGCCAATACCAGTTGCCTTAAAATGATACCAATACAATCTATTTTTTTCTGTGATTTGGGTACAAAAAGGATCAAATGCAGGTATTATTTAATTGGAGAAGTTTTGACACTACTCGGTTCTGGGTTATTTCAGATGATACCTTAAAGGGGTAGTTCAGATCTTTTGAAGTGGTTTTATAAGGTACTTACACATAGTCAGAGAATTACCTACAGTAGACATCAGTCAGCACGCCCTCAGGTTGAAGAAGCAGGCAGGAGTCTGACATGAAAGCAATGCACTGCTGTGGCGAGGTCAGCGACAAAATGGGGTTTAGCCACCTAAAAAAAGCTCCCCCTAAGTAAAAATCAATATCAGTGTATGCTATATTTAGAATATTTTCACCACTTTACCTTTTCGTTAGACAGCAATTTCTATTGGGGAACGGTAGCCACTATTTTGCTCTCTTCAAAGCCAAACTCCAGTGAGAAAAACAGTGATTTAATATAACTGAGCGCATGAACTGCTGGTCTACCCCTGCCTCAGTCAGTTGGTTTGATGGTGTTATTGTGTGACTTTGACATTTAAAAGGGTTAGTTCAGGTTCATCGTAGTGACACAATAGCATAACTGACTGACTGATCCAGGCAGCAGTGGACCAGCAGCTCCTGTGTTCTGCTAGCCAAAAATATTGTTTTTGTCAACGGAGTCTGGTGGCTTTGACGAGAGCAGAGATGGTGAACTGAAGAATAGGCTGTCTGACAACGTGGTACAGCAAAATACTTTTAATATAGCATACATCTAAACTTTAACAGATCTTATTAGCTGGGACTGTTTTTGGTGGCTAAAATTCGTTTTGCAGCTGCCCCCCATCCACAGCAGTACATTGTTCAGCCTCTGTGTCAACACTCCTGACGGCTCTTTGAACTGCTGTCGTGCCGACTGCCATCTACTGTAGGTGCTACACTGACTATTGATAAGTACCCCATATAACCCCTTACACTGCATTCCTTATTACCCACATTAATTATGAGATAAATGCAGCACACAACAGTACAGAAAATGTAGGGTTTCTTTTTTTTTTTTTACGTGTCCCTGTGCTTGATCATTCATACAGTAATTATGCACGTTGTAATCACTTCATAAAGTCCAACCCTTTAATTTTACCTACAAAGATGAAACCAGACTAAATGATTTGCAAGTAAGGCGCACTGTTAATGTCTGCCTGGGTCATTACATTTCGCATAATGCCTTGTTTGTCCACATAATGGCATGTTTTGGTTCATTATCTGGCGGTTAATGGGGTTTGAGTGCATCTGCTACGGGGCTATTTTCCCTTGTGTTTGACCTATGCTCCTTAATTATCATGATTTAGAGTGAGTGCTGATGCCAGCACTGCTCCACAGGAGTCTCTTTTCTGACACATGTTGACAAACGTGCAAATTCACCCCTAGCCATCACGCACTGCACCCAGCTAAATCAAATTTTAAGATGCCGATCTCAATGGTAACCTTTGTGTGCACGTCTGTCACACCCGCCAAGGTCAGTCAGTTGTGTTTGTAGTGCTACATGACCTGCATGTATTGTGTGAAGGTGATGTCAGAGCAGTGAGCTTTCTGCACTTGAAGAGGCTGCTCTTCTGACTCACAGCTCCTTTATGCACGCTCCGATACCTGCATGTGGAAACGGCAGTAAAGGGCGCTCAGTGAAATCCATGCTGTGTTGTCATTCTATTTTTAGGGTTAGTATTTAAAATGACACAGCAAGGATGATAACAAGTGACAAGTAAAGCAACAAGCCCACTTCCTACTGAGTTTTACAATCATGAACAGTACAGTGAAAATGGCTCTGCTCATCTGCTCATTAAGAGCCAAAAGGTATATGTAATTAAGTTGCCTTCTTTAAAGGGACAGTTCACCCCCAGATCAAAAATACATATTTTTCCCTTAACCTGTTGTTGTATTTATCAGTCTAGATTGTTTTGGTGTGAGTTGCTGTGTGCTGGAAATATTGGCTGTAGAGATGTCTGCCTTCTCTAGAATATACTTGAACTCAATGACACTTGGCTTGTGTTGCTCAAAGTGCTCCAGAAATCATGACCTGTTTGCTCAACATAATCCACAGACTTTGTTGTACATTAGGAAGAAAGTTTGCATCTACTCATGGACAAGAGGCCCGTGCTCATGTCAGCACGAGATACAAACATTAATGGTGTCCTGTGCCAAGCTGTAATGTTAGCTAGCTCAGCTGTGCTAACAGTAGATGTATGATTCCTTCTGCATGGTGATTGGGTTAGCGGTTGTGATTTGGTAGAAAAAAAATAGTTCCTACATGAAACTACTCACAATAAGATCTATGAATTATCTTGAGATTTTTGAAACCAGACATAGAGTGCTCCCAGGATGACTTTTTTCCTGTAGGCCAACGTGATAGTTAGCCATACCCTTGCTAACATTAGACTGTTATCAAACTACTCCATGGTCATGTTATGGACATGGACATGACTAAACATCACCACAGTGAGGCTGTAAAGCCATGTTCAGCGTGATGACGTTCTGTAATCTCATTTAGCCACTTGTTAGCAACTGCCTTCTTTAAGACACATAAAAGCTTCAAAATTCATGAGTGGGATATTTACAGATATCTGTTGTAGACCAAAATGTGAGAGTCTCTTAAGTTTGTGTTACTATTTCAGGCATATAATCAAAAACCCACTGACGTGGAGACAAGGAAACCAGAGGTGCAAAAATCATTACTCGTTTCTGGGTTTTAGGACTCATTCTTGGGGCATCCATTGCTGTTGAGTTCGCAAATGTATTTTTTTGGCACTTTGAGTTTCACAAGCCGAGTGCCCAGAGTTTCATTTTATTTGAGTGAAGGCAAACATCTCTACGGCAGCTCACACCAAAAAAATCTAGACTGATAAATAGCACTATAGGTACAAGGAAAAATACATACTGTCTCTTCAAGAATGTTTCACCTTTTTATGTTACTGAGTGATATTGTTTTGTCATCATTGTAAATGTTGTTGGTGTGAGGCAAAACTTGAATTATTTCAGAATCCTAAACAAACATCCCAAACAAACATCTTGCACAAGTAAACACAGATGCCTCTTATTTTCTATCAAAACAAGGTTTTATTGCATAAACATATATGGATATATTTTTTTTTTAGATTAAACAGATTAAACTTGTTATTTGCATTTTTAAATATCCATTCAGTTGGCGACTATTGCTGTTTTCTTTCTCCTTTTCTAAGCAGCATGCCAAGGTTGTAGTACATATCTGTGTTTAGTTTTTATCTCTATACAATCTACAAGGTAAAAACATGTTTTGGTAAAAACAAATCTCAAAAGCAACTTTCAAAAACATGAAAATAATTAACTGATTCCGTCCTGTTACAGATGTACAGTATTATAATGTAAACTTCAAAAGTGTTGATAAAAGGTCTTTCAAACGAGTTCCCCTTACATAGCCATGCAAGGATGTCTGAATGGCACAATTATTAGAGAATTGTAAAGATAAAGTGGTCTATGCTGGTTTCAAAAGGACCATGACGCTATTAGACAAAGGTGAAAACATGGTCCATTGGTCAAATGTCAATGTGCTGAGAATATCAAAGACATAAACTGACTCACGAGGATAAGTGTAGCATACATTATACAGCAGTTTATACAGGACTATGAGGCAGTGAGAACATTCCATAAAAACCTAATGTGACTAAAACACACAATATATCGTATTCAGTGTCAATTTAACCATCCACAGTGAGGCCTACAGACTCTACCCTAGAAGACGTGAAACAGAGATGATGATGACGACGATGATGATGATGATGATGATGATGTGACCTTGTATTTGCATATTTATGAAAATGCCCTCTCCTGCACTCTGGTTTGATTAATAGCTGGTAGAAACTAGAAAAAATGGCTATTACAGTATAAACTGGAAAGTCAAATATGTGACAGTAGTACATACATACCTACATTTAAACCAAGGCTGTGCCACCACAAAGAAAGATTAAATGGATTTCCCTGTCTGTCAAAGACACGAAAATCTAAACAACAACATGCATACTGATTTACAGTATAATACATTTTGGCTGTGATACTTGATCTTACAAAGCTATTTTTTTTAATTTCAAAAGAAAGCCCTCTCCCTTTAATATTTTAAACTCACATGGCTGCACATTAGTTTGATTGAAATATTTCGTTTTGTTTTCATTTGACAAGAGGACAAATAATCGCTTCAAGGTAGGAATGAGAACAAACCAGACTCTGAGCCAATAAAGTCCAAGGGGAGCACCATGCAATTTGGGAATCCACATATGTTGCTGCTATGGCATATAACATTGCAATGAGTAGTAATGAACACCAACGAGTGTATTTCAAAGATGGCATCAACATAGGCATGGGGGGATTATGAGACAATGGGCCCCTGGGCACAGATTCGCAAAACCACCACCTGTCCTACACTGGAGCAAGACACACAGACTTTGTGGTGGTTTCGCCTCCTCTTTTTTTAATGTATTGTTTTGCATCTCTTTATAGTAGTTATGTATCTGTTTCTAATTTTGTATCTCTCTCTCATCTGTATGTGGTTATTTTGTGTCTCTTTGAGATCATTTCGTGGTTCTTTTGGTCATTTTGTGTCTCTTTGTAGTTGTTTTGCCCATTTTTGTAGTTATTTAGTGTCTCTGCAGTTCATTTGCATCTTTTTGTGGTCATTTGGAG
>JAPZEB010000006.1:18721249-18732163 GCA_029783705.1 Chaetodon striatus
GTGTCTGCAGTTCATTTGCATCTTTTTGTGGTCATTTGGAGTCTCATCTTGGTTGTTACATGTTAATTTGAGTGACATTTTGCAGGTGAAGGCCAGGGGGAGGCCCTGACATATTGGGCCCCAGGGCCTGTGCCCGGCTGGCCCGTTTCGTAATCCATACATGAACATAGGGCTGGGCAATTTGGTCAATACTAATTGATAAAACAATATTAAAAAATATTGTTATGACATATTTAAATATCACATAATAATCATGTATAAAATAAAATAAATTGTGTTTACTGTGATGAACTGTATCCTACTGACTCATAAATGTGTTTAATAAAAACTTAATCTCAGGTATTTTAAGTTTTGAATGACAATTTGTTTAAAATCATTTGTTTGGAAATCAGAATTTTGGAAAACAAAAGCAGAGGATGGACACGTGATAACGGTACTACTCCAATGGTAGATAAATAATGACATTTCTTTATCGCCCAGCTCTACACCCACATAAAGAACATCCTCAAATTTAATCTGTGTTGTCACTGTGATGTTCAACCTCGAGGGGGCTCTATTATAAAAACAGAGGGGAAGTGATTGTAAACTCCTACAAGGTCTTTTACAAACTTTTTCCCCCAGTAAGCTTCATAAAATTGTAGTGCTATCAGGTCTAACCCATAAAACATAGCTATGACCACAGACGCGACAGGTACTGCAGCAGTCACCTTCAGTTTCTCATCCAATCCTGAGCTGTACTCTGGTGCAACAAAACAATTTGGGTTTAGGCTGAAACATAATCTTGCCTTTGCCATTAAAAATAGTGAATGTTCACCAACGCAGACCAAACTGCCCTTGTGACGCTGACACGACACATGTCAAAGCTCAAATTCACTGGTGTTGCTCTTCCCTTCTGAACACTTTGTAAACATGGCTGTTCAAGCTTTTAGCTGCAGTTCTCATTTTAACCACTAGACTGCAACCTTTTCCAAGAAAACAGCTGTACCAACAGCATGTCACAGCTCTGCTGTATATCCCTGATTTGTCTCACTAGTTTCTACCCATCATACATTCTGCTGTTGCGAAGAATAATACATTACACAAGATAAGTAGCACTATATATACAGAGAAACTGATGGGAGTTAGAGTAATGTTTGATATGGCAGTGTATATACTGGCATGCTTTTTGCGTGGTATATATTTACCACAGTTGGGCAGTATTACAATGAGATGCTGAGGTGAAATATTTTCTACAAACACATTACTAAAAATATTATAATTTATCTCAGACTGGTCCTACTGTTAATCAACACCATCACTCCACTATTATTTGATTTAATATCTCTTTCCTCATGCATTTTAAATCCCTCTGACAGCCTGAGCTTACATTATGTACGGTCTTTAACACATCCACACAAATATTAAGTGACCAGTCAGTCAATCTATCAATCAATCAATGCTAAGACTTCATAGTAGAGATAATGGGACAGTGATGATTCTTTACTGGTCCCTCACTGAGTATTGAGTTGTGCTCCTCGTAGATACACATAAAGACTTCATGTGCCCCAAGATTAGTGGACTGAGTCAAGGATTTTGATGTTTTACATATAGAGTGATGTTTCTACATGACCGTATGAGATGTGACAGGTTTACTATGCATCTACTGTGCCCAACATTCAGTGCCCACATTCATTCACATTCAACGCTACTTCTCTAGGGTAAATATGCAATTGTCCATAATCACAATTGTTTGCTTTTTAAATTAGGAATGGCTCAAAGCACCTGATAAACATTTTCGGTAATTAGAAAATCAAGTTTAAAGGGTGGTCTCGGTCTTGAAAACAGCAAAATAAAACCCTCCATTTATTCTCCCGGTTCATATAAAAACTTTTTTTTTTTCCAGTTCAGGTTCCCAGTGACCGGTAAGTCCAGTAACTCTACATGGTGACATCTTCAATGCAAAACAAATATATCTCTCTTCATTTCATTCACATTGTCTGCTTCTATAAGGTAAGTTCAAATTAAACTCAAAAAACTCAACTGATTGTTTAGAGAAGTGCTCGGGTTGTGGCTGGTCCTGCTTTGGCTGCAAAGACAAGATGTGAGGTCATGGCTGTTCTGTCCACTCCCCATGCTCACAGTGCAATTGGTTACTCCATGCCGTTCCGCAGCATCTGATTGGCTGCGATGAGCATGACACTGATGATGAAAGCCATAGCGAAGGCGCAGATCAGGCTTTTCCTGACACACGTCTGCCGATTCTTCTTCTTGGGATGGACTGAGAGGAGCGAAAGAGGAGAGAGAAGACATAAGAGACAAGAGTACAGTTAATTCTTTGGCCTCCATTTGAGCCTCTCATGTGATGGTGATTAGTTAATTAACTAGTGTTTTGACTTTAATGTAATACTACGAAATAAATATAAAATATATCTTTAAAGGAATCGGTTGACATTTTGGGAAATACACTTATTTGATTTCTCGTAGTGAGTTAGGAGGCTTCCACATCAGGGACCTGGGCCCGGATCGGAGTACACTTCCCCCTAAACACCAGTTCACACTGTGCACTGTACCCGGGCACTGTTCATGGATCCGTGTCCACTTAAAAGGCGGTCATAAGTACAGTTTATGTGTACTCGGGTACAGTTCACATCATGTGGGGAAACCAATTACACCAAAACACAAGTGTACTGCTATGCAATGTGAGTAGCAGTCGGCGAATAGAGTCTCAAAAGCATTTCTCAGCGTGGTCTCCACAGAAATCTGGCTTTGTGAAGCACACGCAGATCTCACTTTCTGAACTGCACAGCCATGGGTAAAAAAGTAAGAAGTAGCTAGGGGGCCATTCCTAACACTGTATTCAAAATACAGGCATGATGCAAAGGTTGACTCCAGTGAACAGGCTTGGGATCTTGTGATTGGTGTGCCTCGCTACCCTTTAGCAACGGCATGAACAAATGTCAGTGATGATGCAAGTGTACTCGAATGCAGAACAACGTACATAATGCGAAAGCTAAGTGGCGAGGGAGGTGGAGCAATCGTACTCAGGCACGATACAAACAATGGCGGATTTGCAGCATGGCAAGGGGTGGCAGTGGCCACTGTGGACCGCAGCCTGGCCACCAGAATGCTTTTTTGTTAGACGTGAAACCATTTATGCACAGTACACACACACATACACACACTTATGTGAGCACCCAAGAGTGCCTCTGGAGACTTTACAACAGGCAAGTGACAGTCCAGTGAACCAACAAATGATTACAGACAGGCTAATAATATCAGATTGCTTTTTGATGCTTTTATTTATTCCATCCGTGACTGTATCTATTTAGCGAAGTTTAGAGCCCCAGCATGCCAGGAGGAAAAAAATAGCAAACAAACTAAGGTAAAGTTAATTTCCATAAGTACACCAGTTTAAATCAAATTATATTTTGAATATTTTTATCAAGAAAATTGAAGACAATATTTTTGGTCATGGGCAGTGTCGACCTAGTGTTAGTGCGCAGGTGTTCATTCACTGCTCATTACTGCATGTTTGTGTGTTCTGTTTTACTTTAAATAGTAATTCATCTGTGCCATTACTGCCAAGCCTCCTAATAGGGGCTTGCTTTTAGATAATCCGAAAAAGGTACAGCAAACACACTCTAATCTCTGCTAGAGGATACATTCATTTGCTGTAATATTTAACATATTGCCACAGTAACTGATTAAATTAGCTTTATTGAAATAAAACATAACAAGCTTGTTTTTATCACAGAGCCATCTGTCGTGGCTTGATAAGTAAGGCAGGCAATTCTAAAAACATTTATTAGTTAACTTTGCTATGACTTGTTATAATGATGGTATGTACATGTTGATTACATTTATTTATTTAATATAATCAGACTTTGATTAAAAACTCCTTTTAATGATGTTTCAGTCAATGTCTGTGCATCCCTGATGATACAGTGATGGTGCCGCTGAGCACCGTACGCTGTGCTGAACATCTGCTCTCAGAAGAGATGATATGTGTAGATTGGGACACTTTTAAGCTTCTCTGTTACTTCACCTGCAAGAATAAGAGGGAAATGCTGGATTCACTGAATATGAATATGTGTGAATATGTGCTTAAAATTGCCCCTTCTTTTCTAGTCAGGCCCTTTTTATGCCTCTGCGCCAGCGATAGCCACGACCGTCAGCATTACGTTTTTGGGTTGTTCATCTGTCCGATCATCCCATTCTTGTGAGTGTGATACCTCAAGAAGGCCATGAGGGAATTTCATCAAATTTGGCACAAATGTCCTCTTGGACTCAATGATTAAACAATTTATATTTGATAGTCAAAGGTCAAAGCCAATGTGACCTTAGAGCCATCTCACTCATGAATCTGATATCTCAAGAAGGCCTTGAGGGAATTTCATAACTCAAGAATTAATGCAGTAATTATGACAATATTTCACACAAATTTCAAACAGGATAAGATGGTGAGGTGATGACATTTCATATCCAAAAGGTCAAAGATCAACTTCACTGTGACATAATGTTCTGCAAAAACACTTTCCCGGCCATTACTCAACGTCATAATTTAGGAACAGAAGGGGAGACATTTGGTGAGATACTGAATTGGTAATACTTATTTTGGGAGTCCATCTTGAAACTGTGTTGAGTGTGTAGATCTTCTGTGCTATCAGGTCAAAAATGTGTGAAGGATTCACGTTTTAGAATTTGTTTCTTTGCAGCAACATCCATATCTGGAGCATTGTCTGCTGCCATGGCTTTATATGAGTCTGGACAGACATGAATGTGAACTGTACCTGCAACTTGACTAGTTTGAGGAGCTGTGTTGCAGTAATTCTAGTTCATATTCACAAGATAGTGATTTCCATGCCATCCAAAAACGACTGCGGGTCCCAACCTGGCCACCCTATTGAAAACTGCTTGCCTCTGCCACTGGATATAAGGCAATCGTACCTAATATGAGAACACCCTTATTCATTTAATTTATAAAAATGACTTCCAGGCATAGGCAACCAACATAGACTTCAGGAAGTGACTGCACCTTGCCAGGAACTGATCCAGCAAATAACCCCCATAAAATCCCAGATGGCAGTTTATACACTTTGGGTTTTGTTTGGATTAAACAAACAAGATAAAACATTTTAATTAATAAGCTTTAAAGGTGTCAATAGGCAACTTCTTTGGACAGAGCCTGGCTAGCTGTTTCCCAGTCTTTATGCTAAGCTAAGGTAACCATCTGCAGGCACTAGATTCATATTTAGCACACAGATATATTAGACAGATCCTCAATCTTTTTATCTGTCAATGAGAAAACAAACTGTGTTTCCCAAAATGTCAAACAATATACAGTAGCTTCAAGTTATCAAAATAAAAATGTTAGGTCCAAACAATAATCTATAAGCAATACAAATTTGTAAATACATAAATTACAACATGCAACATAAAAAAAAAAGTCAGGGGAAATCGAGGAGGCCATTTACATCTGTCATCAAAGACCATCCTATAATAGTGCCAGAGGTTATGATCTCCTGCCCACATACACCTGTTATTATCAAATAACTGAGGCTCATATGATGACACTTGCTGAGTGAAGACTGTGACAAGCTCTGCAAAAGCTAGTAAATAGACTTTTGCGTTTTAGTGAATGAATTTAAACCTGTTTCTCAAGGTGCAACTCCTTTGACCCAAACAAGTACTGTATGGATGAAATAGCAGAAATAGCTAATATTTCTAGTTGCTATGTTTTGCAGCTCATCTCTGAGCCAAATCATCAGTGGATGTGTCTCTTATGTAAAAACAACGTATGCATGAGGGGCACAAACTGGTTTTAAAACTCTCTATGCTGCAGCAAAAACAAAGACAAGAGGAGGGAGGTGGAACTTTTCTGCTCTGCTACCTATCTGTGTGGGCTGAAAGTCAGTTTTTTCCCCCAAAGACATAATCTCAGGAGATTGAAAAAGGAAGAGGAGTAGAGACAGATGTGTCCTCCAACAGGCCTTGCAGCAAGAGCAACAACCAAAAGTTTCCTCTCTGTCAGCCCCCTTGTCTCAGTTTGTTAGAATCACACACCGCATCAATAAATCAACTCGCAGCTCTGAGTCGTGGATCTAAGAGGGACTGTGAAAGGCGCTGAAGTCCCGACGGACAGGAGGAAGATAGGAAGGAAGCAGGCATGAAAGAGGGAAGCTGATGATGTGGGAAGAGGGTTAAATGTGGGGAGTAATACAGCTGTTCTTTACAAGAGAGGCTCTTTACCTCTTCATCTCTTCTTCGCCTTCCTACTGTTCTTATTCCTCCTCCTAACTCCTTCCCTCAACACCAGAAAGTTTGTAAAAGAGAGTGCCAAGCCAGCAGTTCCCTGATCCCTTCTTTAGCCTCTTATCTCCTCCTTCACTGTCCCTTCTCTGCTAACTTTCTCCATTTCCTCCCAGCTGTCTCTTTTTAGGCCTCCCCGAGACTGTAGGCCAGTACCCAATGGATTCATTAAGACTTTCCTAGTTTTCCAGTGTGTTTGATCTGTCTTTACCTTTGTCCTAGTCTGACTTTTGGATGTTTCATAGCAGAAAGGCAATTTCTAGCTCTGCACCATGACTAACACAGGGTCACATTTAGGTTTCTCCCCCTCTTCTCCCTGGAGCAACACAACTTGGTTTTATGTCTCAAGTAAAATGCCGTCTGTGTTTCACTTTGGCACTCATTAGCAACCCCACAACCCTCCCATTCTGGTTTTGTTACTTCTTAAACATTAATGCATGACCTTGAGATTAATTATCAAGTCTGTTTTCTTGAATACGTCTCAGCAGCATTCCCGACCTTGCTCTCAGGATTACCCCAGTTGAACCCTGTGGTGGATATTCATGTTGGTCTAGCAGCAGATAAAAAATTGAGGATATCACCTTGAATTTTGCCAGGCAAGACTTAGAAAGTCATTTAAAAGTTTGTGTTCAAAAGTCTTTTATCACCCACGACTCTACACTTTGTCTTTTCCACTTTATTCTAACAGTCTGAAGAGAGACTTCAGAAAGAGTTTTATTCTGCAGCTGTGCAATCTCACTTTTCTTAACCTTTCTTCCTGCCTTCACACTCCTTAATATTTTCCTTTATTATTTCCCTCTGCTGAATCTCCGACCATAAAATGTTACTTATTATTATTCTGGCAGATTAAGTGACACCTGTGTTGACTTGTAGTCACATCAAGTGGGATTTTAAAATTCAGATCATTGTTCCATTCATGTCCAAGTGTGGTATCAACCCTTTGTGTAAACTATACCATGGCTGAGTGTGACTATTGTTGCAAAGACACATTCAAAGCTGCAAGTGTGTAGGCCTACTTGCTTCATGCCAACACATCTGCATCTGATACATAATTATCAGTTACTAACCACATCAGACTTCCACGCGTTACTCATCGCATACAGATGAGCACAATCATTTCTTTCCTATCAACAAACCAACAGACATCAACAATAGCCTATTTTTACACATGATCCATGATGATGAAGACACAGGCAAACATGCATGGCAAAAATAGGCATATTGTCAGTATTGTAGCGGCCCCTCTAAAGCTTCACAAATCATGTTTTCAGGGTAGCTCAAGTCTTTTTAAGAGGACCCAAGCTTCCCCTGACCCCCCTGGCACCTTGGTATAAACTGCTTGAGGCAGCTGTGGATTTATAAATTTGTCTCTGGTTTGACATTTTAGGAAATATGCTCATTTTTATTCACATGCTGTAAGTATTTGTTGAGTCTTGTCACTGTGAGGTTGCCAGGCAACCAGGGGAAACTCGAAATCACTACATCCAGCCACTGGTCACCGATAAGTAGCACCAACAGTAGAGATTACATTTCTGTTTCTGTACAGACAAAATAAGGTAAATAAAATGTTAACTATAGTGAGCTTTAAAGGTGCTTGAAGCTTCAGTGAGAAATATCTGCAATTAATCAAAGCCTCAACCACAGGGGCAGAGGTTAGAACTGGAGATGAGGACAAAACATCTTTTCTGAAAGTTTTCAGTCAATGCACCAAAAACACTGTGACAATGCATGCAGGTTGCAGTTACATTAGCCATCATAGTGAGAAAAGAAAGTATTTTGCAAGACAGCTGAGTTGTTACCTACAGTTTTTAGGTGATTTACCAAGCTCCTTGTAGATTTATAATATGCCCGTTTCCTTTGTTGTATCTGGCATTTGATTTTTTGGGAGTCATCCTTGCAAATTTTTAAACTATTCCAGATGTTTGACTTTTTTGACACCTTGTTAGCATGTCTGTAAGCCTGTCACATGCGATCAAACTGTCCCAGTTTCAGTAGTGATGAACTGCTGGTGACTGACATTAGATGAGAGTGAGTTGGAGTCACCACACTATCCCTATGTTTAAATGTCCTTGTCTGAGAACAACTATTAATGTTGATATGTAATGAATAATGATGGATGACTAAATCTTAATTATGGGGCTATTTGAGTTTTTTGGGCTAATGCATTGGAACTCTGATTTGGATGTTGATTACATGGCAACAATGAAAGGTTTGAAGCAATTCAGCCCACTATTTTGTTCTATTTTGTTTTATTTTTGAGACGTATCCATCCAGTCAACACATTCTCATCCCAACTCATCAAATATCACCACTCGGTCAGTGATGCTGGCATAAGGTGCCCTTTTGCGTTGGTTCTGATGCGGAAATCAATGACAAAGCAGCAGTATTTGATGACTTGGGAATGATGACGGGCTGGCCCACTGGACATAATTTTTAGATGACGCAATATTTGTTGAGCAGCTGCTGGGAAGAGTAAGAGTAACCTGTTCAACTGTGTCTTCTTTCACTCTTTCATGAACATAGCAATGTGGGAGGATGATGTTTCTATTTTTAATCCGCCTAGTTCTAATTGGTCGATTGTCGCTCACAAATAGCAGAAACAGTCATCAATGAGCTTAACATCAGACCTATTTGAAGTACAAAACAAATTAGAAATGTGGGTAGTAATTCAGAAGTCTAGAAACAGGCGAGTTTAGCCTTTCTTCCAGTATTTTTTCTACACTATGCTAATTGTTTCTTGGCTCTAGCTCCATACTTAGCACACAGATATAAGAGTGGTATTGATCTTCTCATCTAACCCTCAGCAAAAAGACAAACATGTGTATTTTCCCAAAATGTCAACAGAACAGTTTGATTAAGCATACAGGTAGTTATTTGGACAATGTTTTTGGTCATGAATACGCTTTCTTAGCTTTGTGTCAAATTACTGCGTAAAATATCACATGAATTGCATGACAAAATGTCTTTTTATAAGCACTGGTATTTATAACAGCAAAGTTTCCACGAGAACAGCTTCCTCACCTCCCTCATACTCAGGGCAGTTCCCTGAGGTTTCATTGAGGCTCTCCTCCTCGGTGATGATGATGTTCTCTATGTCCTTCATTGTCAGGTGGTCCCGGAAGGCGTGGAACAGCACCTGCTTCAGCTCATCCAGAGACAGCTGCTGCATGTCAAACTGCAGGGGCACAAGACGATCAATGCAGAAACACAGTCATCCACAAATGAGCTTTATGAGGGCAGATAAATATAGAAGATTAGAATGAAGTGAGAAATGCACAAGCTGCACGGAATTATGGCACATATGAATTTGTGTTTTATTGCCAGAATGTGTAATTTCCAGGTATCGTATATAAGTAGGAAAGGAGTCAGTTATAATGTAATAGCAGCTTGCTTGTCTATGCATCACCTTTGCTATTTTTGGGTGCCTGAATCAGTATGCAAACCTGCGTGCGTGTATTGATAAAAGGGGATAAATGCAGGCAAGCTCAATTGGTTTAATGGATGTATCAATTACAATGGAAATACCGGCACATTTATGTCCTTGTAGGTGTTTGTATTCTCAGTTGTGCGTGCATGTTTGTGTTTAAAATGATAAATGGACTCTAAACAATCGCTGACACGAAGTCTGAGTCCTAG
Source organism: Chaetodon striatus (assembly GCA_029783705.1). Lineage (NCBI taxonomy): Eukaryota > Metazoa > Chordata > Actinopteri > Chaetodontiformes > Chaetodontidae > Chaetodon > Chaetodon striatus. The sequence goes on from JAPZEB010000006.1 coordinate 18,731,174, forward strand.
CCTCTGTCCTATCCCCTGTCTGCTCTTACAAAAAACACACTAAAACATCATGTCCTTCCTGTCCCCTGAGCAGATCCTCCTTCAATCCAAAGACGCACATGCACACATCATCCTCAAACCCACTGGCATCGATGTCCAGATTATTTACCTCACCGACAGCCGCAAATACAATCAGTCGCTTGGTTTAGCACAACAGATGGACATACTGAGGCAGGCGAGGCAAAGAGGAAGAAAACATGGGGTATATATTGAGAGAGAGAGAGAGAAAATAGGAAAGTATGGAGAGGTCAGAGAAAATTGAGATGAGGAGAGTAGTGGGAGACACAGATGGAGAAAACAGAACTGGCAGACAATTATGGTAGCTAGAGACGTAAAAGAGTTGTGATGGTAATGTGGAGTTGCTCATTTCAACAAGGGAACAGCAATACTGCTCATCCTTTATGGCCATGCTCGCTAAGCACTAAGAACAGCATCTGTCATGCCTGACCACCTTCGGTAAAACAGCAGATACTGTTTACCAAAGGAAAACTATCTGATGAGAGGTTAGAAATGTTACTACTACAGGTACTGACCAAAATGTGTGACCATCAAGTACCAGAACTTGACAGTGGATGCCTAGTCACATTCGTTTAGGCTATTTCAAGGGATAAAAAAATATTTAGAGGAAAAGACTGATACTACCCTCATGTCTGTCTGTTAAAGGAGCGGTGTGTAGGATTTTGTGATATCTAGTGGTGAGGATTGCATATTGCAACCAGCTGAAACTTCTCCCATGTGCCAAGCCTGAACTCCTGGTTAGGATTCCCTCAGTGTTCATTGCTCAGGAGGGTTTTACCGAGGTCTGAATTATCTGCAGAGGTCTCTTCGAAACAAAGGGAAACAGGCACTTACTTGCAATGCGCTGTTCTGCAAAGTTCTAAAAACCTGCTGGTTCACACCAATGCAACTAGATGAGATGGTGTATCATCTCTATGCAACAACTCTCTGTAC
>JAPZEB010000006.1:18788734-18799370 GCA_029783705.1 Chaetodon striatus
GGTTACCTGGCTGTCTATGAAGGCAGGTCAGGGAGATGTTGCTCTGCTGGACGCTCAATTTGAGTACGGTTGCCACAAGGGAACAGTTGTTGAGCAAACAACACACTTAAAATTGAAAATTGATATTTTAAAAACTAAAATATAAAATTCTTAACAGAAATTTTAAAAAGGGCAATTAACTAGACAGAAGGCAAAAGGGCAAAACTATAGACTGTATATAATAATGGACATATCTGTGTGACATCACCCATTGGTTTGTGGACTGCCATTTTGAAGCCTCAACTTCAACATTTCAGCCATCACCATCTTGGTGTTTTGGAGCAAGAAGTGACCATATTTGGACGAGAGGGTGAGCTGACACATGTACTGTAGCAATGCCTGACAAACAGCCTGTCACTCAAGTTGGCCTTAATAAAGTGTAAACAGCTGGTAAGTTACGTAAAAACTCACCCCCTGTGCAGTTGCCATGAATGTTAAAATGAACTAAAGAGATCAAACCTGTGTTTCTTATGAGACTGTAAACATGTTTATTTTTGTTGTCAAGTTGTACATTTTAACATGGAGGTCTATGGGGATTGGCTCTGTTTTGGATCCAGCCTCAAGTGGCCATTAGCACTTACACATTGGCTTCATTTTTCAGCCTTGGAGGTTACTGCTTGGACAAAACACATGGTAAATGCCTTTGCATTTGTATAGCACCTTTCTAGTTTTCATACTTACTTCAGAATGCAACAAATAGTAACACATACAGAGATGAAAACACAAATATTATTGTAAGACATGATACATTGTTCAAATTGTTGTTTGATTTCAGATTAGTGGAGTACCTGTTTAACAGCCATTTATTTACCAAAAGTTAAATTTCACTGTTGTAGCACAATGCAGCAGGATATTTAAATGTCTTTTTACCAGTCAAACTCCTAAATCTAAACAGACCTAGATTAGTTAAGGCACTTCTTATTGCAAAATTATGGCTCTTAAAAATAGTGACTGCTGAGAAAACTGACATAGTTGTCAAAAGAACTTAAAATAAATCACTCCACTGTGATAAACTGAGTGTACTGAATCCAGATGTGTATGGGGAGGTCATTTGGATAAAACCCAACGGAGCTTTTTTTTGAGCAGTGAGAAGTTTGTTTTTGATGAGTTGTGTAAAACTGCAGGTGGCAGCAGAGTCAAAGTAATGTTCAAACGAAGCCCCATTAAGAAATGTTAATGTTGTACTAACAACAGAGATGCCTTCAAACGTTTTTTCTGGACATTTTCTCCGCTTGATGCAATATACCAAAAGAACTGCCCACACTTTTACCAAAAAAGGGAAAATTTACCAACAGATAATACATGCAGGATTAATTGTTCACAGGGTTCACATCACCATGCAGATTTTTTAAGTGCCGTTGGCTTCTGGCTGAAGCTCTATGTTGTTTCACTTTGATATGGTGTTGGGTGACTGGTATTTCCTGTCACCAGGGTTTGAAAAAACAACTAGGGTATGAATAATAGCACCCTTTTTCTGCTCCTTTTTAAAAGGATCAGTGAATATACAGTAACCAAGTTATTGTGAGTGGGGCGACGGGGTGTGTTTTGCCTTATTTATCTGCCTTATCTTGCCTTATCTAGGAACTAAACCAGCTATTCAGATTATTTACAATATTGCTTGAGAAGAGAAATGGTAAATGGTAACTAGACCTGCATTTGTATAGTACCTGTCTTGTCATCTGACCACTCAAAGTGCTTATTACACAACAAGTCACATTCACCCATTCACACACACATTCATACACTGGTGGCCGAGGCTACCATACAAGGTGCCACCTGCTACTCAGTTTTTTAAGACACACTTACACACTGATGGAAGCATCATCGGGAGCAATTTGGGGTTCAGTATCTCACTTAAGGACACTTCGACATGCAGGCTGGATGAGCAAGGGATCGAACCGTTGATTTTCCGATACATGATTTGTTCAGCAAAATGATCTGACTGTAAAGCCATGGTTGGCATGATGACATTCTGTAGACTCATTTAAGATATCTAAAATGCTTCAAAATTCACGAGTGGGGTATTTACTGACACATTTTATGTCAGAACAAATTGTGAACATTTCTTAAGCTTGTGTTAACCACAGATCTTATTTCAGGCACCTGACCAAAACATCCATTGAAAAAATCCATTGATTTGAGGTGAGGGAACCAGGATTGTTAAAATGCTTACTCATTTCTGGGTTTAAGGACTCATTGCTGCACCACTCTGTATGGACATTTGGTCATTTTTTTACTTCTTTTTAGGTAGAGAGAAGGCAGAAAATAGAGATGACAAAGCAAAATGGGAATATCTAGTGTCACGTGTCAGTTCATGGAGGACTTAAATGCAAACCAACAGGCAGGTTGAGGTTTTTACAAAAAGCGAGCTTTAATGTAGCCAATAGAAAACATCCAGTGCAGGCAGGTAACTAAAAGTACAAATGAAAGCAAAAAATTAAAATTAAACTGAAAACCAATCCAGATAATATGATGGACTCAAATCCAAAATCCAAACAGAACATCAGGCAGGAAATGGAGCAGGGAATGACACCAGGAACACAGGGCTGAGCACAAGGAATGAATGCAGGATGAACACGGGATGAATACGTGCAGGAGTGACCACAGACGAACTAACAAAGAACAAAGTTAAACACTCGGGTATATAACACAGAAAACTAATCACAAGAACGAGACACAGCTGGAGTAGGAAGACATGGGCAAAAGGAGGGCAAAGGAGATTGGCTAACTACAAGGGTGGAGCAAACAAGACTAATCAGAGCAGGTGTGAAGGGAAGACTCTGGGAACAGGGAGGGACTAACGAGACAGGTGTGACAGAAAACAGGAGGGGGAAAAAAAACCACAAAGCCAGGAAGTAAAACCAGACACGACACATGAGGAGAGAATCACAAACAGTTAGTGTGTTGGATTTAGTAGCATCTGGCGGTGAGGTTGCAGAACTGCAACTTGTTCCATGTGCCAGGGGTGCAGGAGAAGTAAACACAGTGATTCTTAGTTTCAGGTGATTATTAACTAGTTAAACATAGTTATATTACATACTATTTACACCAATAAATCCTACACACTGGACCTTTAAGTGTGACACGTCCTAATAAAATATTGGTCAAGTAGTCATGCAGCTCCAGTCAATTACCATAAACTGAATGAGGATGAATGAGAATAAGTCTGCCCAGTCCTTGTGCTATTGTTCTTTAAACCATAGCCCAATTGCAGTAAGAGTAGGTCAGGGGATTACATTCAACCGTTCTGTCTCTATTTCTTTCTCAGGCATTCATTCATTCCTCGCCAAGTTCACCAGGGTGATACTGAGCGGGAAAGCAGCTTGCTATCATCTGCTGTGGAGCAGAATAGCCGTGAAAGGATCAATATCTCTGAAGAAGCAATACCGTGTGTAGATCCCCTGGTACCGATGTATAACTTGGCTTCTTCCCAAGATACAATTCTGCAGAAAAAAATGCCCTAATTCTGTTTATATTGAATGCACGGTGTTGTGTGAAAGAAAAGATATTAAAATCCTTTGGTTGCGATTTTACTGGATGACAACCCCTGTCACCCGACTTTACCTCCTCCACATGCCTCACTCTCATGGAAAGAATGGGGTTTGCATTCTTGCTTTTGCTGAGACGAGGCCTCCAGCATCCAATTATTTCACTCCTTTAAATGCCTTCACAGCAAAACCCTTTCAAAGGCCTGTTCTCTCTTTCTCTCTGTGTAGGACGTGATTTCACTCCTTTATGTCTTTGTAGCCCTTCCTCTCCAGTCAGCGCTGCCTAGAATGCAATTCACGGTCTCTAAATGTGCCGCTGCCCCTTCTCTCCTATTACTCTAATCTGTGTGCAAAATGCCATGGGACAGATAACAGCTAAAACAGATGGGAGAATGAAGCTCGGGGTTTCCATAGTTAAAGAGGTAGCAAGCCCATCTCCAGGGAAAATGAACTCTCTGAGTGATATTCGTTCTCCCCAATCTGATATTCCTGTGGCTGCTGGACATCACGCTGTGATGAGTCCCTGTGAGGGAAACCCTCTCCCTCATCCACTTATCTCCCTCACTCTTCTTTAGTTCTTAGAAAATCCTTTTTTGTGTGTAATCATAATCTCCTCCGAGCAGATCCATCATTGCCATTGAGACAGTTTATGCAGCAAAATGCCCTTAAAGTGATTCAGTAATAGGGAAAGTTTCTTTTCTTATTACAGTGGAGTATCCAGGCTACCTCATTTCAGCTTTATTTTACACACATTAGAAACAACAAAGTGAGGAAGCACTGAAGCAAGGACGCAGTCATCTTGGTACAGTGTTTCTAAACAGTGATGGTTTTTATTTTTCCATACTGTGTTGGAGTGTCCATGCACTAACACACCAAGGCTGATAGGTTCATTCATACATATTCTTACATATCAAAGTTACATCTCTTCTTCCTATCAGTACCTCACTGGTTTATCAGTCTTTCTGTTCCATGCATTTTTTTATATTAACATGCAACTACTATGTGCAATGACAATAAAGCTGAATCTAATCTGATCCATGTTGGAAATGTGTGCAGCTAGTTCATCTCAGTGCAGATCATATCTTCATTGTCCTACAGTGAAATTCTTTTGCAACAGTAAAGCTTAAAAAAGATAAAATCGCAGTGAAACAATGAGATCATATCAGACATTAAAGCAGTAGCCAGGATTTTTTGAGGTTGGGTTGTATGAGCTATACTTATCTATAGTCTGTGTATTACCTACAGTAAATAGTGATGGGCACGCTCTGTGTTTGGAGAAGCAGATGGGACTAGTACCACAGCAGCTCAGCTATGTACTGCTATGAATAGAGGTTGACAGTAAAACATATTTCAGCCCTTAGAAAAAACCTACCCAAAAAAATCAATATTAGTCTAACTGGATGCTATATTGAGTAGGCGTATATATTCACCGCTTTACCTTGCCGTCAGACAGACCTTTCTTTTTGGCACTACATTTTGTTAATCTTAGAACTTCTTAACGTAAGCACAATCGTGCCAGGCATCGTATTACACCACAGGTCAGGTGTGATTACTCCAAACTGGGAGTGCGCAGACTGCCATCTACTGTAGGTAATACACTGACAACTCACACAGTTGTCACTGTCACTTTAAAAATGTATGGACATGTATTTATCTTTTCAATTTTTTCTTTTCTTCTTATATTTTCTTTTCTTCTTTTTCTTTACATAAGAAAACTGTAGATTAATCACCTTTCACTAACTAGAAAAAGACACATGTTATGCTGTAATTATGCCTTTGCTTTTGAATTAATGACATGAATAATATGAATAAAGGGTAGGCTATTAAAAAGACATTAAAAGTGTGTATAGATTCAGTAAAAACTGGTAGAGTATTAAGACATTGAGACATTCATTGTTTCTAAATGTCCATTTAATGAACTAGAAATTAACTGAAGTAGTTTTAGGGTGTATCACTCATTATTGGGAGGCACATTGTCTTGTAAAATACCTGCGTGCACTTTCATTCATTTCTTGACTCTTCCGGGTCATGAGTGTCTGAAGCCCAGTGGTGGAGAGAAACTAAATACATTTTTTATAATATATTTTTTAAACAATGTATCAAATGACAATGCAACAGTGTTTGCTCCCTTTGGAGAAAATCCCTTTGCAGAAAATGAATGAATAATATAATATAATATTGACAGTAACTATTTTTCTGCATACTTTTACTTTTAATACTTTAAGTAGGCAAAATTTAGCAGATAGTAGTCCTGTTTGTTTGTTTATCTGTTTATACTGCTGTAAGGTTTTAAATGCAAGACTTTTACTTGTAAAGTATTTTTAACACAAATGCATCAGTATTTTTAGGTACATGATCATAATACTTTTCCATTACTGGTGCTGACACATTCGTTCAACAACTTTGTGGACTGTTGCCACTTTGAAAATAAGAAAAAAAAAATCATGCCAAAGCTTAACATTCTTTAGTTGTAAGAGAAAGAGAGTCTATAGGTACATTTTTGGCTTTAGATGGCGGACTCAAGAGGAAGCAAATCAATATTTTAGGTAAGCTCTTTAAAACTATCATACTCCTAAACCTGTAAAATGTAGAGAGGAGACTTACTGAATTTAAATCATTAAAGACTGCAAAAAAAAAAAAGCAGAATCTGTAGGCAACAAGATTTTAGTACTAGAAGCATTCTGGTTCCACTTGTAGTCTGAGTAGTATTGACCAAATATGTTTGAGTAGTCTTTGGCTGCCTGCAGGTAAACAGTCTTTATGAGGAACATAAGAACCGCAACCCGTTGCCAGAAATGCAATCTCTGATGCCGCTGGCTATCATCTGGCGACAATGTAGCTTTGTATTAGTGTTTTTCTAATTGATCTGCTTTCATATACAGACATCCATTTATGGCAATTAGTCGAAATGTTGTCTAGACCTGTCTCAAGTCACTAATCAAACTGAAAACAATGAGCAGTCCGTGGAAAAGGAAGTCTTGGCCCAGATATCTGCTGGCTACACCTAGGGTGCATCCAGCCCAAGCCCTCAGGAGCAGTGACAGGCTTTGAAGTCATAGTGGCCAAAAGTGGAGTTACAATATCCATCACAGGGCCCAAAAATACCTTTTCCATAGACTTACATTGTCAAAGAGACAAATATAAATCAGTTGATACATTTTTTTTTTTAGTGTCACAAGCCATGCGAATGAATACCCTCACGATCAGGATTTGATCCACTCGGTGACAATGACATTTTTAAAATCTAGAAGAGCCGCGCGATTAAATAATTTTATCCCCATTCAAGTTAGTAGAGCGCTAAAGGGAAGTACTGCACTTACCCGCCAAAAGTCGCTTGTGTGCCTGCACAGGTACTCTCATATGGTGGAAATCAAGCTTTTTGGGCTTCATGTGCTACTGAGCAATTTTTATAGGACTGAATGGGGGCCAGCCTCTAATGCTGTATCCAGTTCTTTTTATACATCCATAGTTCAGCCCTGATAAAAATGTAGCAGAGAGTTTATTCAAACAGAAACAGTGGTGCATTTACACTTAGCACACCGCCTTCTTCTCCTTCACATCCTCTTGGATTTTAACAGCATTTGGCAATCAGTGTATTAGGAGCATTACCGCCATGTGAAATGCCTTTCATTGTGTTTTAAATATATGTTCCCAGTGACCGACAAAATGTAAGAAAATGTACCTCAGAGTTTGTTGAATGCAGTTTCCAGGAAACATGTCCACAGTTTTCAGTTTGAATATGCCCCTGATATCTTAAAAGTTTGGCCATCAAGCCAAGAGTCTTTATCGTGATCAGACAATAGCAGATGGGCTCTGATGGGTTTGGAGATTGGAGTTAATATGTCTCAATAACATCTCACTCAGACTCTACAGCTTGGTTTAACCCAGTCAGTTACAGTATGCGAACATCAGTGCAGCTCATGTAAAGTTTCTATATGAAGACCTACACTCAGTGAAAACAAACAAAACTTCAATGAGTCTTTGATTTATTTGAATGTTGTTTTCCCGTGAAACACAAGAGGGAAGTCAGATTCAGGGTCGCATCATTTGATGTATGCAGTAACAACATCCTTACAGGGGGAAAAGAAGGGAGCCACTGAAGGTGTTGTGGTTATCTGCATCATCATAGAGAGAATATTCTGAGGGGAGAACCAGGTGAATTTCATCTCCTGCCATCAGCTCCAAGACAACAGACTTAGTCAAATACTCAAGACCCACTTCTTCCTTCCGTTCATCATTATACATGATCCGCTGGTTATTCTTGTACAATTGTACACCCATAAGACCTGTGAGGTTACTACAGACAGAGAACTGGAGATAGTAGACCCCTTTGACTGGTGCTGTGAAGAAACCTGCAGAGTAACAGCAGAAAATGAAAATCAGTAACAACAGATACATGAGCACACATGATCATGTGAGCTGCAGTATATTACCTGTAGCTGGATTGTAAGCATTGCCAATGTTGGTGAAGACTTTGCTGTCTGTGTTGTATGGTCCAACATGTCCTGCATCGGTCAGAGCTGTGTAAAAGGCCACCTTTGGCCTCTCTGTTAACACAAAAAGTCAAATTATGACTTTAAAATTGACCTGGGCTAAATAAGTCATGTATACATACATATATGTGTGTGTTACAATTATTTTAGTTTTTTTCACATACTTTTGATACATTTATTACGTTAGACTTGACTTTGACATCAAATAATTTTCTTATTATTAAAAACTTAAAACAATAACTCTATGAAAAAAAATATTTCTATCAGCACCATAGTTTAACACTATAAATTATTTTGGCTGTGGTTTACATGACATCATCAATTTACAAAAAGTCAAACAAGGCAAATACCTGAAACTCTGCAGACAAGTTGTCATGATAGGTATTTATATTATCTCTGTATTTACAAAGACAGAGACACATAGCCTATAATTGATGATATGTTTTTTATTGGAGGCATGTTTATTAGCAGTATAATCAGGTTACCTGGCCTCTGTGTGTTTTCAGTGTTGGAGGAGTAAACCCATGTAGACATGCGGAGAACATGTAAACTGCACACAGTGAGAAGAAGCCAGTCCAGTTTGAAACCAGCAGCTTGTTTCTGTGAGGCTGCAGTGCTGATAGAGCCACTTCTAGCAGGCCCTAGTAGTCACTTAAATGCGCCACCTGACCTGACATCTCAGGAACCTTTAATTACAGGCAGGTGTGCTGAAGTGAGTGTGGAGCGTGAAAGATGCCACGGCGTTCATTCTTTAACCCCTGTGTTTTTGGCTAATCTTAGTTTTTTTATTGTTTGATAAAGTGGTTTAATACCCCATTGATTTGAACTTTGTTTACTGTAAAGGCCTGTTTATCTGGGGAATGTTTGTTTGGGGATTTTGTTTTTACTATTTTGAACGTGACAGTGGAGACAATCAGTTCATAGCATCATCTTGTAACTCTTCATCCTGCCAATCAGTCAACTCTATAGCAGCCAAATCACCTGGATCATCAAGCAATAGTACAATTATACCAAAGACAGTGAGTGTAACATATCTCCCAGTATGACGTCTGTGGCGGCTTTTTTTAAATTTTATTTGTAAGCCACAATAGTCTCATTTCCTCTCAGTTCACCAGAGGTATGCGAGAAAAAAAACAAGTTATTTTGACACAGTCAAAGTAACATGGCATGATAACTGATATATAAATGCTCTTTTTGTGGATGAAGTATTCCTTTGAGTAACAAGAGAAATGGAGTGCAGATCTCTGCCAGGCGACCAAGCCACCACCAAGGCTGATAGCAGCCACTCTAGACATTTATTGTAATTCCAGCAGGCGTGGTGATGCGTGGTTCAGAAGCGTCCAAGAAATACACGTCACAAATTTAAACTGAGCCGTGGCATGTTGCACAGAGCAGATAGAGTTTTCCTGCTAACCTGCACTGTATGTGAAATATAGATACAATATAGCTATGAGGATGAATGTATTTTTTAGAAAACACATTTTTTTGCATTCTTTTAACTTTGAAAATAAAAAAATAATAAAAGACTGTACCATTCTTTTTGATAAAGAGAGGTAGGAAGTTTTTTTTTGTTTTTATCACTGAATGGAGGGATCGCTTTAGACAGACTAAAAAAACACACAAAGATATTTTAGGTCAACCTTTCAAAAACCATTTCACTTGTAAACCTGTAGAATGAACAGAAAATTAAAGTACCAAGTAAGTTTGAAATGTGACAATAGACCCAGTTTTCTTCTGTCGATGATACATTGCACAAGTGGTGCCATTTCAGTTTCCAGTTCAGATTTTGTCTTTCATTGACCCACATCCATCCAAGTTTGTGTTGATATGGCTCATGTAGTGTATCAATGAAAGCTCACACAGGCTTTATGGCATAATTTGATCCCGATTTAAATCTTAACTGTTACAGCATGTGAACATCAGAGCAGTTAATTCAAAGTTTCTATATGAAGACCTACACTCAGTGATGACAAACAAAACTTAAATGAGTATGTGATTTATTTGAATGCTGTTGTGATGTGACGACACAAGAAGGAGGTCAGATTCAGAATCACATTATTTGATACATGCAGTAAATGTTCAGACGTTTGTCTTGGAGGCAGCGGTGCAGAGATATATCAGCATTTCCTAAAGAATCACAGTGTATTCAATAACAACAGAGTCTGTGATAAGTCAGTCACACATCAGCCTGAACAACATCCTCACAGTGTGAAGAGAAGAGAGCCACTGAAGGTGCTGTGGTTATTTCCATTGTCAAAGACAGAATGGTCTGATGGGAGAACCAGGTGAATTTCATCTCCTGCCATCAGCTCCAAGACAACAGAGTTAGTGAAATATTCAAGACCTCCTTCTTCCTTCCACTCGACATTATACATAATTCTGTGGTTGTTCTTGTACACATATACACCCATTAGATCTGCATGGCCACCACTCATAGTGAAGTGGAGATAGTAGACCCCTTTGACTGGTGCTGTGAAGAAACCTGCAGAGTAAGAGTGGAAAAAAAGTGACAATTAACTTGTGTAGATTAACATGAGCACACATGATCATGTGAGCTGCAGTATATTACCTGTAGCTGGATTGTAAGCATTGCCAATGTTGGTGAAGACTTTGCTG
>JAPZEB010000006.1:18799470-18813972 GCA_029783705.1 Chaetodon striatus
GAACCGTTGATACAAGGCAGGATGGATCCATGCTTTCATGTTGTTTACACCAAACTCTGACCTAATGCACTGAGTTGCTGCCATGTGATTGGCTGATTATCTATTTGCATTAATGAGCAGTTGAACAGGTGTACCTAATAAAATGGTTGGTGAGCATGGATCAACACTAGACATTATTACATTGTTGAACACACTACAATTATCTTCCACTGTGTTGCCTTGTCTGAGGTGTAGAGAGGAGGATGAGAGCCACCTGTGAAACATTTATTTGCGTTCTGAGAATAAAGTCAGAACCCTGAACATCATTCCTGTCTCCTTCTTTGCACTCTTTTCCTCCTTTTTTATCTTCGCCTTCTCTTTGTCCGTTTTTAAAGCGAGCTCCTGAAAAGACAGACGCAGCATATAATTCAGTATTTTCTCTGAAAGGGTGAATCTGAAACAAACTGTTATTATCCAACATGATTCAAATGATCAGCTGATGTGATGTAACCTGAAGCTCAACATTTTTCTGGATCAAGAGCTTGATCTCCTCCTCCATCTTGCTCTCCTTGTTGAGCCACTTCTCCTCCACTTCCTTCCTCACTGTCTCACTCTGGTGGATCTCCATCTCCTTTGCTCTCAGCATGGCCAGGCTTCCCTCTTCCAATGCCACCATTTCTTTTCTGACACTGGTGATCAGATCATCCTTTTCCTGGATGACCTGGCTCACCTTCTTCTCACAGTCCTGCTGCAGAGTTTCCAGCTCGGCGCCTACCTCCCTCTGTCTAACAATCCACCGCATTTTCCACTCTTCATTTAACTGTGTCACAGCTTTGTCAAAGGAAAGTTTCACCTCATTGAACTGGTCCTGCTCTGCTTTCCAGGATTTCTTGACCTTCTCCGTTTCCATCTTCTGGAAGTGCAGACTTTCTCTTAAGGAGCAGATTTCCTCCTTCTTTTCTTCTAATAATCTGTTAATCTCCTCGTGCTGAGTGTCAAACTGTTTTTGACTGGCTCTTGCGGACTCTAAAGCCTTCACCAGGCTTTCCATGTCATTTCTGGCCATAAACAGAGTGGAGAGTAAAGAGTCCTTTTCATCCAGCAGCATCTTTTTTTCTTGCTCCCAGCTGAGCTCCCTGCTGGCTGTCTGCTCCCTCAGAGCCGCATTTTCTGCAGCCAGCCCCTTGTTTTCCTTTCTGAGGTCCAGAAGGGCTTGTCGGAGGACTCTGCTGAGAGCACGCTGGTGGTGCAGCACTCTTCGAGCTAGGCTGTTCTGGTCTGGACGACGTTGCTGCCCAGAGTTTTCACACTGCACCTGCTCAAGTGACCGAAAGACACAAATATGGAGTGTAAAAAAAGGATTGATCTAATTTTTGATACACAGAAAAAGAGGCCTTCACCATTTTTACTTATTGACACAGTTGAATGAACTGTAGCTATTTACATCTGCTGTTTATTACGACTGTGGCTGAGTCAAAGCTACTTTTCATAAACACACATATATTTCTTAATTTTTTTTTCACACAGGTCTGACCAAATTTCAGGCTACACCAGTGACATTTTTATACAGGACTGTAATTCATGATTACTAAGGAGATTTTCAACCATAGACATCATGTTTTGCCATCAACTTTTCTTAGATAAAGAAATTAAAGGAATTGTTAACTAGCCCTGAATATGTTCAAAGTTCTAGAAACTGTTTGTCATGAAGAAAATCTTACCTCGTGTCTTGGGTTGTCTTTTGGCTCCATGTCGGCTGAACAAAGCTATTGTACTGGAGTTTTTCTACAGTTGCTGTAAACTTGCTGACTGTGTTGTCATCTTTGGTTGTTCTGTGTTCTGCTTTCAGTAGGTGTTGCTCTGTTTTCACTGTTTCTCTGTTGAAGGTCAGGGTGTAACTAAAGGGAATTTGTCAGCCAGTTTTAATTCAACACAATTTGTATGTCGTCACAACCAGCTGCATTTTCTGTCATTACAGGGTTCATAATGTGATGTCATGAGACTGCTTAAAAAAAAGAAAAAAAAAGGAAGTCTTCAGAGCCCCTTCAGCACTATAACTGCATCATTTAAAATTTTCTTAGATATAACAAAATGCAAACAAACCTCATAACAGTCATATGTTTTACCAAACATGTAGTTTTAGCAAACACACCTTTAAAACTTAAGTTAAAATGAAAACATATTGACTTCTTCTTATTTATACTTTTTTTTTTTTTTTTTGGAGGCCGCAACTTATTTCTGTATTATTTCTCAGCAGTGTTCATGCCATTACACCTACCTTACTCAGTCTATACTACATACACTTTATAAAATAAATGTGTTTTAACATACACATACATGCTGTTATGTTTTGGTTTAATGTAGAATTACAGATTAATACAGCCTAACATGCCTATGATGTCATATTAAAGTAGGACACATTTTATTCCACACAAATCCAAACAATTTAAGTGACCACAAAAATGCTTTTTTTTTTTTACGACGTTATAATATGAATACTTTTGAATGCATAGACACTTTGCAGTTTACATTGGTGTTAGTCCAACAACAGTGTGTCTTTGTCATATTAGAGCTTCTCTGAAGAACAAATGCACAGTGTCTTCTCATTTGAAAAACCCTTTTTGCACTAAAAAGTTGGCTTGAGGTTAGTTCCTGAGCAGTCAGCTGTTGGCTCTTGATAGGCTGTCTTTCATTAGATTTCACTTTATCTATGAAAAACAGAAAAACTAATCTGTCTGAAGCAAACATGCAACTGTGTTGAAAATAAAGAGGATTTGGTAGAAACTTCTGTATTCTGTGGTAATTGGCTGCATATGATTGCCACTAAATACTATAAAAAGCATTGTAATGTCTTCAAAGTTACAAGTTAACTTTTATTGCACTGAATTTAAGAGCTGCTACCTCAACTTCGTTGTACATGTACAATGACAATGAAGGGATTCTGATTCTGATTCTGACAATGAATTTGCTTTTCAAAACATTTAGTGGCAATTCACCTGATGACTGCACTACAGTGGCTATGTCTTCACGCACACTCATTTTCCACTATTACTCTGAATATGACAATATTCTGAATTTGATACAGGTCATGTGAACAGCATATTCAATTTGGATATTCTGATTTAGGCGTTTCTGTGAATGTAGCATTTTCCGATTGAGACGCAAAACGTGCTGGTATTATTATGGTTTTAATGGCATTCTTTGGACACGTATACATCCATTCATTTCTGTGACAGCTTATCCTCTTGGGGGTTGCAGGGGGCTGGAGACTATCCCAGCTGCCATTGGGCGAGAGGCGGGGCACATCCTGGACAGGCTGCCAGACAATTACAGGGCTAGCACATAGGAGAGAGGGGCTCCCTCCTGGGATCGAACCAGCAACCCTGCTGATGTGAGGCGACAGTACTAACCACTGCATCACCATGCTGCCCTACGTATACGGCGCTGGAGTTTTTACCACAGTTTGCAACTCATGGCCTCTTGCCTGTTTATGGTCTGCTCTGAGCGTTGTCATGATGAATTGCAGACAAACCAACACACATGGAAACTTTGATAAACATTCTATTTTGATGCAAATAAGGAAACGCCAGCTGTTTCGCTTCTCTATATTTTGACCTGTTCAAGGACATGCGACAGCAGGTTAAACAGATTTTGCATCGCTGCATGGAAACTGGAATATTACCGAAATATTCTTTTTTCATTGGCCATGTAAACAGCGTCATAGAAATATTAAGTGCAAAAGCCAGACCATTTTGTGCATGTAAACACAGTCATGATCATTAGAAATGGTCAAACCTCAGTGGTACTGATTATGACATTTTGTACAAATGACCAATATTGCTGGACAGGGTTTAGTTTTTTTGCAAAATTCATAGCCAACATCAGCCAGTCAGACATTAAGACTGTCTATACATTTGTTTTATGGTATGTATTTTGGTGCAGATTATGAATATCTAAGCATGTTCCAATATTGACATAAGTTATCTTTTAACATAACAAATGTAGAGGATTGTGTGGACTTTGCTCTGTAGTCAAGATGACTGCATTTTATTGACACATTAGGAAGCAAAAGATAAATCATCCGAGACAGCTCACTGATGTCTGCACAAACAAGCAAAACAGAGACGTTGCTGTTTGATCACTGTTCTAATAAACTGATATAACTTGATAAATCAAATAAATCATTGACACAACTTTGATGTGAATGTGAAATTATAGCATTTTCGCCACTTCAACTTAAACCCCAGGCGTTGCCTAATGTACAATCATGTTCTGAGTGACAATCATTGTTTGACACTGGACTCAAATTTGGCAGGAAAATCCCATTTCTGAAAAACAAAACAAACATTAAATTCCCACACAATGACAGAGCTCAAGAAAACAGGCGTGGTGATGTTATTTTAGGATTTATAGCACAAATAAATAAAGTTAAAGATGCAAATTTAAGCAATTAAGCAATGTGTTGATGAAAAAAAAAAGACAATTTTCACTGGGCTATTTGAAACAATATCATTTAGAAAAGACTTAAGTGAGCATTTCTCATTTATAACCCAATCACGAGGGCAACAATTGTTTGTCACTGTTTAATTTTAACAGGCCGGTCCAATTAAACAAACACGCAGAATCTCTGGCTGTATATTTGGCACCCGACCTCTCCCTTTTTTAACAATGCAATGAGGATTGTAATGGATTAAAGGTTTACTCAGATAACCGACCTTTATATCTGTGAAACGCAGCACACACACTGCTGTCAAAAACTATGTGAAATACTACTGAACTGAAATACTACCACTGTTCAAAAAGGTAAACATTAAAAGATACTGTTTATCTCAGGGGAAGAACAAAAGAGTCTACCTGCAGTGATTGTCTCCAACACTAACCCTGAGAAGTACATGAGCAGAGAAAACACAAAAAAGGAAACAGGAAAGCCATCAGTCTGTTACTCTGTAAATAGGTAAGGGTATGACCCCAAACTTAGGGTACACCTAATGCTAAGACACATGAGCACAATGATACCAAATAAAACCTTAGTAACTCAGATCGCAATAGTAAAAAATAAAGTTCAAGGCACATCAACACTCTAGCGTACAAAATCTAAAAATTTGAAATGGCAGAGCTCAAGCTTTAACTGTATTCTACATTTCTATTGACTACCACCATGAGGCACTAGAGACAATAAAGGCACCAGACTGCTGTTATCAGTAAAGGCAGTTCATGAACCGAGTAACAGAAACAGCAAACAAACACAAGCAAAAAACCAAAACAAAGTTTAAACACTGCATTTAACATTTTTATGGAGTGTCACATCTAGACACTGTCCCTGCACACGTCTGCTGTCAAATTTGGGCTTTTCTGTGAGTTGCAATTACTACTTTCATAAATTAGTTTTATGCACAAGATCACAATGTTAATTCTCATATTACATATCACTGATCAAGAGTTGTCTTTAGTGGAATTTTAGTGTTCAAAGCTACGACCAACAGTAGCTTGGGTCAAAGTATAATCAGAAATTTGAGCATTTGGGTGTCTTCGATGTTCTGTTTTCAAAAGTTCGAGAGGCACTTTGCTGGTTTGAAAAAAAAAAAAAAAAAGACCATATTTACAAAATCTATACTGATATTTATAACTTTTCAGAAATTCCTCAGCATGAATAAGATAATTTACCTAATAACATGCGAAGCAGGAACCTTGCCTAGAGCCGGTTTCTGACTAATTTTAACCCCAATCTCTGTCCCAAAAAGTTGTCAAGGCACTAATTTAGAACTTGTGATCAAGTTATGAACTTAAATCCGACCACCTTACAGCTAAGTGTCCCTTAAAACCACATAAAAAACATCAGCAACACGATCATACATCAATTTTCAGCACCATGTCCTGAATCTGTGTTAGATACACACATTAATGTGTTCATTATATATAAAAAGAAATGTGGAAGGCGCTGTAGTGTAGCAGGTGGTACAATCTAGCATAACAACCTGTGCAGGGAGCCAAAAGTGGCTGTTTGTTGTTGAGGATAGATTTAAAGTCTTTCCAACACACACAGTCACGGTGTGTGTGAGTGTCTGTTAGTTTCAGCCAGGTAAAAAATTAACCCAACACTTTGAGAAAGCACTGAGTCACAACAGCCGGTGCCCTCCTTCCTCATCTGCCAGGATCACACTTCTTCAAAGAAGGCCATCTGAGACATGTACGCAGAGTTTCGCTGCAAAACAAGACGAGTATGAGCAGTGTGAGAGAGCAACAACAAGTATGTGCACAGTCTCTTAAACGTATCTACTGATGCAATTAATATTTCCCTGTTTCATATGCATCACATCTTGAATGTTTTGTCATCCCACAACAGAATATTTAAGACAGGAACCCTTTCAACTGCTGGCTGGTTTGGCTCAAAAGATATCTGTTGATGTATAGTGTAGGAATGTCAGGAGAACTGATACCTAGGCACCAAGTCAATGCCAACATTCATAAAACATGATGGTACTTGTTTTTCTCCACTACTGTAGGTACCGGGGCTGCAATTCTCCCAGACTTGACAGGGCATCTTATACCACTATAAGTGTTGTGTCTGCTTTTACAAGCCATAAGAAGAAGAGGAAAGCCTACTGGCATGGAAGAACAACAAGAGAAAAAAGGCAGCAAACACAGCTGCAGCGACAGCTTCACCTCGACTCGCTGAAACGAGAGGATTTTTTCCCTGAGGCCTGTGTATTTAGATTTTTTTGCAAAGCGAGCATATTTACACTATGCTACAAAAAACAGCAACATGACGAGTCACTAAGCGTCTGTAATGCACTGAGCACTGCGTGTGTACGTTTTTTTCCCCCATGTGTTCAATCTTGGGCAAAGCGCTGCACTCATCACTGTCACGTTTAATCCAACCATCCAATCACAGGGGAGGATGGGTGGGACTCAGGATGGGAATGGAAAGCCGGTTCCAAATTGTGTGATCGATTGGAAGCGTATGCCTCTGAGCTTATCAACTTCTTTTAGCAATGCCACCATGCTTTTCTGACAGTTGTGCATTGCAAGACAATGATGCCCATGTGTCTACACTGCTGGGGACATGCAACATGGCTAAGAGGATAAAATAGTCCAAAGCATGTCTTCATTTGTCAAAGAGAGATTACAACAGTGCTGGTGCATGGCTTAAATTCCAGGAATGTCATGTATTTGCTACTAGCTGCACATCTTGCACTGCTCCCCAGGGTAAATATCCTGTTATTATAACATTAATGCTACTAAGTAAGCTTAGCAGGTTTTCTTTAACTAAGAAAACTAAGAAAACTGCCCACCTGAGTCGTATGCATGCTTGTTTTCAACTCAATGTCAACACTGTGTTCAGGCTCAGAGATAATAAAACTGTTGCACTGACCCTGAAACCTGTGTGGGCATTTCACACAGAAAACTGATCAGGTATCATTAAGGAAATCGATAAAGAGTTGAACGAGTAAGCATAATTGATAGCATTGGTATCATTAAAATCTTATCAATTCCTTTCCCTTGGCGGGACAAATAGGCTACCACAAAGACCGGCCATCACATCTTACATGTACAAGTGCTGAACAACATCACCAATAGTGAAGAAATATGTTACAAATACTGTCAGCTATGTATTAATGTTTCCTTACCCACAAAATCTAACAAACTCACATCAACTGGCAGGTGTCTAATTTAATCTAGATGTTTTTAATTAAGGAGTGTGGGATTTGTTTGTTTGTTTTTTTCCGTGGTATCAGTTGGGTATCGAGATTGTGGAATTCTACTAATATTAGTAATAACCACTAGATTTGTGGTATTTCTGGTATATTTAACATCTTTGTACAAAAAATAAACTCACTATTATGGATTCTGACACTTTTTCCCCCTTGTTTTCATGTAGAAGAAATATTTCTGGCACTACAATTCCCATTATGCTTTGGTTGATGCAAATAGGAAGTCAGTCAGTGCAATCAATTGGCTGTGGTTTACATGTAAGCCTGTTTTATGAAACAGTGGACACGGGGGGAAAGAGTTTATAGTATTATCTGGATTCACTGGGTTTATACACACTTCTAAGACATTCTGAAAGGTAACCACTCATCACTAAAACTAATAATATTAGTAATATTAACACTAAGAAGAAGATCGTATGAAGTAATCATGCGTACGTTGCTGTGAGGTATGTAGACAGGCTCCTGGATGTATCCCCTTGCCTCATTGCGGAGGCTGTAGAGGCCAGCCTGTTGCTGCTGCTCCTCCAGCTTCAGAGACTCGATCTCTGTCTTCAGTTCCTTCAGCTGGTCCTGCAGGTGTTTACTCTTCTCCATGTACTCCAGCCTGCATTAAGGCGTGACAAGAGATCATACACGAGCAGGTCTGAGCTGTCTTTCTAAAGTGTTGCTGCAGGGGATTTTAACTCACCTCTCTCTCTCGATCTCCATAGACAGCCTTTTCATGTCAGAGTCCTTGAAGTCGAGGCGCGTGGACGCCGATTCATAGGCAAAGTCGGCTGCTTCAGGAGGAGCGGGTGGAGCAGGTGTAGAGTAGGCTGCTATGAGCTGGAAGACAGGCAAACAGGCGTCAATTAAGTGGTTCCA
Organism: Chaetodon striatus; assembly: GCA_029783705.1. NCBI lineage: Eukaryota > Metazoa > Chordata > Actinopteri > Chaetodontiformes > Chaetodontidae > Chaetodon > Chaetodon striatus. The sequence goes on from JAPZEB010000006.1 coordinate 18,808,026, forward strand.
TCATGGCGAAAATTGACAGTGATCTTTAGTTTAACTTCATGCACATTATACTTTTTTGTTTTCCTCATTTTGTGTTCAGATTACAATGGCTCACTTCTTGTATGAACTTGGTTGCTTGAATGACAATAATAATTCTTTCTAAAAAACAACTCCTAAAATGCACTAAACATTGCATATTGGGGATTTATAAAGTTGACGTATCTAATATAAATTACTTTCAAAGGACAGCAGGTAATTAATGTATGCCCACACTAATACCGTCATATTCTGTATACCCTGGTGACATTTCAGAAGGGTAAGAAAAAACAAATACAGCCAAAGTCTATTTTAAACACTAAGATGCTGCATTCACCAAAAAATAAATAACAAAAGGCAGGAGCAGACCAGCATCATCATCATCATGATCACCGTACAGGGTATGTTGTTTTGGTGATCTCCAGCAGCTTCTGTTTGGCTCTCCGCTCAGCATCCTTTGCCTCAGTCAGGTCCTGTTTCAGATGATCTGCCTCCTTCAACCTGGAACCAGAGCTTTGGTTACTTCAAGACTGGTGGAAAATGGTAGGAGTGTTATTAATTTACAGTAAATGCTTAGGAGTATTATACGCAGAATGCTGTATGTGTTTTTCACTTATTCTGTATACGGGGGTAGAAAGTACATAATGGTGGCTATCAATGGCTTTTTAATTGAAAAACAAAACAAAAGTTATGCATTCAGAAAAGCTGTAATTGATTCCAGACCTCCTCTCTGACTGCTCCACCAATTTGACAGCCAGCTGCTCTGCCTCCCGCATCTTCTGCTCCATCAGCCTTTTCTCCTCCTTGGTCTTCATGGCGGTGACCTCTAACCTCTGCCTGTCTTGCTCAGCCTCTGCAGCCTTGTGAGCCAACAGCTTGGCTTCCTCCTCAGCAATTTGGGCCTTCTCTGCCAGCAGGTCCGCTGTCTCCTCAGATCGCAGCTGGAGAAAATGCATTATAACATTTAAACAGAATTTTTAAAAAGAAATTGAAGATAAATAGTGGAGGAGTTGCTTACTGCAACAGCTTGTCGGACCATCACAAAGGGGCGAGGCTTACTGAAAGGTCAGTTATCTCATGTCAACTACATAAAGCTCTTACCAGAGCCTCGTTGGCCAGTCGTGCCTCGTCCTGCAGCTGGAAAAGTCTACGTTCCATCTCTTCTTTTGCCCGCTCTGCTTCCTCTCTCATCTGTTTTTCCCGTGCCAGGATTTGACGCTCCATCTAGATTGAGGCCAAGAAATCCACTTTAATATAAGACAATAAACCATGATGATGTATGCATAGTGTACATCACACCTAATCTGCTATTCTAATTCCTACAATGGAGCTAAGAGGGCACTGACCTTCTTGCGGGCCTTCTCCTCTTTTGCTTGAGCCTTCATCTGTTGCACTTCAATGGAGTCCACCTTCCTCCTTCTCATGAAGAGATCATGGTTACCGATGCACAACTGCAGGATCTAAAGTCACAGATGATGCAAACAGCACTGTCTTACTTTACATGACTCTCATCTAATTTTTTTATAGTTAAACATTTACACAGTTAAAGAGGTAAACCAACCAGTTTGTTAACACGCAGCTGAGATGAGTAGAACTTGAAAACATCTTTCTTCTTATCCAGGGGTTTGATTGTGAACTGCAACATAAGGAAGTTATAAAGCTCAGTTCTTCTGCAAAACTGACCCAACTTTTTTTTTTTAGCCTTGTCTGGAAACACAGCACAGCTTTGATGCCTTTACACCAATACAGCTAACTGGTTGGAGTGAAAATCCTATACCGAATGGCTGCAGGTTTACTGAACAGCTGCACTGTAGAGCTGCAATGATTAACTGATTAGTTGATCGAGATAAAAATTAACTGGCAACTATTTTGATCACTGAATAGTCCTTGTAGTCATTTTTTAAAGAAAAAAAGTCAAACAATTTTTTGATTCATGCTTAATAAATGTGGGAATTTAATGCTTTCCTTTGTCATATTTGGATTTATGACTTGTTGGTTGGATAGATGATAATATTTGAAGGCTCTGGAAAAATTTAACAGGCCATTTTTCACTATTTTCTAACATTTTATTGACAAGAAGATTAATCAATAATGAAAATAATCATTAGTTGCAGCCCTAATGCATTGACAGCTGTTTTGTCTTTGGCAGTGTTTCACACAACAACACAATATTCAGCCTATCTCCTCATGTAATTATTACGGATGTGGAATTTCCATCCAGTTTAACAACCGAAAAAGTTGTTGTCACAAGATGTGGCACCTGCTTTTACACGTCTTCTTAAGTAACAGGAATGTGACATAAAAAAGGCACAAAGTCCCATTCTAGGGAAGATCGGAAAAGACAGTAAACTGCTTGCAGTACCTCCTTTTCGCTGTAAGAGATGTTGCGGATGCCACTCCAAGGAAAGGATTTGTTAGGGTTGAGTTTGCTGTTAGGGCTGTAGATGTGAAGACCCTGAGCATCCACTCCCAGTAAGAGGTCAGTGTCCCTCTTATTTTGCTGTCAATGTGATGTGTAAAACAGAAATGTAAACCAACATGACAGTAATGTTGTGTTTTTAAAATACTCTAACAAAGGCATAGTAATTTGCACTCACAGTTATAGCAAAGTAGCTGACACCGTACATCTCAAGGTCCTGAGCGATTTTTAAGTATTCCATCTCAGCCTCATCCCTGTATGGGTGGCGTAAAAATAAAGAAGAGAAGACATAGACATTCATCACACTTTAACTACAAAATCTAAGCTGAGTCAAAATTTTTCGAATCCACAATCTGATTAAACAGTTTCCTTCAGCACCAACAGCTAATACATTGTTAGAATATTGAGCCTTAATTCGTTAAGATTAACAGATCATTGGTTTTAGGCCCTGTCAAATGTCATTTACATTTTCAAATTCTTCTTTAAAAAGTTAGGCCACATGGTATCAAGTGTAGTATAACTGCTGTATTTCTTTGAAATGTACAACACCTAGGCTGTATTGTAAAATTTTAATAAAATGTAACAATAACTTATTGCCCCAGGGAACAAAAAGAATTGGCCCTTGGTGGCAGAAAGGTCCTTTACAAGAACAGTTTGAGTTTCCTCACAAAAACCCACCTTGCTCACAAGCACAGCGTGCAAACTGTAGTTCTCCTTTCAACAACACCTTTGTCGTTTACATAACTTCAGGGGACGGCAAAATGTTGCCAAACTGCTGATTTCTGGGGAGCATAAGGGCTTTCCAGTTTCCCCATCATCTCTGACTCCGACCATGGCCATAATGTTAAGAAAAGTGCAACTGCAGGCTACAGGTAAGTTTCAATGTGTTGTCTTTGAAGTGTTTTTTTTTTCCTTTGGACACACGCAAATAAGCAGGGCAAAGGTGAGGGTGAGGCTGCTTTTGATATCAATAATCAAAATTGAAGGCTCATTTTGACAAATTTTCAATTTAGCATTAGAATCATGACACCCTGACTGTAAAGTGTTAATTTCTCTTTTTACGCTGGATTCCAGGAGCACTCCTTTGTCGGTCCTACCTGGCGATGCCTCGGTGTTCTGCATACCAAGCTGTGATCTTCTCCTCCCACATGTCAGCTGTCATTTGGTACTGCATCAAAACCTGTAATACCGATACAAGACAACAGGAAAGACATTATATACTCTATGCCTACACACAAGCACACAAACATTGGCTAACTGTTGTAACAATAAAGTAAACCAAACAGACAATTACTACCAATGAACAACAAGAGTCAAATGTAGACATTGTACTGTATACTTACTCTTTTTGGCAAAAGCTCATCTTGTGCCAGGAAGCCCGGCTTATGAAAGTTTGGGTCATAGTCCCCATACTGTGATTGAGATTGAGGGGAGGCAGTAGAAAACAAGAGAAGTGAAAGAAAGAAATGTGGACATTATTGTAGCACATTAGCAAAACTTAAGGTCCGGTGTGTAAAATTTAGGGTCATTTTTTGGCAAAAATGGTAAATAATATTCTTTCTTACCTTGGCCTGGACAGCATACGATGCCAACAGGACAGATGCTTCAGGGGAACAGAATATCTCTTCATCTAATATCTGTTTTTTCACCTGTACAAGAATTTGAAACCAAGAAAACATCCTTCATTTAGTTTTCTAAAGGATATGATTAAAAGTTTCCTAAAAAAATGTTTTTACAAAAACAGTCGAGCCAGAGGAGATTTCACAAGAAAAGTTGTCAGTTAGATTACCTGTAAGAAGAAGAGGTGCTGAGTTATCTCTTGAACCAGCTCTTCTTCTACTTTTTCTGGGAAGAATTTTGCCAGGAAATGAAATGTTATGGGAGAGTCCTTTGGAACCTCTTGGTCCAAGACCTTTGAAGAAACATGCACAATAATATGTTTATCAGACCAGACTCTCACTAGAACATGTCATGATCAGTGTTTGAGTAATGATTATTAGCAACACACTAAACAAGTTAGGCAAGTAATTGCTTAATTGATCAATTTTTAATTCCTACAATTTAAATAATCAGTGAAGTGATGTGATGATTTGCTGTTTTAAATCACCATGACCAGACTATATTTTGGTTTGTCGGATCACAAGCAATTTAAAGATGTCACCTTGTACTCTGTACACTCAATTGCTTGATAGAAAAATGATTAAGAAACTGCCTCATAGTGGAAATTATCATTAGTTGCAGCCCTATGATCCAGAATAGCCTCATCCAGCCTCAATTTTGGGCACTTCATACAAATCAGCTGCATTGTGCAAAACATTTAACCACATTGCATCTAAAATATTGTTCAAGTTTTGTTGGTCTTTATCCTCGTTAGCCAGTTTGACCCTCACAACTTCACTAATTCACTCACCCGTTTCTCTGGTTTCAGCCAGGCGTAGGTGTCCTTTACTGTGTACCTGAGTCCGAAAAACCAAGTCTCCCTCAAACCAACAGTGCGACACACCAGGTCAAACAGGTCTTTACCTTTCCACTTCACCTGAAATAAAAAGTGAGTTATAAAGAGACCAATAAGTTAAGAAGCTGTAAGCAAATGCGCTCCTCTAAAGTTGTTGTTTTGTACCCATTTCAGTAACTGCTGGAATCAACCCAAATATAAACATATAACTCATGCTCTTTTTGAAAATAAATCTTTCTGATAAAGTCTTGATGTGATGGTTTTGTGAGGGTTTCTTCAGTATTTAATAGCAAGGGTGGAGATAACCCCTGTTGGTCCACTTTTTGTTGCACTTTCAGAGGACTGAGTTTGTTTATTTATAAAGGACTGTATGTGAAAACACCCTTAAACTGTGTGGACATTAAACTAACAACTACGGAGAAATATGGACCCCCTAGCCAGACCAGTTGGGAACCACTGAGCTAGACTTTTAGCTAAACCGAGATGCATCAGGATCTGGGCAGCTTATGACATCTGTTAAACCGTTTCCTGTGGGAATCCCTCACTGATGTTATTCAAATTCAAAGGAAGCTGACATCTTTCACCTTTCACAGGTTATGTGTCTTTGACTGTTACAATGAACGACTTATATCCTAAAACCAGTCTGGTTCTGGAAGTCCCACAGGATCTTACTCTCAGCCACCTCAGGAGGTGTCTTCCATTCTGACCTTGGGACTTCCATCCCATACTTAACGCAGATGACCCTCTACACTATGCCAGCCACTTGGTTACGGCGTTCCATGTACGCTGTTCCTGCCTGCATCTTACACACTGCTATTATGTGCTGAACTGCCTCAGGAGCATCTTTGCACAGCCCGCACCTGGGGTCCTGGCGTGGTAGACACCTGCTTCTATTGATCTTGTACTCAGTGCCTGTTCCTGTGCTAAATCAATAAACCATATATATGTGTGTGTGTGTGTGTGTGTGTTTGAGTGCGTGCTCAGCTCTTGTCTCAGGTGCTTGAACCTTAACACTGAGACACATGGCATGTCCATGAATCTGAGAGGGCTAATTGTAT
>JAPZEB010000006.1:18822565-18833826 GCA_029783705.1 Chaetodon striatus
CACATAGAGACAGACAACCATTCACACTCACATTCACACCTACGGACAATTTTAGAGTCACCAATTAACCTGCATGTCTTTGGACTGTAGGAGGAAGCTGGAGGTACCTGGAGAAAACCCACTCTGACACGCTGAGAACATACAGTCTCCACACAGGAGGGCTCCCCCACCTTGGGTTCAAACCAGAAACCCTCTTGCTGTGAGGCGTGGACCACCATGTCACCCAACTTTTATTGTATATTACGAAACAATTTTTGACTTTTCTGATCGATGGATACATGGCTGCTGGTTGTTTTTAAACTGTGTCTTGTAAGGTGTCCTTGTGTCCCTATCATTACTATTATTATTATTATTATTATTATTATTATTAATAATAGTAATAATAAAAATAATGATGATGATAAAATAATTATCAGTTTCCCAAATACTGGTTCTATGCTGGAAAATTTGTCAATGCAAACATCTGTGATGCTTTTTGAGGTGACAGAGGAGGACATGAAGGAAAATGGTTGCTCCATCCCCTGACATCAGTCTCAGGTACCGTGAAAATGCAACAAGTGAGCACCCTGCTCCTTCACGTACACACAAACAAATTCACATTCACACATCTTCCAGCCAGACAGCTTTTACTTGCTTACTAGCTTTTAGAGAGCCTCCCAGTTCTGAAACATCCAGGGTCTGACCTGTGTTGCGGCACTGAGCAGTTTTTCAACCGCATAAACAAGTTACTTTGTAACATCAGTGATTCCACTTTCAGGTGTGTTGACATGGTGCAAGAATAAATAATTTTATTCATCAGGTTGAAGAAACACACCTCCAAATAAACGCTGATGTTGTTCTGTAATTGTGGATGGATTACTGAACGGGCCTACCGGGCACAGGTCCAGGGACCCAAAGTGTCAGAGGGCCCCCTGGCCTCAACTTGCAAGATGTCAAAAGTCAAATCAACACATATTGACTAAGCTGAGACTCAAAATCATCACAAAAAGACACAAACCAACAAAAGATAAACAACAACTGTAATAAGATGCAAAACCACCACAAAGTCTGTGTGTCTTCCTCCTGTGTAGGAGAGGTGGTGGGGTCCCTTTGCATGTCTCTGCCCAGGGGCCCATTGTCTCATAATCTGCCAATGTCTGTACCTGCTGGATGTGTCATAACTCAGCAACTTCCCATCCAGATGCACTCGCTGGGAGTCTTTCATCGGGACATTAAATCAGAGAATGTCCTGACTGAGACCAGCTCCGATGCCCCTCGAGTGTGAATCATCGATTTTGGATGTGGCTGCTTCATTGAGAACAGACCCTGTCGTGTCTTTTCTGGTACGATGTCTGGCTTCTGCTGCTGCTCTTCATCCATCTGTTGATCTCTGAAGTGATGACTTTCATTAAAATGTCACTCCTCATCCTCTCTTTCTGTCTCCCTGTGCGTCTGTGTATTGTAGGAACCTGGGCACTGATACCTCCAGAGTTTGACAGACAGGGGACATACAAGGCCGGTCCCACCACAGCCTGGCAGCTGGGCGCGCTGCTGCATGACATGCTGGGGAAACAGTTTACCACCACCAAGTTTCTCCGCAATGGTTTTAAATTCAGCAGGGAGCTGTCTCCAGGTAAGACAATGCTGGTTTCAATACAGCACCTGCAGTAGCAAATGCAGCAGCACCCATGATTCAGACAATCCTAACACCTCCCACCACCCTTTGGACTGAGCCAAGACCTGGTATGGGCCTGGCCATGTGTTTGAGAAATACATAAACCAAATCCTAAGAACAGCCTATGTCAGATTCACAACGTGTTCTTAAACCCCCAAATTGTTTGCACCTGTGTTCTTGGTGAATCTGATTGTACTTGTAAGTTAACAGCATGTGCCAGTTTAACCTAATTAGCACAGGTAAATGCCCTGCAAACCCCCATAAAAGGTCATGAGACTGCAGGGTCATGCATACAGGTAGACTGAAGAAATGTTGAGAGAATTAAGAAAACAACTAAAGAGGTTGGAGGATCAGACTGTAAACATAAAAAATACTCGCAGTGTCATTTTTAGTAGCATCAGGAGTGGTTATAAAATAGCAAAAACACATGCATGGGACACTAAAAATGTGTTTTAATCAACCACCTGATCTGCAAACCGCAAACTGACACTTTCTGTCCCCCAAGCCCGACCCACCAGTGACAATTTGTGACGTGATCTAATCACTAATTACTAGATGGCATAGGTCCAATTAACATAACTGAGATGAATTAAAGTGTTAATGTAATGTATTTATTAAAAGGCCATATAGTTTTTATAAAGTAATCATAATATTAAGAAGAAGAATTAGAAATGATAAAAATATGATTGTAATATAAATCCTATAATATATCCTAAGAATGGTCTGTAAATGAGGCCCACTGTTTTTTAATGTGATTGTGAAACAGCTTCATTCAGTATTTTTACCTGTTTAAATCACTGGGTCTGTTTGTTTTGGAGAGGAAGAGATCTCTATGTGTAACTCAGCTCCTGTTAAAAACTGAACAATGAACACTGAAAAAATCCTAACCAAGACAAGTGTCAGCTGATTATAATCTGCAATCCTCACCAGTAGATGCCAGTAAATCTCCCTAAATCATACACACTGTTCCTTTTTTTTATTTGACCTCAGTGACGTGGAAACAACTGTGCGTGTTTTACAGTGTGGCTCCAGACATTTCGTGGGCACTGATGGAAGCAAAGCTGGAGGAGGCCCAAAGCAAAGAGCTGTACCAAGACCTTAAGCATTAAGCAATAACCTTAAACATTTTGGCAGAACAGCAGCTTCCTGTCAAAAAACGGTAGTGTAATTATGTCAAACATTTACAGTACAATTTTTTACCACATTATATATGACAATGAATCAAATGACTGTATGTCTGATGTAGATGGAGCCATCAAATACAGCTTTGAAGTAATTTTTCACCCACTGAATGATTTGTCCAATTGTTCGTTTTGTCAACTTATGGTGTGCACCCACTCTTCACACACTGGTTGTGATGTGTGGAGCACTGGGTGATGAGCACATCACTACTGTGCATTGCCTGCAAACCAGGTAAGTATTGTGGGTGGGGGCATGAAAGTCATAGTGAATGTTTTCTCATGTGTCACGAAGTCAAACGAGGTAAGTTACTAAGCAACACAATTACACTGTTACTGGTTTCTTCTAGGTGGCTATGTTTGTATGATGTGCAGATATAGTCATGACAATCTGGAATGCAAAGCTGCACTGGAGCGTGAGTTGAAGCAGATGGAGGAAGAGGGGCTCTGGAGCTGTGTGGCTGTTACCGAGGAGAAAAACTGGGCAAGTGGAGTATTTATATCCCTACAAGAAACTGTAGCAAGATGCACCACAGAGATGTGACATTACAGACCAGCAAATACAGACAACAAAGCATGCAAGATACAAAATACTCTACTGACTGAAACTTATGAGAAAGAAACACACACAAATAATTTACAAGAGATCGTATTGCCAGTCTAATTTGTCAGCAAAAAACATATGTGATGTGTGATCTAGCATGCTAAAAACATTATTTAATACTTGAAAATGTGTCACCCACATAATGCACTGGATGTATGCTGTACTTTCCCCTGGATTTTAATAAAATTATTTTCTGGTTTAAGCATGGAATCTTGCAATAGTCATCAGGTTAACCACAGGATGGCAGCATTTGTGTTCATGTAAATCATTTTCATAGGCAATCAATGATCTTACAGACATCTTTCTTGACTGAGATGTGCCCAAATACATTAAAAAAATCTTGGTAAAAAAACAATATTTGCTCATCAATGCATCAAAATACAAAACAAACAACAACAACAATTTCCTCAGCACAGATACAGTGGATTAATGGCGTTCTAAGCAGGGAATGAAATCACAGTCTCTCTGTGTGTGTTGTAATCTGAGCTGCTCTTTTCTTTGCAGAGGTGAAAAAAGTACTAGAATATTGTACTCAAGTAAAATTAGGCCTACTGTTACTTTTAAGAAATTTTACTCAAGTGAGTTGTGTCATTAGGTTGTGTGTGCTGTCAACATATGCGCTGACATCAGCAACATGACTCTCCAAACCAACAGTACATTCAGTCTCTATAGACTGCACTTTGCAGCCTGTACATACAATTTATTAGCAGCTAGTTTAGCCTCAAGAGAATTTACCAGAAAAGAGACAAACTCTGACATAAATCATCAACAATAAATAAAAAGTCTTTGGACACCAGTCTTGCAAAAAGCAATATTAATAGTATTATTATATACACAAATAAAATAACTCGACAAGACTTACAGAAATAGGAGACTTACAAGAAAAATGTACATATGTACACACAAGCTCAAAAGCAGAATGTGTCGGTGTTGTGTGACAATACATGCAAATAACATAAAATGCTGTAACTATCTGAAAATATCTGAAATCTTTTTGGCAAATAGAAATGCCTTTTCCCACTGGATCATTACAAACCTCTCTTGGTGCAGTGGGGACAGATAAATCAACAGATGGATGGAGATTTTTTTTTTAATTATTCAAAAGTTTTGTGCTGTACATTTTTGACCTGACAGGGTCTAATATCTTTGTGTGCACCAGTAACCACAAGATGGCAGTGTTTTTACAATACTGTGAGACAAGCATGAACGTCAGTCCTGATAAGTGGCCTGCTGGCGGGCCAGTCATATGTTGTTCAGACCCACAGAACTTTATTTTAAATGTTTTGACTTGCTTCAGTGTAGTTTTTTTTTTTTAAATTACCTGCTCATGTGTGTAGATACAATTTTACAAGTTCATGTCAATCTATCCAAAACACAAAGTTGTCTCTAAAGTAAAACTTGTGTTTTCGACAACTGTCAGGCTGAGATTATGAAAAGATATTAATGGTACTTCACATCAGAATTAGCAAATCCCCAACAACAGATGTTTCATAAACCTGATTAAATGACACTGAGTCTGAATCCTCCACAAACACACTGTGCCTCCCTCCTCTAGCCATGCACACCTGCGCTGTAAACACACTCTCTGTCAAACCAGTTTGTCCTGTAGATTTTAATAGCCAGAGAGAGAGGACTGAAAGTCCAGGGGGATGCTGCAAACTATAAAGCTAAGGTTCTTTTGAGGTCATGTGTGACATGTTAACATTTAGATCAGTGAAAAAGACTGGCTCAATTATGTAACAGTCATTTATTAAGAAGTAAACATGTAGATATTCACCAGTAAAACCTGTACATCAAAACAAACATAAAATCTCATTCCACAGTTCAAAAATCAAAATCTAAAAAGTTTATCATTTTATTTGCAACAAGTGGAGTTTTTATGGCTGTGGAGCTCATCAAACGAGCACATACTTAAATGTAAAATCCATTAGTACCAATTTAATGTAATGATGGAAAATAGGCTCAAATTTGTTGCATTCAGGTTGCTGTTCATCCAGCAGAAACAAACAAGCTAATAAGTTTGAGGTAAAATTTGTACTGCGGACGGAATCATCCTCATCCAGTGCATTTAAACAGTGAGAAAGAAAAATAGTTGATACCAGTGTAATGCTCCACATTAACAAGTCGAACTTAACATGCCAAAACAAATGTCAGTGGTGTAGAAGTTCATTTCTTAAAAAGATGACAATAATAGCATACTTCATGTGCACCAGGATTGAGTCTGTCACTGTATTTGGTCTTAAACTTAGCTTAAGTGCACAAAAAATATTAAAGCTATTCTCCTTCATTTTAACAAATGTAGGCCAGACCTTTCCCCTTCTGTCCTTCTATCAAAGCAACATGGTGAAATATGAAGATAACTATAGTTAAAAACCATGAACTACTTTGCATGTAAACAGTCACAAAAATAAGTAAACTACTATTTCTAAATAACTCTTCACATTTAAGACTTATATTGTGTGTGTAAACAAAAGTAAGTTTATATGTGCTCTGCATTTGTGTGTGTGTGCGCATGTATGTGTCCATTTTATAGGTATGTTCTTGCTGGGTTTGAGGACACGTCCTCATTGTCACTCTTGACTGATAAAGTCTCTTCCATCTCTGCTCGTTTGAGCTGAGACTTTGTAGACGGTGCCTCACTGTATTCAGACTTTGTCGACTCCGGTCTTTTCAATTGAGACTTCGTTGATGGTGCCCATGATCGCTCTGAATCCAGCCTGGATCCCTGCTCGGTTCCATCCTCCCAGGGAGGCCTTGTGTACAGCGGAGGCTTTGTCGATGCTCCATCGTAGCTCTGAGATCTGGGAAACACCGCTCCAACAGGCTGAGCTGTTGCTCTGCTGCGCTGAGAACCAGTCGGGTTGGACCCGTTGGAGGAGCGGACCACCAGGTAGCGGACAGAAGGGCTCTTGTCTGCGTCGTGGGCTTTGAGGGGGCATGCTGAGCTGATGAACAAACCCCCTCCCAGAATAAGCAGGATGGATGCTCCCCAGCCGATGTAGAGGCAGGCTCCAATCTCCCTCCGCTGAGCATCTAAAGAGGCACTGTAGAACTTCCTCACTACGGCCCCAGCTGCCCATGACGTGGGAATCAAACACAACAGCCCAGTGACAATCAAAACTGCCCCTGCTGCTACAGCCACCTTGCCCTTAACCCCGCCTCCTTCGTCATCCAAGAAGCGAGTGCACTTTCCTCCAACAAAGGCCAAAATGAGGCCTATGCTGCCCGTAGTAATGGCGAGGACGATGAGCGCCCTGGCGGCCTGCAAGTCTGCACTGAGAGCAAGGAGAGACTCATAAGGTTTACACTGGAGCTGCCCTGTGCTCTGGACCACACAGGTAATCCAGATCCCCTCCCAGATGGTCTGGGATGTGACGATGGTGCTTCCCACAAAGGCTGTGACCCGCCACATGGGTAGTAAACAGCAGATGATGACCCCTGCCCAACCCATGAGGCACAGGGCACTGGCCAGCATCTGCATCCCCATTGAGGCCATGATGCAGAGGTGGTAAAGAGATCTCTGAGGCTGCTTGAGAAATCCTCACAGGCTGCTGAAAAGTGTTGTGATGTTTTTATTCTCCTCTGTGGAGCTTTTCTTACTTTCACTCCTGGTGACTCTTCTCCTCCTCTTGTATCTCTCCGTGAGCTTTTGTCAGTCTTTCTCAACGTGTGATGTCGCTGTTGTCACATGCCTCCATTTTTTCTTGCCACAGTTGCAATGTTGTTTAAGTATCTGTCCCGGGAATGCAGAGACCTCTCTGGCTTTTTCAGTTGCCCGTCCGGCCTCCAGCAGCTTTTACTTGGCTCCAGGTGTGTCTCTGTTCAGCCTCAGTTCATTTGTTTACAGCCTACTTTTCCTCTGTCTCTGCCCCTCCTCCTTTGTATCCCTAACTGCTGTCCTCTCCTCCCCCTCTATCTCCCTCTGTCCCCTCTCTCTTTATTTCTCTACCTGAGAGTTCTCTTTCTTTTCTGTCACCTGAGCGGCTGCCTGTGCGCTACTGGTCAGGTGTGCATGCACCACACCTACTCTATAGGGAAACAAAAGGGGAGGAGGTTGACAGAAAACCAGAGCAGGAGAGAGAGAGAGAGAGAGAGAGAGGTAGCTGCGAAACCGTGACATCATATTCCCTCCCTTATTATCTTAGTCTGACAAGATTATTTTGGAAACGATGAGCTTTGCATGAGGCAGAGAGAGAACGATAGGCCTCTGGGCTTCAAACATGTTTAAAGATAAACACTCACGAGGCATCGTCTTTATTCTGTCACACACCACCTTTCTGTAGAAAGGCTGAATTGGATTGAAAATTTCAAAAAGAGGGATTTGATTTGGTTCAAAAGTTAATATCTGTGTGAGCTCCGTGTGTGAGCCTCTGGCAAGGCTTTTGTGCATGAGAATCATGCGTGCATGCAGAACGCATTCGTGTAACAAAAGCAGAATGATGTGAAACACAATCTCTTTGGAGAAAACCAGTTTCATTCTAACAGCGGCGACTGCGCAGAAAAAACCTGTTTGAAACATGAAAAACCTCTCCCCACACACACACACACACACACACACACACAAACACACACACACACACACACACACACACTAACCTTTTAATCAGGCTCAAAATAATCTTTAATCTTGCTGTCCTTGTAAAGTTCAGAGAGATACTTTGTTCTGTCTATCCATTTTTCCCCTCAACATTTATGACAAACTGCATTTTAATTTCTGCACAATTCATTCTCTGCTCATGTTTACAGGATGCAAGAAATATCTATCTCTTGTGCAAAACTTTACGAACCTGATCAGTTTTACAAGATAAAAAGAGGGACTACTACATACACACAAGCTCATAACACACACAAAAACAGAAAGGTATCACTCAGTCTCTTTGTTTATTTAGCAACGTCTCTTTGGCAGAAGGCTCACATTGTGACACAACCTGTTTGCAAGGATTCTTTCATGTACACTGGAAAAACCAGATCCACTGTTCAGCCTGTTTTTTGGCACATGTTATCCCTGTAACTGCTCTTCACTTTGAAGAAAAAAAAAACGCAGTGACAGGAGGGAAAAGGTCTCAACAATGTATAACAAATGATTTAAATGTTAACAGTATACAATGATACAGATTAAAACACTGACTCAAAAGCATCAGAGGAAAGTTATATTTAAATAGCTACTGTGTGAATCAGTCACACAATCATCAGTATTCTAGTTTCATCGGGAAATAGTGGAAATGATCATGTTTCAACACAAAACAGTAACTAAACAGGCAGATTTCATATACATGGACAATGTGTTTCACATATCGCAGTCATATTCTGAATCTCGCATACCAAGGAGAACGTTATGTGTGAGTGTTTGAGACATACACAAAAAGTTTTTTTTAAAGATAAAAAAACAGTACATTTTACAACATTTATGATTCTTATGGATGTTTTTAAGACTAAAATACATGCTTAAGTTACACATTCATACTGCGAAAGTTCCTAACCACATCCTGAACATTGTTTTTCTTGATCAATTTATCCTCATGGGACAAACAGAAGGTAAAACTTTCATGAACTCTTTGTCTTATCTTTCTAACAGACTGTCCAAGCTCTGCTTCTCACTGAAGATCTAAACGTAGACCTTGCTGCTTTCCGCAGAGCGAGCCTTGGAGTACTTCACATCATAGTCGTTGTCATCTCTGGGGGGACAGGAGCTGCAGAGGAGACCCCCACCCAGGAAAAGCAGCCCCGCGGAGCCCCAGCCAATGTAGAGCGAGGCTCCCAGCTCCCTCCTCTGAGCGTTGGTCATGATGGGGTTGTAGAAATCACGAATGATGGTGTTGGCGGTCCAGCAGACGGGGATCAGCACCAAGAATCCTGCGATGATAAAGACAATTCCAGCAGCGATGGCCACTTTGCACTTTTGCCTTTCGTCCTCTACAAAGTTGGTGCACTTGCCCCCGACCACGCCGAGAAGGACCCCAAAGACCCCAGCGATGATGGCGATGACGACAAGTGCTCTGGCAGCCTGCAGGTCTCGGGGTAAGGCCAGAAGAGAGTCGTAGACTTTGCACTGCATCTGGCCTGTACTCTGGGTCACACAGTTCATCCACAGACCCTCCCAGATTACCTGAGAAGTGACGATGTTGGCTCCAATGAAGGCTGTGACTTTCCAGGTGGGGAGAGCGCAGATGATGATGCTGCCCAGAAAGCCAATGATGGCCAGGGCCAAACCCAGAATCTGTCTTCCACCAGACACCATGCTGAAGCTTTGTCGGTCTCCTCAAGGAGGTGAGACTGTGTGCTGCAGAGAGCTGGAGTAATTTGCCTTTGAGGAGCGGGCAGAGGTCTTTATTGCCCACTTAGAAGTGAAGCTAACAGCAGCTGCCGCACTTACAGGTTTTTTTTTTTTTTGTTGAGGGAGAAGTCAGAGGAGGAGTTTGCCGCCGTTGCCTCTCAGCTGAAACTGGTTTGTGGAGAAATGTCACCTGACCAGATTTCCTCTCAACAGAGATGCACATAGAGCCCCCAAAAGGTCAGCAACCACTGAAATACAGCACACAGGCAAACTGTCTGTCACCAATACACAGGCAAGATGGTTTTGAAATCATTCACCAGTAATGAAGACACTAGGACAGTGTTTACCTGGAGGATACCAAAGATGAATTTACAAACATTGAAAAATTTTTCAATATTGAAAAATGTCACTGTGGTAACCTCAGTTTCAGTCTTAGATTCTACTTTATTGTGATTCATTTCAAATGAAATGAAACTATTTTTCCAAACCTGTGAGACCATCCAGGTGTGATTTATTACTCATGTTACCTTGTACAATTACTCATGTAGCCTTGAAATACAAAACCACCTCTTAAATTCTCAAGTAATGAAGCTCCTCTTGATAAATCAGTATCAGTAATAGGTGACAGTCATTCACTGTGTGGGTAAATATTCATGAGTCCCAGACACAACACACCAGTTCTTGAGTGATTACACTCACGCCTATCGATACCAGTAGAGTGTAATGACATGTAGGTGTTTGAATGCACACATGACAACATCCCCGCAGGGAAATTCCCTCCTGTTCTTCTCCCAGCAGAGGGAGGTCAGCAGAGCACCACCTGTAGATGTGGTCAGTATTCACCGTGTTGCTCAGTGACAGCAGATAGTGCAGCAGGTAATGTGCAGCTAAGGTTTTCCTTGAACACACATCTGACACTTCAGCAAGTCTTTTGCTAACACTGTGGCACTTGTAAGTTGTAGCAGAGCTTCATTCATTCATTCAGTCACAAACCAGAAAAGAATATGAAATGAGGGTTTTATTTTAATCCCACAAAAATCAATTTTTTGTTTAGATTCAAGACCATATAATATTATATTTTCATGCATAGCTCAGAAAAACATGGAAATGTCACATATGACTTATATGCCACTATATCCACCGTGATGTTGCCATATATGTTACCTATAAGGCAACATATTATCACATACATCCATCCTCTGCATTTACAAAGATATAAGATTATAACATATATGACATACCTATAGTAAATTATGTATACTGCAAAACTTCAATTAAAAGCCTAGTCCCTTTTACTAGCTCCGTGATGCTACACGTTTTTACAAATAATCATCTGTCTCTATTAGACGCCCAGCAGATCTTTTGTTTTTTATTTTCATTTTTTTTACAGATGATCTTCAGATGTATAAAAGCAGGTTGTTGGCTACCTCAAATTATGTGTCCATTCCTCAGTTAGCCTGTAAATTATTCATACTCCCTTAGTCCATAAAGCCCCTCAAATAAAAAGAATCTGGAGTTTTTCATAGAAATTAATCAATTTTTTAAACCAAT
>JAPZEB010000006.1:18857653-18870662 GCA_029783705.1 Chaetodon striatus
GGATAAAGCTTTGGAGCAAAGGATGGATGTGACTCCTAGACTGTAGTGACACCTCGCAGACAGCCTGTCAGTCAGTGGCCCAACCTTAATTACACATAACTAAACTGTCACTGGGTGAGTTCACAACCATTTATCAGGTGCTGCAGCTTTACTTAAATTTAATTTGGAACTTTCACCCAGTGTTTGTGTCCCTCGAGAAACCAATAGTGAAGGTGACATACATGGCGTACTGTGAGTCATGTAATGTTTGTGACATACTTGTCACATACGTCAGACATCTTTAATTCCTGTCTCTTAGTTAGCTTTGATTTTTCTTCCATTTTACCCAAATAATGATAGTAGCCTATGCGATGTCACCCATTTTGAAGCCTCGACTTGCAATTTTGGCCATTGCCATCTTGTTCTTTGGAGCCAGAAGTGACCTAATTTGGATGAAAGGGTGGAGCTTTGGAGCAAAGGATGGATGTGACTCATGGACTGTAGTGACACCTTGCAGACAGCCTGTCAGTCAGTGGCCCAACCTTAACTATGTGCAACTTAACTGTTACTGGGTGAGTTAGATAACATGTTTGTTTCTGCTGTAATGTTAGGCTTGTTAACATGGGGCTCTGCGGAGCCTGCCTCAAGTGGTCATTCAATTAACTGCAGTTTTTTGCACTTCCATGTTGGCTTCATTTTTCAGCCCTGGAGGTTGCTGCTTGATTTTATCATCAGGTGAGTCATTTTTTTACAGTAGAAACCTTTGCATATATGCTAAACAACACACAACATACTTGCAGTGAAACTCATTCCCTATGACTGATAGTGGGTCAGATCCATCACATGGAAACACTCTCTTGAAGTGTAACCTTTACATATTTGAAGCACTGAAACAAAAGACTTAATTCATGAATAAAAAACACAATAAAACATCTTTATATGTCAACAAGTACTTTAATTTCAGATTGTTGCAGCTCTTCCAGCAGGACAGTATCAGTAGCCTACTTCCTGAAAGGGTATTTTTATAACTGTCTGTCTCCTTTATTTAGGTTACTAAAGTTAATCAGTGTGCTGGCAGTTGTTGCTGACCTATGCACGTATTGACTGAATTTCGCTTGGCAGCGTACCAAACAGATAAACCTGTTACTCACACAGTGTGTCCTCTGAAATACCCTCTCCACACACCCACTTGGATATGATGATAGATCATTTGTGTGTTTTCTCTGCAGCTGGAGAGGAGGAAGAGCTCACACTCTCACGAATCACACACAGAAAAAAACAACAGGGAAATGGATAATCTCTTTGCTAACTGAAACTCATTTATCGACTCATGTAAGAGATAGAGCTGCCCGGTGAAACTCCAGCTGCATAAATTTATGTGAAGTTGTGGAGCCTGTGCAGCTGGCATTAAAGTTTCATCTTTTAAAATCAAAAATAGATAATTCAGATAAGTTGAACATGGACATAATTCAGAGCTGATTCATGTATTCATATAAATAATATTTCAGGATTCTCCCTCTGGCCGTTTCATTTATATATTCTTTTTTTAATTCACTGCAATGATCGTTGTGACATTTTTTCTGTTAAGTGTTTTTTAAGTGTCAGTGTTTTCTTTAATTAACATCAATCAGTCAATTCATCAGTTTATTTGTTAGATGAATTCATTAAATATGATTTCAGTAAAATGTAATACTTGTCAGTTCCCGTAATTTGTAGTAGTAGTAGTAAATACATGTTAATGTTTAGGATAAGGCATCATTCAGTATCCTTGTGGCTTGAGGGTAGAAGCTCCTCCTGAGCGTCTCAGTGCTGGTCTGGTCTAACTAGTATCTGTTTCCTCGGTATTGGAGGGCACAGTGAGATATTTAATCCCAGCTCCTTGAGTTTTATGATGAGCCTGGAGGAAACTATGGGGCTAAACACTGAAGTCCATGAACAGCAATCTCACATGGGTCCCTTTCTTTTCCAGATGAGACAAGGTGGTGTGGAGGACGACGTGAAAGGTGTCACTTGCAACTCTGCAGATATACAGAGCTCTGTTACTGTAGCTGATTGTTTTGGTTTTACAGGCAATAAATGTTCCTTGCTAAATCTGACTCCTTTTATCAATTGCCAGCAGCAGCTACTTAAAGCAATAAAGCTTTAATTAACCTACTGCACACTACCTGGTCAGCCCCCAAACTACAGTCACAGTTAGCCACTACCTGGTGAACATAATGGAGTATTTAGTGGCTAAAGAGCCAGATATTTAAAGAGGTTGAAACTCCAGCAACACCTGTAGTATATAGAACAACTTTATTGCAAGACCAATGCATTTCGGCTTATGGCCTTTATCAGGGTCCTGATAAGCCGAAACACGTTGGTCTTGCAATAAAGTTGTTCTATATACTTCAAGTGCTGCTGGAGTTTCAACCTCTCTAGACTTCTTTCCTTTCCCCATACACTAAGTAGGTTAAGTTGGGCCAGAAACCCCCACCCTGTCTCCTTTGGGAGATGGTGGAGATCAAAACAGAGCTAAAAGAAGGGCGAATATTGTACTTGCATTTGTCTTCGAGTCTAAATGAATGCTACGTTTGCTGTGTGCAAATAAAAAAATGGAGCATCTATTTGCACCAGGGTGATACTAGTCAAAGTACACAGCTATTTGCATCCAACCCTACGACACACGCTTATTGATTCCACTGTAGCAACTTCGTCATGTTGGCGCGTCAAGGTCAGAAGCGCCTAGGACTAGGGCAAAGATGTAATGGTTAGGGCTAGAACTAGTTCATGTTAAGTATTCTCTGAGATTGAAGTGATACATTTGACAGGAAAAACTCCCAAATGTACAGCCAGAAAGTCAGGTGATGCAGAATAAAGAGCGACACAGTCCATAGAGGGAGCCAGATGTGGTGGGTGAGCGGGTTAAGTACAGGACTATCATGCAGGAGATAGTGGTTTGACTGCTGTGTCAGACAATATTGTCTTATTTTTAGACCTAGCTGGCTTATTATTTTCAGTTTTAGGATGTAAAAAGCTGCTAAATGCACACTGGGTATATAAACTTTAGCAGAATAGCTGAATAGATAAGTTCATGTTAACATAATTCAATGTTGCTAGGGCACCCAGGAATATACACCTGGGCATTAATAGCCACACTAGCTAGTCCTTCCCAATTGCACATAGCATTGTTGGCTACAGACACTTCGGTGCAAATAGAATCTGTCCTAAAAAAAAATGTTTACCACGACAATTGTGTCCATGTCTCCGTCACTTTCGCACAAGACACATCTTGCTGGAGTACGCACTGTTGTAGTGCTGTTGAGCAGCGGCTCCAGCATCAAATATTTATTATTTAAGCACGCAAACAAAGAACTTGATTGTACTGAGAGTCCGATATGATTTGAATTGTTGGCAGATTGTTCGTTTCCTTCCTAAACACCAAGATAATCTCAATAAATTGCCTTTTATTAGGCTTTATCTTATCGTGGTTACTATAGCGGACATGTTTGACTAATATTAGAGTGTGATAATGTGTACACGTATACTGTACAAGATAAAAGTGTGTCAGAGTGTGATATTGATAATGAACAGCAAATGTACCTCGCTCAGTCTGCCTCATAGAAAAATACTGCGCTCAGTCTGCTCCGCGAGATAATAGTCCAACATGCCAACTATGGACCAAAACACTTTTCTGTTTCAGCATTTCTTATATTTTGGTTAGCAGTTTTGCCATTTGCTGGTTTTATGTATTTTTGTTCTTGTGGATACTGGCTGATGAAAGACAACCTCATGTCTTGTGACTTTTCCAATAATTAATCAACTACTTGTTTGTTGTTGTGTATCCAAAGCCTGATATGCATTATTTCTCTGTACCGTATAAATCCATTGTTGCCCAAAGTTTATTTCTACATAATAATAACTGTTGCACTTGGTGAAATATTCTATCATTACAAGGAACAGGGGCATTGTAGGGTTTTTTGGAGTCAATCCCACACAATCCCAAGCACTGCTGTGCTGTTAGAATACTTACTACTTACTCACTTACTAATAAATTTACTATATATTAATATATCTATATATACATATATATGTGTGTGTATATATATATATATATATATGTATATGTAATATTCTAAATGTGTATTAATCCACCGCTGAAAATAGTCCCCAGCAAATACACTTCTGTACATAGATTTGAGTAGTGTTTGCGAGATGCTAAAGTACGCCGCTATTTGAGGAAATTATTTCGTATTTTTTTAAATAATATACATAAAGGTGACCTTTTCTAAATATTTATGCCTCTAGTGTGTACAAATGGGCTTCCTGTGTGTCACAAACAAAAAAGAGAGGTTAAAAGGTACTGCAAGATTAGCTAACACACTGTTGGTTTTGGTCTTTTCATTGGACTCATGTTTCAGTTTTTTATGTGTTTATCACACTGTTGTGGCTTAAAAGTTAATATATACTTTAGTTTGTATCATAAACGTTCCCAAACATCAAAAGATTGTTTGCTTCATTTGAAAACAGCAGGTTCACAGAAGCCGTAGTCACATATCTATAAAATATATTCATAGCATTTCTAGTTTGTCATTAACTCGAATTTTACTGTATGGCTACTCATAGACTATGTGACCCAGTGGAGATGGTGAGTGTCATAAAAACTGATATAAAAACCATCACATCATGTTTTTGTCAGGGCTATATAAACATTAAGCATTAATCAAAACTGAAAAAAACAGAACAGATTGAGAAAGCCCGATGAAATATTGTGTGAGGTGAAGTTCTCTTTTTCTCTTCCTCAATCTCTCTCAGTACAATCCCACTCTATGCAAACATGCACACACTCACACACACTCACATACACACACATCTAATACATGTTTGTATATCTGTTACAGTCTCATGTGGTCACCTATCAACCACATAACAAGCTCTGCCTGGCCACTTATTACCTCCTGACAGCAGTAAAGCAGACACACCCAGAGCTACCATGGGCAAAAGGTTAAACCATAAAACTACTCTTCATTTGAAAAAGCACACAAACGAGCACCAACACACCCAGGTGGTAAACGAGGCCAATGCCCAGGACTCGCCTGATTGGCTTGGTTTGACGAGTGATGTCACCTCGCAGGAGGGCCTGACCATTTAGTAATAAAATGATACACAGATAAGGGTCATCGACTCCTTAAAAGCAGCAGAACACTGGAAAACAACGTCTGAGCGGACACGTACACACAGCAGAGAGGGGGAAGCACACTGTGACAAATCGACACTTCTGAAATCAGCAGCAGGTGTGGGAGCTACAGTTTGAGGAGGAGGCATACCAGGTGGAAAGAAGTGCTGGCAAAGGAGATTTAAGGGCGAAATCCAGAAGGCCATTAGACATTTGCGGGACAGTAAAAGGGGGGAAGGGAAGCAAAGAGCACAGTGAGAAAGAGAAAATTCAATAAAAGGGGACTAAGAGGAGTGGAAGGACAAATAAAGGAACTTTTGGGGCAAAGAGTGGACGCCTGTCTCAGTGCACAATGGTGTCTTTTGGACTTGAACTTGTCGGCGTCATTCTGTCAGTGCTTGGCTTGGTGCTGAGTGTGACCAGCTGCGCCTTGCCAATGTGGAGGGTTTCCGCCTTCATTGGCTCCAACATTGTCACAGCTCAGGTGTACTGGGAGGGCCTGTGGATGAACTGTGTGTTCCAGAGCACGGGGCAGATGCAGTGTAAGGTCTACGACTCCATGTTGGCTCTACCTCAGGACCTACAGGCCGCCAGGGCGCTCACCGTCGTCTCTATCATCGTGGCGGTGGTGGCTCTCCTCATCTCTACAGTAGGAGCAAAGTGCACCAACTGCATTGAGGAAGAAGGGGTTAAAGCCAGGGTGATGATTGCCTCGGGTGCCTTGTTCATCACAGCAGCTCTGAGCCAGCTGGTGCCCGTCTCCTGGTCAGCAGCCACCATCGTGTATGAGTTCTACAGCCCGATCATCCCCTCGGCTCAGAAGATGGAGATCGGTGCGGCGCTGTATCTGGGCTGGGCCGCTGCGGCTTTGCTGCTGATTGGAGGATCCATCCTCTGTTGCAGTTGCCCACCACGGGAGGAGAAACCACTGAGGTACAGCGTGCACCCCCAGAGCCGTATAGCATACTCCACAGCAGCAAGGTCAAATGCCCCAAGCTCCTACAACAGGAGGGACTACGTGTGAGGGAGGAGGACAGGACCGAGGTGGATCCTGCTTGTTTGTACATTGTCAAGAAATGTGTACAAAAATGTAGCTACATAATGATTACATTGGTTTTAACTGGAACCGGTTGCTCACTAGGAAATGGTAAAAGAGCCAAACCACTTTTACGACCATAAGCAAGTGTAAATATGAAGGCAGGCTTTTTTATATATATTTTTTTAGATTTAAAAGCTGATAGTACTGTTTACAGTTACCATTGGTCTAAAGCCAGTTTAAGAAGATGTGACCAAATATGGTAAGAGAAGTTTGAAAATTTGGTCTGTGCGGTCAGTTCAACGAGGAGACTTCATCTCATATATATTTATTATTTGTGCTCATAACATTTATGTAGTGAATGCTCCTTCTTGTACTGATCAGTGTGTACATGTATATATTACTACTGTAAAGCAAACAGAGACACATTTCGGGGAGGGGGATATTAGCTTTCCTGCTGTTATTACAAATACTCAGATAGTCACGGATGTTGAACATTGTACAGTCAACTAAATGGAGCTCAAAGGTCAACATGGCGGAGTGGACTGTAGAAAGAGGTTGTGTAAAATGTAAAATGAAATTTGGTTGGGTGATATGTGTGTGATTTCCTCTCTATCACGTTTTGTTTCTACAAAGGTTGATGCTTTTATATAACATGACTTTTGTTGTGTAAATGTTTAATGTACTTGGCAAAAATGAGAGTTTACTCTATGAATGCAAATGTATTGTTTCGAGATCTGCTGAAATGATTGAAATAACTTAAATAAGAAAGTAATAAAGATTTTCACTGTGAAACTTTATGTGGGCTTAATTTATCCTGGTTCAGCTTAAAAATGATTAAGATCATTACATGTTTAGATACTAAATATATTCTTGTATGATGTTCTGTTTTTTATCTTTGACAAAACCAGCATTACAAAAGGTGCTGGCGATGTGAGTGACATCACAGTCACATGTGACAGAAATCATCTTTAAGGGCAGTGCCTTCTGTTTGGTGTCTGACTCAGTGTCTGAACCACAGATACCAACTCTTTCCTCATTTGAATAGTCAAATTACCCCTCTGTCTTCTGGCAGGTGTGCTCAGGTAGCAAAGCAGCCATTTAGTTTTGCACCAGGGGCATTACTACACATGACCTATTTCTGCTCCTCTAAACAAACCTCTTTAAGCCTCTAAAACTCCTCTGTGAATATAAAGGACCACACCAAATAAGGTGGAAGATGTACTTTTACTTAAGTAAAAATAGCATTACTACAGTATACTCTGTTACAAGTAACATAAGAAAAGGAACTGCATTCAAATTTCTTCTAAAAAAAACAACAGTATTAGAATTAAAATTAAGCTACTAAAAGCAAATTGACAAAAAGTCCATTTCATTTCATTTCATTTTATTTAATATTTATTTATCCAGGAAGTCCCATTGAGATTGAAAATCTCTTTCACAAGAGAGACCTGGCCGAGGTGGCAGCCAATCAAAACATAGTTATTGATTAATTCATTTGTACATCACTTTAATGTCACTTGTAACAATGGGACTATTTTTAATTCAGTTATATGCTGCTGGGTAGCTTGTAAATTTTTGACATCATGAAACACATAGGTGTGTCTTTGTTTTAGCGCGCATTCTTCCACAGTGATAACAACTCACATGGTTTTATATGTAAAGGTATCTTTACTAATTGACAAGAACAGGCACATGTGGCTCTTGTTTTTGCTACGCAAGCAGCTGGTCAACACAGGGTTACTGATACAGGTAGCCTAAAGGTTATCACTGTTATCTTGATCGTGATGCGTCAACTGGTGTTGTTACATAAACACGATGAAAAGGACAAACAGAGCCTCCTTGTTGTTCAGCCTTAGGGTTTGTTTTTATGTGTTGTCGCTGTGAGAAGTATTTTGGGCTCCACGCTCATAACGGAGAGGACATTTGGGAGGACAATTCTGTCACATGTAAATGTGTGTTTGACTAAAACATTGGATCAGCCTGTTATTCAAACCTATAAGCAAAGAGCAGTCGTAGCCCCTTGGGATTTGGAGATGAGTGATGTTTCTGAAAAGATAAAAGTTGCCTTGTTGTGTAGTCCTCTCAATAATGACAATAAGAAACTACATTACAATGTAATTACAATGCAGTACACTTAAACAGGCGGCAACTATTGGGAAAATGGAGAATGTTTTGTGGGTACACTCTAAATCAGGGATGTAAACATGGACAGTGTGATTGCACTTAGGCCCGTGGAGTCAGTTGGTGGAAGAAGTCAGAAATGCAACTGTGATCAATGAAGAACTGATCTTAAATTAAAAGTGGTGCCATCTGCTATTTATGCCCTTAAAAAAAGGCAAACCTACCTCCCTCGTGTATTTTTTTATTTTTATGTATTTTTTTAATAGAATAGTCAGTGGCAATTTATATACATATATACATACATATATGTTTGTCCAACATTAAATATCTGCTACTCCACCTAGGTAATGTGTATGTTGATGCTGTCCAGTGTAAAGTGTCTATTTGATCATGTGATGGGTTAACACAATATACTATAGCTAGTTTACACACAAAATTTGGCACAAGGGCACCTTACAATAGCGTGCACCGGGGCCAGCTGAAATTCATACACATTTTTTTATGCTTGAATCATCATTCAATCATATGTTATGCAGGAGAGACAATAACAACAAAGAGGAAGGTCAAGGTTGTCATACTGACACTTAAGGTGTGTTGACTGATTCACGGCTATGAGTTACATGCAAACATTAATAATGACTGAATATTTAACTTGGTGTAGATGGAGCTTTGTACAAGAATATTCCTATTTTCCTTACAACTAGTACAGAATTACATATATCATTGTAGGAAATTTTGAGGTAATAGTTTAAAGTAATAAGAAGTAGAGTAGTAAAATTATGCATCTATTATATGAAGCATTGTGGGCAATATTATTTATGTTTAAGTTTTTTTAACCTACATTTAACCTATTTACAGTAAATTACATAGTGACTCTGTGATTGTAACTGTATTTTTCTCATTCCTTTTCCTTTTTTGGGAACAAAAAAAAAAAAAAATCCTAGTTTTCTAAATGTAAAAATTACAATTTTCTGGCTTGTTTGACCCGTCTTTAACAAGAGTTAAAATACTGCTGCAAGCACCACTATATGTTTCTAATTTTAAACTCAACCACATGTGTCTCCAGGACACATAAAGAGGTCCATGTAAAGAGTCTAACCGATACTGAGATGATCACGCTGTCTGTATGCTAAAGGTGTCTGAGAATCGGCCTATTATGTTTTCTCTCTGCTCATATTTACTCTGGGTGCAGTTATTCCGGTTTCCAGGAGAGCTTTTGGGATTGTTTTCCCAACACTGAATCCTAACTGTTTAAGAAACTCACACAACTGGAACCAGGAAGCAACACAAGATAAATAGTATCAGAGCCTACTTGTAGCCTGAGTGTGTGTTTGCACCATTGTGTGTGTGTGTTTATGTTCCCATGCTTACTCACAACAAGCTGTCTAAGTAGCCAGAGGCTGAAGCTACTTCTCAGCTCCCCACTGTGGTTAACTACAGCATGGATGTCAGTCAGTATTTATATTAAAGGAACTATACTTGTTGATTTTTTTATTTTTATTTTTTTTACTATTTTAGACAGAACTTCCTCTTCCCTTTTGTCAAAAAGGCAGCTTTCTTACCAGCAACCAACCCCCACCAGCTACAGCCACACCCTCTGAACATCACATCCTCCCTCACCCACTCTGCCTCCAGCTCCCCTCCTCCACTATACGTGCACAGGTGGTGCTTTTTTTTTTTGGTGAAGACAGCCTCCTGTTGACATCATCACCAGGGGACTCCTCCTTACTCCCCTGAGGTATAAAGGATCAGATGTTTCCGTGGCAGCATCTCATAGCGACATCAAACCCTCTTCCAGGTGCTCACACTTTTCAAGGACGGCTGAAGAGCAGAGGAGGGTCTTTACTGTGATCTCAAAGAGAAATCCGTGGACTCACTATTTAAGTTTTGTTCTGTTATCAGACAAAGAGTCAGCATGTCGATGGGTATGGAGATCGTGGGCATTGCCCTTGGAGTCATTGGTTTTATTATTGCAATAGTGACATGCGCCCTGCCAATGTGGAGGGTGTCGGCCTTCGTCGGAGCCAACATCATCACGGCTCAGACCATCTGGGAGGGTTTATGGATGAACTGTGTCACCCAGAGCACGGGCCAGATGCAATGCAAGGTCTACGACTCGCTGCTGGCCTTGCCTCGGGAGCTGCAGGCCTCCAGAGCCATGATGATCATCGCCATCATACTCGGAATTCTTGGGGTCATGATCTCCATTGTTGGCGCCAAGTGCACCAACTGCATCGATGACGAGGCAGCCAAAGCCAAAGTGATGATCATCGCTGGAATCTTCTTCCTCCTCGGCGGTCTCTTGGTTCTCATTCCTGTCTCTTGGACAGCCAGCGTCATCGTCAGGGATTTCTACAACCCCCTCCTGACCGGTGCGCAGAGGAGAGAGCTGGGAGCATCCCTCTACATCGGCTGGGCAGCAGCCGCCCTGCTTCTGATTGGTGGGGCGATGCTGTGTAGCAGCTGCCCGCCAAAAGAGAAGAAGTACAAGCCGCCCCGGATGGCCTACTCCGCCCCACGCAGCACCAGTGCAGGCGGAGGATACGACAGGAAAGACTATGTTTGAACAGAAGTCTCTGACAGATTGATTTGGAAAGTAGGTTAAAATGAAAATGTGTGTTGCACATTAGTGTTTGTGTGTGTCTGTGTTGTGTTTTGCTGTCTGAAACCACAGGGTGAATCCCACAAAAGACTCCGAGATGAAGATGTTCGTACAAATATTGATCTTTCTGCTTTGCTTTTAGCTGACATGTTCATTTATATTATCATTATGTCTTTGCTCTGCTATAATCCAGCAGCAGTGTCTTGTTAAAAAGGCTCCTATTTTCATTATACGAACATTAGAGCCTGTTGTCTCGTAAAACATAACTTTATTCTTTTTAAATGCTAAACAGCATCCCCCTGAGAACATGTTGTAGTCTATGGCATTATGTGAATCTGAAAACACCTGCTTCTTTTGTGTCGCTCTGTCATTAGCTGTTGGCGTGCTGGTGTCGTGTTTCACTGAAACTTTCAGTGAAAATACTGTGTGTCACTGACAATGACAAGGAAAAGCCAGCTCTCATTTTACATGGATTTGGTTGTGTGATTGTTCTACGTGTGTGTGTGTGTGTGTGTGTGTGTGTGTGTGTGTGTGTGTGTGTGTGTGTGTGTGTGTGTGTGTGTGTGTGGTGTGTTTTGCATGTAATATTTGCTTAGGAGAGTTTCTGCTGAGACTGAAACTAAAGATGGCTCCATGATACAGCCCCAGGAAACAACTCTATCTTCTTCCTCACAGTTTAACTGTTTGAGGACATATAAAAGACTGTTTCAGTTGCCACCCAAACACGTATGTGTCCATATGTGTGAGCTTATTTTATATTTATGTAATAAAGTGTATTTGTAATGTATTCTGACACCATATACTCTACTGTGTGTCTGTATATCAGATAGATTTGTATTGTGTTTTTTAGTTTTTGGATCTTAGATTTTTATCTTTTATATTTACCATAAGCAACAGCCTGTACGGTCCTCTGTATATCAAACACAGAATCAAAGGACATCTTCAGTGTGTGTGTGTGTGTGTGTGTGTGTGTGAGAGTGAGTGAGTGAGTGAGACACAGCCTGAGGGAACATGACTACAGTAGTTGTAGGATGTTTGTTTCCTTTCATATCAGCAGGATGTGTTTTGTGCGGACAAATTAAATATTTTACAAATTTATCTTCATCTCCTTTTAATAAGATTTTGTGTTCGAGATGTAACAAATTTTATTTTTACTTAAGTGTTGTTGAAACATTGTTAAAAGAGACAATTTCTGACATTAAATGCTTTGTTAAATGTTTTACAGCAATGCTTGAATTTATAATGTGTTGAAGATTTCAATAAAAGTCATATAAAGAGTGATATTCTGTGTTGTTTTCCTTCATTTTTGCATAAGACAGACAGTTTAACACTTTTTTAGAGCACTTTAAGAATACAGGAGGCACATCACAAAGTGTGGTGCCTCCAAAACAAACAAGGATTCGTCCAAATCAAATAGTTCAAAAAGCTGAAAGTCAGGTTGGGCTATGGGAGTTGGGTTTCTTTGTTTAGCTAGCGTTAGAGCTGAGTTAAATTCAACTCTCTGTTTAGCCAGAGCTAAATAACGCTTAGGTGTGGCAGGTACTGTACCATTAGGCTGCCAAAAACCTGTCAAAGATGTTTGCCTGTTGGCTATATTAAAACTAACAGGCTTTAGCCAACAATTTTCCCAACACTTTTGACACAAGACTACATGCAGAATATCTGACAAACTATAATTGTTAATAAAATAATATGAAGATCCAAGGGCACAGATTTCCTTTTAAACACTAAAACATTTAACAAATGCTTTAGAAAATATGTTTGATGCTCAGAAATCGTTGAGTATCACACACTTAATTTCCTGCATTCTACTGATTTATCATTTGCCAATTTGTGCTTTTTTGCATCTGTTTATGGTGTGAATGGAGGGCAAGTAAAGGCACTTTTATATGTGTAGCACATTACACACTAAGACAGTTAGAAGTGTTTTACAGAGCATTCATTCATTCATTCATTCATTTTCCATAACCGCTTATCCTCTTGAGGGTCGTGGGGTGCTGGAGCCTATCCCAGCTGACATTGGGCGAGAGGCAGGGTACACCCTGGACAGGACACCAGACTATCACAGGGCTGACACATAGAGACAGACAACCATTTAGAGTCACCAATTAAC
>JAPZEB010000006.1:18871031-18889823 GCA_029783705.1 Chaetodon striatus
TAGGTCCTTGATGAACTACTAATGTACTAGTGTAATATAAAGGTAGTTTTCCATATTAGTTCTAACTTAAAATAATAATAAATAAATGACGTTGTAAATAATCAATTAAAGCATGATTTTGTTGCATCTCTGTTGGTCAAGGTACAACAGGAAAACATATGTGGTTGAACTGACTGACCAGTATCAATATTATCTATGCTTATGCTGAGTCAGGAAATGATGAGGGTCCCGTGAGGATTTTGCACCACTGAGTCAACATTTTACAGCCTTATCTGTACAAAGTAGTACCAAAGGTACTTTATCAGCCTTGTAACATCCCTGCTACACTCAACAGTTCTCTGCTCCAGGTTTTACATCTGTAATCTCAAAGGACAATGACCAAGGTGGGTCAGTGAGTGGACATCAACAGAAAAATGTGCTATAGTGTGGCAGGCATCTTTCTTATAATACAGCATGCTCACTGCCCTGTCAGTATTCTTGTCACTGAGAGGTGAAGTTGTTCCTTATCCACACAGACAACTGGTTAACATGAGGTTTTAGTTTTCAGTTCCTCAGATAACGAATTTCTCCCTGAAAACATCAGTGCGCCCTGACACAAAACAATCACTCAAGCAGAAATGCATTATAGAGAAGAAAGTGTTGTGCTAAACAATGAGGTGACTGACAGACAATTTAATCTGACAACAGTTTTAATACGTGATAACTTGTTGAAGTCATTTATCCGGCAATAATGGCAAACATTGTTTTGATAAATGCACTGCTTTTTTCCACTTCATTTAACCATAAATTGAATATCTTTGGGTTGTGGACTGATGGTCAAGTAAAACATTTACAGGCGTCACCATCAGCTCTGGGAAACAGGATGGGCACTTTTCACAATTGTTTGAAAATATATAGATTAAACAAAAGCAAAAAAGATCAGAACAATTGTTGTTGGGGTGTAAATCACAAGTTTCATCATGATGCAATATTATACTGATTATTTGGGCAACAGTAACATATTTCCTAGGGGTGCAACACTTCACAAATACGACACAGTGGTGCCATGGTACAGCATGTTTTGATACAGCAAAAAAGTCAAAGTGCCAGTCACATTTCCTTGATTTTTTAAAAATATATCTCATGTCCATGTCTATAAATGTACTAATCGCCAGGGTGATGTCTTTTGAGCTTTGTGACTCAGTTGGGCAAGGCTGCCAAAATGCTGCAGGGACAACATTAGCATGTAGCGTTTGTGCTGCTCCTTGGTTTCGTCTCAGCCAACCTTTTAACACACTGAACACTTATATTTCACAGTGAAACCAAAGTGGCTCCAAGTGCCAGCCCTCTAGGTTATCAGGGGATCTTTCTGATCCAGTAATGGCATTACGGACCATATTGCAGTGAGCTAGCTTAGCATAGCTGCCTCCCAGTGTGTCTCACTGGAGCAGAATGTTCTGGTTTGGGGGTGGGAGGGGCAGATGGCATGTTGCTTGTAACGTAGTGTGGGCTGCCTCGTTTAGTGCAGTGGCACTGAGAACATAGGATTAAACACAATTTAAGCGATATTTTTTACTTTTCAAATGTAACGGGATAGTTCAGTGAAGCGTATTGAACCGAAAACGTCATATAGAGCAATTCAATACAAATACGTGTTACACCCTCAATATTTTCTGAGATCATAAAGAATGTCATGATTCAACCTATTTAGATTCGACACAATATCAGAAAATATTCCCATTGTCTTTATCTTGGCTGCTCACCATTACTGTTGTCAGTCTGCTGCTAGGTTGCTAGCACTGTTTAAATGTTTAGCGATCAGGTGCACTTGAACTGAAATCATGAAACAGACTTGCCATGGGAATTTCAAAATAAAGGCCTGTGATAAAGATGATGATATAAATCGATGTTTTCACTTCACAACAATGAAATGGGATCGTTGTTCATCGAATAGATCTCCATCAATCGTTACACCCATACTTGTTGTACAGTAGCACATCAGTGCCAACAAACTAGCAAGCTAAATTCAAACATCACGTTGCTTGCATGTTTGTGTGCGTGCACAATACAAACATTGCTCCATAGCACTCCTAGTGGTCAAAAACTACATAGAATATCTTTAATAAATTTTAGCATATATTAAAATAATTAAATATAGAGAAATAAGAAGAAATAAATCATTGAATCAATCATTATTATCACAACATAGGAGTGTCTTAATGTGAAGTAAGTCAGTGAGGAGCTTATGTTGTACACCATGACGTTAACAAAGTGAGAATTTAATTTGCGTGACAGGGCAGAGACACAAAAACGAAAAGGTCAAACAGTGCCGTGACCAGAGAATAAAGGCTGCTGTTCTTTCAGAGTCCACAGATGTTTGAACATTTGAATGTCAACTTCTCTTTCCAGCAGGGACACGTGAAGTTGACAGGTAGCAGATTTCTCAAAAACAAGACAATGACTGAACAGCAAAGTCCAACAAGCACCTGATAGAGACTGTAGAGAGCATTAGCTCAGGTTATCACTGATTTTTTTAACCTCACTGACTAATGGACTGTAAAGTTGTGTAAAGCATATAAACTCTGTTGCAAATACTTCCTCGGGCATGTGTCAACAAATCTGTGGTATTTCAGATAATTATCAGTCATTACAAAACTGAAAGAATACCTCACCTGCAAAATGACCATTTGTGTATCAATTACTCACCACGTGTTACCTTGAATTTGTGAAGAAAGCTTGTTTTTCTTGTCTGCCTCCACCGTGAACGGGAAATCCAAAAAAGCAAATATTCTCCATGAATTGAGGTCGGTGGGTTTTAAAACAGCAAAACTATATCAAAACATCTGTTCACAATCTCTCATATAACTTATGCAGTGTAGTCCAAGTCTCATTTATCAGGTTGTATGCTCAATACTTCTAAAACACATTCATTTTAGCTAAAACATTCCAATATAAAACACATCTGCCTCAGAGTAGCGCACTGAGTAATGTGCTAGGACTTGGTGTGGATATGACCACAGGAACTCTACTGCTGTTTGCACTGATGTGCTTTAAAAATGTTTTAGTGAAAATGCATGATAAATTAAACTTGGAATATACTGGGGGAGTTGTGTAAAAGTTTGCAAACAGATGTTTTGATATAGTTTTGCTGTCGTTAAACACAGCCCCCTTTTACTTCAATTAACAAGGAACGTCCGCATCTTTTGGATTCTCCATTCACTGTGGAGGTGTGTTAGAGTACTGAAGTTTTCCTCATGAATTCAGTGTAACACACAGTGAGTGATTGTTAAACTGGTCATATTGCGGGTGAGATGTGATTAAGCAGTACTACAACACAAGATGCAAGATATGAGATAAATGAATTAATAAGATGAGCAAAAACACAATACAATCTACCTATTTATTGATTACATATCCTCCTGAGACCCTGTGTCCTCATATGAGGACATCACATTTTGGGTTTACTTGACCTTTTACTTAATTCTGCTTAACTTAGACCTGTTGTCCTCGTTTGTGGACAATTTTTTGTGCCATCTAGTGGTAATAAGACCACAATGCACTAATCTATCTGAAAACAAGATGGCAGCCATCTCTGCCAAGTCAGCTTGCAGCTGATCCTGACACAAAAGTGGACAAGATACAAAACATGATCACATTTGATGGTTAGAACTTGTTTATGATTAATAATGTCTGTAGTTTGATATGGCATATGGCATGATCCCAAATAGCTAGGAGAAATTAGAACTGCACATCAAACAAAAGTTGGGAAATATTTGGGATATTATGTTGCTTTTGTGATAGAAAATACTTTCTATACTCTCTATTTTGTGTTTGCAAGAAGACACTCTGGTAATTTGGAAGTAGCTTGTTGGCTCATGCTGTTGTCCATCCGAGTCAAAGCTTCGGTAATTCCATAAAAAATCGTTTTTAAAAAAAAAATCTAAATTAGAGTTTCCACCTTAAAGAACTGCAGTGGATTTCAGTAATATTCCAACATCAGAGTCGAAAAGATGAACATGACCAGAGCCTCCACAGATAACATTTTTTTAGAAAATAATATAATTTATGAAAGAAAATGAGGCACTGCAACAATCAGAGCTTTTTCTCTCCAGCTGTGTTCTGCCATTGTTTTGCTGGTGGTATTAGTATGTCGACAGTGAGGACTGTAGTTTACCTACCCCCTTACTTTTAAGATGTGGCTGCTGTGCACTGACTTCTGTGTTCTGACTCCTGACAATGTTTTTCCTGAAAGCAGAACATTCCTCTCTTCTCCCAGAGAGTCCAGATAATCCTGAAGCTCTTATCAGGGAGCATTGAGCTGTCTTTTATGAGTTAATGAGTCGTCAAACTATTTATATCTGTAAATACAGATAAATTGGAGCTGTTGTGAAAGACTAAAATAGCAACTAATTGGACGAAAATATTCTGGTATCACCATTTATGTCATAACGTGAATAAACAATAAATACCTCTTGATTCTGTTTTAATGTCAGGACAAATCCTGTCCGAGACAGAGCTTTCCAGGAAAGTGTCTGCCTTTTTTTTTCATTTTATTTTACTTTTAAAAGACAAATTACAAAAAATATAAAAACAAAATTTGCTCAGTATATAAAGAAACAGTGCCACTGACTTTGGCACTTTTTTAAAACAGTAGGACAAAATCATACACTACGGTCAAGTTGGCTTTTATTAGAAATATTTAAATATTTCTTTCCATTAATTATCATTATTTTTATTATTTGGGCCCTTTTGAAACCCTCTGAATATTTCCCATATCCTTCTAAATGAAGACAAATAAAGTGGGCAAGGTTTCACAAAGGTGACATGGCCACCGGAACTGTCACAGTGGACATGTGAAAGCAGAAGTTCAAGTGAAGCAGAAGTGAAGAACATTTGTTTTGTTAATCCACAGACGAGATACTCTTAGATTTAAAGGACGCTTGTGGGTCGACCCACTCGATGATCCTGTACATTGATTAAAACAACTTCACTTTGGTCTAAAGATTCTGAACATTTGTGGGATGGCAGTCTGCACACACATCGAGGCCTGTCAGTGGAGGCAGCAGTGCATCACAGCAGCCGATCTTTCACTGGAGGCAAATAACATTTTGGTTTTATGTGACAGTTTGGTGACCTATCTTAGCTTGAAACACAATTCATGATTTTATAGTGCAGCTCAGTGTTTTATAGAGTATACTGGCCATTAAATAAATGTCCCACATATGATCCCTCTTTTACTTTTCTTGTATGTTTTTTCTCCTGTGTGATAACTCAGATTGGATTGTATCTTAAAAACCATTATGTGTTCTACGGTGGCATTATTGGTAAGAGTGTACTATAGTATGTTTTGCATATAATTTATGCTGTAGATGTCAATGTTTTTTTTTTTATAAAATATGTAATTTGATTCTATTTTCAGGGTGCTGTTTAACTTGTTACCGGGTTAACAAATGAAAAGAAGCCTTCTTTTATTTGTGTTGAGTTAATAAGTATTTACCTTGTCCAATATCCTGATAAAAAAAATAAAATGAAATAAAAAATACATGCTGCATGCAGTATGGGAACGATTTAAGCAGGCCAACTATAAGAGCATCACCACCTTAATCAATGACTCTCTATGATAATAAAAGTTAAAGTTTTCTGTCAACATTTCAGTTCAAAACAGACAATATACCATATAGGAAGAACAATGACAAGTTTGCCAAAAACGGGAATCCTCCATGTGCAGCTGCTTTGAAAAGCGTAGGTTGAGAACAAAGACAACGACTTTGTTTGCTGTGGTCCGTGTAGCATGAAGAGGAGCTGACGTTTACTGTCTGGACACTCGGCTTCATTACACAGTAAAGACCACAGAACTCAAGGATGCAAGGTCAGCAGAATCTGTTCACAGACACAAATTTTGTTCCATGTTCAGGCTTTAGACAGGCTCAGGGTCACTTGACTGATGTTTATTGAATCTCAAATTATTATTTTTAACTTATAAAGGCAGTTTTTTAACCCAATGACCTCCCTCGTTCCCTGCATGTATTCATGTCTTTTTAATTGTAGTTTTAAATGTATATGGGTAGTTATTGTGTGTGAATTAACTCTAAATCTGCTATTGTGTTGCAATTTTCCAACATGCTGCAAATACAATATCACTTGGATTTGAACTTTTGAACTTGAATTATCTGAGCAAAGGCAGCATTTCAAATAACTGCATCCCTGAAGACGGTGAAAAAAGTCACTCAGCATCAAAAACTTTATGCTGGCAGTCTTAAATTTAGGAGGAACTGGAGTTGTGACACAATGTTGAATAGAATAAAAATGCTCTCTCATCCACCGATTCCTTTTTCTTCACTCGGTTGGGTCTGTATCATTTCCTCCCCCTCCCGGCCTCTGTCTGAAGCCATCACTATGGTGACAGCTCCCAGCATGCTTGATCCCAGCAGACACGTCTCCCATAGCAATGAATGTTTGGAGACCCACCATCAGAGGCCAGGTTCTCCAAGCCTATAGACCGAGTTTGTTTTCATGCTCCTGTATGTGACAGGAGCCACGCACATAGGGACACTACAAAAATAAATATACAACAAACATCAAGCTTTCTTGTTGTGCAGTGGGAAACATACAATGTAGCAGTGGTCCCAAACACAACACATGATGTTCCACCAGAGCAGCCTGGTGAGGGGGACGGCCAAACATCAAAACAATCACAGGTGTGATCCCCACAGTGTGTCCTCTGTAAGACAATGGACAACCTGATCATTTATTGCCAGCTGTTCTCACAGTGGGAGCAGCTTTATTTATTCA
Organism: Chaetodon striatus; assembly: GCA_029783705.1. NCBI lineage: Eukaryota > Metazoa > Chordata > Actinopteri > Chaetodontiformes > Chaetodontidae > Chaetodon > Chaetodon striatus. The sequence goes on from JAPZEB010000006.1 coordinate 18,877,803, forward strand.
GTGCAAGGAAATCAAGCGTTGGGTGATAGAAGGTGAAACTGTATTACTGTGGCGCCACCTAGTGGCTGCACAAAGCAATGCGTATATTTTTAATTCTGGGTGCTGCTTTTCCCTCCTTCTGTGTACAAATTCAAAGTGCATACATTTAAGATAGGAACAGCGTGTTTTATAAAGATGATTTATAATGTTACAACTCTATAATTTTATGAATCAGTTAATCAGTGCTTTAATCTGTTTTAAATGTCCTTATGTCCATTATGCCTATTTTCATGTGAAGCACTCAGTGCTTATACTGCCCTTATTGTAAAGCACTTTGTGCTGCATTTCTTGTATGATAGGTGCTGTATAAATAAAGTTTATTATGATTAATATTATTATCATTATTGTTATTAATAATAAGAAGAAGAAGAAGAAGAAGAAGAAGAATCATACATTTTATTGTATTTATTTTTCTCTTTGTTTCAGTTGTTGGCAGTCTCCAGTATCCTTGGGTTTTTTCTTTTGTTGTTTTTGTTTGTTTGTTTGTTTGTTTGTTTGCACATAACTGCAACTTTATGTGATAACTTATGTTAATGTCTTGCATGTTAATGGAAAATCTCTACAAATAGAGTGCTAAAAAATGAACCTGAGACAATTTAAAGACTGAATATGGAACTAGCTTTGTGTCAAGATAGACAGAGATTGTCAGCGACAGTTTTAAACTTAAGTTTGTTCTTTCATTTGACTTCAAAATGCACAGATTTTGCTGACCTTGCAGCCTTGAGTACTGTGGTCTTTACTGTGTAATGAAGCTGAGCGTCCAGACACTAAACATCAGCTCAATTTTTTTTTTTAGTGTACAGACATTTTGAACAGCACATTAATGAGGAAAAAAGTGAGAGGAGGTTTCAAATGAAATAAGTCCACTTAGACATGTGAAATCAAGAAAAGTAAACAAGTTTAGGATCACTTTCAGTCAGCATAGGCTGAAATTAATCAAAGTCAACATTTACAGAGATCTGACATATTAATTCAGCTTATTATTTCACCTGCTAACTTAGGGGTTGAGTAATATAGTAGTCTTAATATAGTGTAGTGTGCCTAGCAAAATTTAAAATGAAATTAGAATTCACTTAAGTTTTTATTTTCCTTTCATAAAGACATTTTATTAAGATGAGTGCAACTATTTAGGCAACCCAAACATTAAAGACTGCTCTGTAGTGTTAAACAAAATATTAATAAGAAATCACAGTTGACATAATGATGTTTTATAGCCATGTCAATCTGGATATTTACTCAACAGAGACAGCACTGCTCCTATTGAGGTCATTTTACAGAGCCTGAGAGACCTCACTCAGGGAATAGAACACACCATGTACCAGTGCGTGCCACGTCATGACGCAGCGGCTCAGCTGTTGACAGAGGCTCCCTTCAATCTCGACCTCCGGGACTCAGTGCACGCACACTCACCGAGTCACTGCTGTCATTGTGGCCGTTTTTAAACGCACATGCTGTTTGTAGACCACCCGGTAACGGAGCATATGCTGCCATGAGTGCTTTGTGTCGCTATATCCATAGAGGACTGCTGAGCAGCCGGCCGTTGTGTCGTTTATTCCCCGGACAGCAGGATGTTTGCGGGGTGGCTCCCATGGTCCGATCAGCCTGCTCATCCAGGTATCCCTGCTAGCTCCCCGGCTAACTGATGCCCTCTCTCTGCCTGAGCTGTAGCGTGGTGTGGTGCTGGTGCTGGTGGTGCTGGGGGGACATGACAGCCTAACGTTTCTCTTGTTAAAATTCCGTTATTTAACCGTTGGAATTTGTCAACATGTCGTGTCTTCGTGTCTTCATTAACCGTTAACTTTACACAGTTTACATAAATGACATTCAGACGTCTGGTTAGCAAGAAGGTTAACCTACAGCTGAGCTGTTATCACACAGGATTTTAGTTATCGACTCTCTGTCTGTCGCTTTATTTAGGTTATGTAGCTAAACAAAACGATAGTTAATACTGTATATAAATATTGTGTACAGTAGTAGATAGTATACTATGCTACATACACGCTAAGCCACCAGTTTATCAGGTAAGCCTAGCCAAAATGACTGCTGCCTAATACCACACCCCCTTTATTAAATCCTAGATTTATGAATGTCACACTGTTCTGTTTTTGTTAAAACTGGTTTGGAGAGGGATTGTTTCAGCTTAATGTCTGCAATACTGCCTTGCAATGAGCGATAGCCCAGTTCTATGGATACTAGAAACACCTCTCAGTATGAAGGTGAGATTTATTGCAGAGCTGTTGCACCACACTGCATTAGATTTAAGCAGGTGTACTGGGGTGTAGCTAACGCAGTCTAATAAATTACAATGAAGTTCTGGATCTGTGAAGAGTACACTGTTCAATTTTTTTAAGAGATGAGGATTAAATACACATGTAGTACAGCACAATCACAACAGGGCCCATAAAATCATCACAGAGTTTTGTCCTGAAGGGATTAGCTGATTATTCAGATAGTTGATCATCAGAAAATAAAGTGCTGACAGCAGATTAGTCATTGAAGTCATCTTTCAAGCAGCAGGCCAAGTGTTTGCTGGTTGCAGCTTCTCAAATATGAATATTTTATGTTCTTTCTCTGGTTTATGTTTTTGCAAATTGATTATCTCTGGGTTTTGGGCCCCGGATTGAAGGACATAAGTCATCTGAAGATATCACCTCAGGCTGTGAGACTTTGTGATGTGCACTTTTCCCAATTTTGTCACATTTTAAAGACTGAATGAATTAAATACAACCGTGAATCACAACCCTAATAGAGTCGGGTCAGCACCTTTTTATGATATCGTCACAACAAACATATTAAATATTGTCTTGCATTATTAAGTTGGAGTTCATAAAGTTATGTCTTCTCCCTGACTTTTCTAATTTACACATTCATGTTAAGTAATGTGTTTTACATAAACTTTTAAAAAATAATGTATCTGTTCCTGTATGGTTACCTTATGTTGTACCAGTAGGTGGAAGCAAAACAGTTTTAACCAAATAAGTCACAAATCATCGAACAATGCAGCCACTGCTGCCTGCTGTCTGAATAATATCCCCTGGTATCGTGTTAGAAGGAGTGAATACAGGAAAGCATGATTCTCTGCAGATTTTTCTTTACTGAGTCGAAGCAGTTCAGTCATCAGTTCCACTCCCTGACAGATTAATCAGTTTGCTGAGTTTTATTACTTAGATTTATCCCTGCTCTTGTTGTTGTGACACAATTCTCATCACCAGATACTAACTCATCAACATGGATGCTTTTTTTTCCTCAGCCCAGTCAACTTGACCTATGATGTCTTTGATGGGAAGGGAGAGAGCACTCCCCTGGTGTTTCTCCACGGCCTTTTTGGCAGCAAATCTAACTTCCACTCAATAGCGAAGTCCTTGGTGCAGCGCACAGGCCGAAAGGTAATGCAGCGATGAAAACATCACACCTGTCCGTTGTTACATCAAAAACAGTTCACCTTTCATGTGTCTGAGTTTGTTCCCAGCAGCCTGACACTAGACCTCATTCAAAAGCAGGCATGGAAATGCACAATCAACCAGTGTGCTGTCAGTCATTTGATACAACGCCCCAGCAGTCTGTACTGTTGTAATAAATACTGATAGATAATCTGCTCTTTGGCTTGCTTAAAGACACTCATCACCTCATGTGCACAATACAGCCTTTGTTTGTGCTGTCACTATCCTGAGCTGGGGCCAAAGAAACGATGCAGCTGATATAAAAGTGTTTTTGTTTCCGCTCTGTTGGTGCTTTCCCACCATTCCAAGTGTCCTAACTGTCCTTTGTCCAGTTAGGTGCTGACTGTAGATGCCCGTAACCATGGCACCAGCCCTCACAGCCCGGAGCTGACCTATGAAGCGATGGCCGGTGATTTGAAACACCTTCTCGCCAAACTGCGCATTGAGAAGTGCGTCCTTATTGGCCACAGCATGGGAGGGAAAACGGCCATGACGACTGCCCTGACGCAGGTTAGCAGCTGAGAAATGTCACCATGAAATAATGGCGACGCTACAGTCCTCTTGCTGGATGTCACCTGACCTTTCTTAGTGTACATTCTCATCCTCTCTGAACCTATTAATTCTCCCCTGCTCTTCATGCCACACCTTGCTGTCCTTCTTCCATTTTATTGTTGGTTTTCCCCCATCGTCATCTCTTTTCCCATTTGTTTACCACAACCTATCTGTGTCTGTTTGTAGTCTAGTTTAGTGGAGAGGCTGGTGGTAGTGGACATCAGTCCAGCCCAGTCCACCACACGCACCAACTTCCGCTATTACATCCAGGCCATGCAGGAGGTGAAGATTTCCAGTGACATCCCACGTTCCACTGCCCGGCGGATGGCTGAGGATCAGCTGCGCTCTTTGGTCAAGGTCAGGACTCCTTTTTGATTTCATACTTTTCACTGACTGAAATACATATATGGTATATAGTTATATATCAGATGTTAAAGCTGATGTAGCAAACTTGTTAGCAACCAGTTGTCTCTGCACACATCCAGGAGATACAGAATAATATAAGTATTCAGCAGAGTCGATTTTGTGACCACGTGATGAATTTAAGTCCAATATTCCCTCTCCCTTTAGCTCTGCTTTTGGTCTTTACCAGCTCCTGAGGGAAATATCTGTCCTATTAGCTGCTAATTGTTAAACTTGGTGCATCAGCTTGTCTTTAATTGTGTCTGTCTGGTGTTTGGTGATAAGCAGGTAGTGTACAGCCAGTTGTTAGAGCTTTTTTGATGAGTGCAGCTGCCTGCTGTGGCCGAAAATGATGGTATGAGAGCAGTAAGAGTGAGTCAAAACAGCAAAGTTGTGTGCCTTTGAACCAAAATAATGTGCTGAAGGGTGAGAGACACAGTGCAAAGTCAGGTTAGATTTCTCTGTGGCTTCATCACTACAAGCAACCCGCCTCACCCCCCCGCACGACAAACCTACCACGGGTTAAAAAAAACAACAGTGTATTTGGTCTTTGCAAACAGAAGTGATTCATCTGTTTATTTGCATATGGAGCGGGGAAGTGGGATCCAATCACGAGTGGCCACTCGAGAGGCATGTGGACATGCACTCTAATGCCAGGCGTGAACAGACAGACTTGTGATGGAATCACCAAGATGCATATTAAGTGTCCCAGTCATGTGATCCATTGTCAATATAAGAATTTGTTTGTAGCTGCTTCAAAGTCGAACTCTAAACCTCAAATATAATTTGTTTTTAAATCCGTCTGATTCCTTTCCACCTGCAGGAGCGCTCGGTGCGTCAATTCCTGCTGACTAACCTGGTGGAGCAGAACGGTCACTATGCCTGGAGGGTCAACCTGGAGGCCATCTCAGCACACCTTGATGAAATCATGAGCTTCCCCAACTTCGACACCTCCTATGACGGACCCACACTGTTTTTGGGTGGAGCCAGTTCTGCTTATATCAGGTTTAAAACATCACAGACACAAACTGTTCATTTTTCATAGGAGCAGATACATTAGAGTAGAATTACATTATAGCATCAGTATACCTTCGCTTACTTGGAGTGCTTGTTTTATGATTTGCTCTGGACAAATGGCTCAGAATAAAAAAAAATTCAAACACAAAATGAGTCCAAACAACTTGTAGTTGTTCACTGAAGTTTATTATATACCTCCTCATCCCAGTCGTGAAGATCGCTATCCTTGAGGCTTAGGTTCACTGTAAATTCAATGTATTCTGCATTGATGTGTCCGTGGTCAAAGTAATAAGTAAATTGCACACACTGTCAGTCAACCATCAATCAGATCTTTTTAAGGACAAACAGCACTAATAACCACCTATATATAATATAGATATATAGATAGATAGACAGATAGGCTGTAATCCCATAAATATATACAGCATGCATATGCAATAAATAGAAAACACAAATAACAGTAAATGTATGATTTAACTAGCTAAAATCTTACGAAAAGCCCCCTCAACACCACTGATAACATGATTAGTCACGTCTCTATTACATTTATACAGTGTTACCTCAATGAGTGAACACACCAGCTGTGTTCTAGATGTTAATTGGTCTTTTTATTGTTATCTGTCCATCTTCCTTTCACCTCCTTTGCCCTCACACCACCCTGTTTTACCTGATATTTTAATCCATCTTTTTCTGCGTCTTCATTCCCGATCTAGCTCTGATGATTACCCTGAAATCCAGAGGCTGTTCCCCTACGCCGACATCCAGTACATCCCAGATGCGAGCCACTGGATCCACGCAGATAAACCCTTAGATTTCATCAGCTCCATCATCTCCTTCCTCCAGTCCTAGCTGCCTCCTGCCTACGCCTCAGAACTTTTTTTAATGCTCAGCGCCCCTGAGCGTGCCCTCACTGGAAATGACGGTTAGTATTCAGCAGCTTCAGCAAGAGCAAGTGGAGCCATTAATGATGCTAATAATTCCCAACACTGGACCAAACTCACCCTTTTACAGCAGTCCTTACCTTTTAAAGATATTAGTGTAGTGTAGTGTAGGAGAACTTTTCTTTTGTTTAGGTGTCTCTGCCAGACAGGTAGTGTCACTAGATTGGCTGGTTTCTAGATGTGTTTTCATTGATTTTAAGCTCAGTAGGTCGACAATATATAACTTAATGGGGCTGTTTTGGAGGTGATGTACTAATCCAAAGAAACTCTCATTTGCACAGTGCTTACTTTATGATTAAACATTTATGCCAGTATGATAGAAATATGGCTTTAGGCCAAGTACAATCTGGGACTGCTAAAGTGGACCAGCAGTAAGATGTTTAGATGTGAAAGTCGTGACAGCACTGGAATGAAACAAATACCGTATATCTGAGGAGCTGAGTGAAGAATGTGCAAAACTAAAGTTGACTCTTTGCCCAAGGGAGTTTGGTGCAGTTTCAGGAGGTTTGAGCTCTGCCAAGAGGCAGTAATGCTGACTTCATGTGTACAGATGGTTTGCTGTAGAAACTTATTTTGATGTTGATAATAGTGATATATTGAATATTTTGGTTTGGAACTTTATTTCTCATGTTCTCTCCTCTGTGTATCTGCTGTATGTCAGAGATGAGGATTTACAGGTCAGTGACTTAGTCACAACTCGAGGTCATCGAGAGCGCTGGTTCTATTTTTATGCCAACATAATCATCAACAAAAACCGAGCTGAAACACTCAAATGCAGTATTGTCACAATCTGTTTCCTGAATATCTCAGGTTACAAGTGGATATGCTAATTACTAAACACTTATACTATTCTGTCTGTCTGGCAATAAGCCGTGGTAATGTTGTTGTGTCTTTGTATTTGGTCAGTTCAATCAGTGTTTTGATGAAACATGTTTTACCGATTTATTATCCCTATCTCACTTATCTTTACAACTAAGGCGCAAAGCTATATGGGTATCTCATAAATATATGCTGCAACAATGTATGTCGTTATCTAATCGTAATAGTGTTATTATCATTTCTGTTACCATGGGTTTGAGCAGTACTGTCCAGTAGTGAAACTGCCATCTGTATGAATAAGCAGGGTGTTGTAAACGTGTGCCTCTTTTGTCAAGAGCTCCTTTTCCATTTCTGTAAAACTTGATAAAAAAAAAAGAAAAACTTTTATTCTACAATAATAACTAGCAGACTTTAGATTGGCAGCTGGGTTGCCAGTTTTGTGTGAATTTTCTCACAAGGAAGCTTAACAGATGAGGGTGTATCCCTTCATGGCACTAGATGTTTACAACAATCAGTGTTTTATGTTCGTTCGATGTGAATACAGAAGTCTAAAACGCTTTAAATGATCAGACTTAGGTTGAGTGAAACTCTCCTTATTTTGTTCTTTTTAAAAAGCTCCAGATAGTGAAGAAGTATACCCTCGTCTTCAAAAAAAACAAAAAAAAACAGGACAGATCTGTCTTGTTGCACATACGAATAGATTGTTGTGGTCGCTGATGCTTGAACGCAGGCCCTGCTTCAGCTTCTGTGGTGTTGCAGTGGGACAAGAGTCGGTCAAAGAGGGAACTCTGTCAACAATATTGGAAAGTGAATTTATTCAGTCACATGACTACATTTACATGCACATATCATTCCAGCTTTTGCCCTTATTCTGAAAACGACAATATTCCTAAGCTGTTTACATGGCTAATGAAAATAACTATCTCACTAATATTCCCGTTTACGTGCAGCCGTGCATACTCCGATTAACGTACCCTTACATGTCTTTTATCACGTCAAAATATGTTAAAGTGGAACGGCTGGAGGCGCTTGTGACATTTTGCTTCATTTCGTCAAGTGGAATTTTCGTTAAAGTTCTCCACTGGTGGCGGACTTGTTTAACTGTGCAAACACAGCCTGTCTCTTACATTTCTTTAACCGCCTTTTTGAAAGGGTCGCATTGAGATACTTGTGCATATCCAGAACCCTGTTGATATCCAAATCTTTCATAATGTTTAAAAGTAGATGTTTCTCCTTCTGGCTTTTCTCGTGGCCATGCACCTCTACCCCACAGCCTTGCAAACTGTTGTCGAGCTGGTTTGTATACACCGTATCCACATAGCAGACCACAAACAGGCAAGAGGCTGTGTGTTACAAACTGCGGTAAAAACCTATTCTGAATGCGCTGTATATGTGCCCAAATAATGCTTTTAAATCACTAATAACACGTCTTAATAAAAAATTCTACATTCTGAATAAGATTCAGAACATCCAAACAGAATATCCTGTTTACATGACCCGCACCAAATCTGGAATATTGTCATATTTAAAATAATAATGTTGTATTAGCGTGCATGTAAATGTAGTCACTGAAAAGCTGTTTGAAGACTAATCATCTGTTCATGATTGTACATTGTTTTACTATGAGCATGCCTTTTCTCTTGTCATCAGGTGTAACTTTGCTGTGCTATATACGTCTCAGTTTGTTGAATATGTTGCCACAATGGTGGCACTCATTCTAGATAATGGCATATATACATTTTAAATGTGGGCAAGAAGCATATAGGAGTGGATTATATATTATTGAAAATGTACAAACTGATATTATACAATAAAATGAAAAATCTGCGACGACGTTTATTCATTTTTCTTTTGAATATTGAAAATGCAAGAAGCAAAATGGCAGACGGTAAAGAAACTAAAGTGATGTAGTGACAAACAGACTGCAGTCTGACTTTGCAAGAGGTCTGACGGAGCGTTTCCTTAAGAATTTTATTTATTTACAGCAGTATTCAGGAGATTAAGTGTAAGGCATTCAAGTGTTACAGTATGAAACAATCACATGGCTCATTCATAATCACAGTTATGTTTCATAACATCAAATATCCAAAGCATGTTTTCTCCAAATATACACAAAAGATCCCTTTTAGACGTGTTTTAAGACTTGAAAAATACTGTGCTTGGAATAATCATTGTCCGATATAATTTGAGCTTGTTAAAACTTCTTAGGATGACATCAGCTCCTCATTAAAAAAATCCAGAATATGTAAAAAATTGTTCATTTCAGAAGTTTAACTACTGGACTCAGGATATCTCCTAAATCACTGAAAAGTCCATTCTCAGGCTGTGGTTGAATAGTCAAAATAAATGATGCCCTTTGTCTTTTCCTAAACACTTGTCCTTGACCTTGATAGAAAACAAGACAAGGTCAACGAAAGACGTGAAGAAGAATCCATTAGGATTTAGGAAAAGACAACTGTGGTGCCAAGAGAATCCCACTGCACTTAACACTGGGATGTTATTGACATGTGTCTGCCAGGGTGAAACTACAACTTTCTGAAGATGGACCACTAAGGGTGTTTTCACACATAGTCCTTTTTAAACAAACCAAACTCAGTCCTCGTAAAGTGCCCAAAAAAGCAGACCAACAGAAAAGGGACTCAGTTCTTTTTGTGTTCACACTGTCAGTTCATTTTAAAGAGGACTCAGTTCTCTTTCTTTTCAGCTTCAGCTCTGATGGGGCCTCAGTCCGTGGTTTTGTCTGTGTTTTCGAGCGTCCCAGTGCAACAGCACGTGATGTAGAGGGCTCCCAAGGTGGTCTGAGTTTGGTACGCTTCAGAGGGGTCTGAGTTCTCTCGGAGTGTTGACATATGTGCAAAAAATGCTGAGTCACCACTTAGAGGGCTAAAAAGGACCAAGTGTGAAAACACCCTACAAGTGTATCTTAACGTGTTGTTTCACACCGGCTTTATAAACACGGACAAACTGGTGAGAAATATTACTTCATTTCCAAGGCTGGAACTGAAATAAAAAAAGGAATACAGGCTACCAGTCACAAAAGTAAACGAAACGATTGTCACATTGAGAATGGTTGCTCATGCTCACCCTGCTGTCCTCTCATTTATTTACATGAATCCCTGTTAGTGTTGTTTTTGTCAACGGCCGAATGGTGCATCACTTTAAATTGTTGAGGAAGGAACTGCACTATCTTTCCTACATTTCGTAAAGGATGGTCCAGTGCATCCTAAGCTAAAGGAGGTAAGAAAGGAAGCGTGAAAGCTCCTCTCCTTAGCGTTTAGAGAATTCAACCAGCTCTTATCATGGCTGCTTCTTAGATACTTCGGGTCATTTCACTCAGTTGGAAACCTTCCTAAGCTAAAAAGCAGACTATTCAACTGTGACCTCAGTGTTTGTGCTGTGGACTTTTCAAGTTTCAACATCACACTTGTTGGAGTTGCATCAAAACCAGTATGAAAGACACACACATCCCAGTGTCTAGTGGAGTGGGTGCTGGACCAAAGAAACATCTGGCAAAGTAGAGAACAAATAAATCCGCACGCTGAGCGGCTCCCGTTTAGAAGGATTTAAATGCAGAGTGACGTTTTGTGACATTGACAGCTTGAAACATCACTGTGCATTAAAATCCTTCTCAATGGGAGCTGCTCAGCGTGCGGATTTATTTGTTCTCTACTTTGTAAGATGCATCCTGGATCACATTTGGCTTCTAGCCGTGATGTCAGAAATTATGCTTGTACATACAAGTGTTAAACAGACTTAAGGAGAGAGAAACTTTCCTCTTTCAGCAGATAAATGTGAAAACAGCTTTTTAGTGTCAAACTCTGCATACACGTCATGTGGTCAAACCACAAAGTGACAATAAGCAAACACATTTTTGACTGGAGGGGGACTTTAAATGAGCGCTGTGCATCAGGACGAACGCACTCAGTGCAAAGTTGTCAGGGTTTTAATCGAGTGAAACAACCTGGAAGCCGTCGTCACCCCTGCCGTCTGTCTCCTGCCCCGCTGCATCCTGGTCTCCTTGCCGACTGTTCTTGGTCCTCCTCAGCTTGTCCCTCCAGTTGCGTTGGGAGGAAGGAGGCGTGCTGGGAGTCGGAGCAGCAGAGCCCGCAGATCTGGGGACGAAGATTTGGTTGGAGTTGGTAGTGGGTGGGACGGGCGCAGACAAAGGGAAGTTGGGTGGACGCTGGATGGGCGGCTTGTTGTTCCTCCTCAGGATGCCCAGGCGGGAGGTCTTCTTCTGGGCCTGCTCTGCCTGCTGCTGCATCTGAAGCTGCTGTTGGATGATCAGCTGAACGTCCTCCTGAGTCAAAGGAAAACAAACAGGCTGTCAGAGCACAAGAAATACTGACTTTAACTAAATCTGCAAATTAAAAACTACAAGCAGTGATGAGATACAGGAAATGTGGGAAAGAGAGACAAGATAAAATGTGTTAATAGGCAAGATTTTAAAGATGTGAGTGTGATCTTTGTTTATGTTTTACGTCACTGTTTTCAGATCAGTTTACACCAGGTGCCACTGGTGAATATGGGACTGTACAAACATTATTAGCAAGAAAAGGATGTTCAGAAAAGGTGGAGGGTAATTTATTTCTGGGGAGAGTAGGTAAGGGTCATTTAAATTTAACTCAACTCACATTCATATCTCAGCCTTCTATTGTAAAATAATTTACTCAGGAGGGGTTAAAGCTGTCACAAAAGTTGGGTTTAATGTGACCAGAGGTTCAGTAGGGAAATTAAGGTAGCTAATAGCACTACTGGGTCAATTATGATGAACACTTAATATTGATGTTAAGGAATTATGTATTATAGTT
>JAPZEB010000006.1:18897905-18910936 GCA_029783705.1 Chaetodon striatus
AGCGTGTGTTTTCAAACACATGAGCATAATTTTTCATATGACAGTAGATCTAAAATAGTTAAGTCTTTCAGAGGATGCACCTTCCCAGTATTTGTTTGTGGTGCTATAACAAAGTTCATAAAGTTGGAACACTGAATACTGAAAGGTAAAAGCAGCACACACACATCTTCATGACAGAGCCGACTAATCGCAATGTCACTGATTTATTTTGGCCATGTCAAACTTTTCGGCCTGGCTGCTCTGATAAAGGCCACCAGGCAAAACGTCAGCATTGTTTAAAATCATACCAAACACACATTATTCTTACAGCAGCATTTTCCTAGCGGTATCTCAATCAGTCCAAATTATCAATACAGTCAAATTATCATGGTCTATTAAAAATAACAACACACCTTTGGATAAGAAGGTCTAATAAGATTGTGCACCCAAATGTATATATTTAGCCCAAGAAAGTATTACAATTATCAGCAGAAATAAATGGAAGCTATCACATCAGTGAATCTCTTGTCAGAGCATCTAGGGACAATAAACTGTGCAGTGCTTCTGCAACATGTGTTATTGTTGTAGGCTGACCTGCCACAGGTTGGTTCTGTTGGCCTGAAACTTGTTTCCCCACGGATAAGTCCGACCTGGAACACAAGAGGCAGGAAACAGATAAGAGGACATTGCAAGCAATGAAAGCGTACACTGATTATTGAACAGGGTGGTTGTGAAAACTACATGACAGCTCTAACTCTGTTTAATGGATGTCAGTCAGGAGTAGATGCAAACAAGGTACAACACATTACCATAATGGTGGCACGCACAGTATTTCTTCTATGCTTATAGTGTATAAACTGTGTACCTTGCAGCCCCCCTCGTGCAGCCCACTCCCACTCCTCCTCAGTAGGCAGTCTCTTGCCCTTCCACCGACAGAAGGCCCGAGCATCATTCCAGCTCACCTGAACCACCGGAAAGCTCAGGCGCTCCCGAATGCCTGAACCAGGCCCTGCAGGCTGAACAGAAGAGAGTCAAAGGAGTTAAAGGCCGACACTGAAGGCATGTTACGAGATATTCAGAAAACAAAGGAAGAGATAGATGACCTCACCTGTCTCCAGAACACCCGTTCTATAGGCAGCCACCAAGGAGCAGACTGGATGAGGAAGATAAGAATCAAAAGTTATTCACAGGACAGCATTACAAATGGTAATCGCTATCTTTAAAGTCTATCAAGTGTATCTGATAGTGTATGTATAGCAAACAGCCAAATGTTTCTTGTGATGTTTCTACACCATCATCTACAATTTTCATTATCGATTGCTCTATTTATTTTTTGAACAATTAATCATTTCATCTATGAAATGTCAAAAAATTGTCAAAATGCCCATTATTATAATGTTTTTTATTTGTCTGACCAAGAGGCAAAACCCAATGAAATCAACTGCAATAATTTAAAACATGGCACAGCAGCAAATCTTAACACCTAACTGGCTGCAAACAAGAAATGTTTGTCTTTTCCAGGCGATTTAAATTATTAATTTATGGTCAATTTATGTTCTTATTGACATTTTTTCCCCTAAATCAAAAGTCCCATTACCTCAATTCTCTGTGTGACTTTGCTCTTCAGGTCTTCTGGCACAAAGTCTTGAAACACAAAACTCCAACCAAACGTCTCAGCTTCAGTTTTGTACTTCTGTGCTCTCACAAAGTCTCTGTAGTGAATGGAGGTCAGTGGTTTAGTTAGATTATTAAAACAGCCTTATATCAGGTGGCAGGTCTGATTACCTGAAGTCGGCGTTAGTGACGGGGTATGTGTCTATTTTAAACGGCTGCAGCTGAACCTCCTTTGTGGGGGCCTCCCCATCTCTCCCATCAGCTGCACTGGTTCCCATTAACATCTTTCCTCCTGGTATACTCAGCATCTCATCTGCTGCTGTGTGTCAGGAAGAAACTTGTCTCCATCATGTTGATTCAGTGTTTGATATTTATGTATGTTGAGAGAAGAGTGATATCTTACCCGCCACTGTCAGTAAAAACACCGCAGCTAACATTGACACTATTTTAACCTCCATTTTAACAGGCTAGTTTTAGCTAACATCAATGTGGCATTACGTTTATATATAGCGTTATATAAAAATACAAGTTCATAGGTTAAATATCAGCAACACTTCCCAAACTTTCCCAATTTAATGGTTACATTTCTCTGTCGGACAGGTCTAACCGTTGCAACGGAAAGGGGTTCAACGCTAAACAGGTTCCGTGTGTAACAAAAGGTTCCGCTTCATTGAAAAACTTCAACACACAAGTATTTAATTTATTTATATTTATAGTTTATTCATTATATTTTTCCCTGCAAAAATGATCTGAAGCGACACAAAATTGTTATAAACTTAGTTATATTTACAATTTTTGAACTTTGAAGTTACATTTAAGATAATAAAACGCTGGTTCTTGTCGCTAAATTATATCCGTGCTACATTTGGGGGAAAAAATACAACAAAAAAAGGCAAAACTTCAATTACTTGATCTATCAAAAAAACAAACAAACAAAAAAAAACAACATGGAGCTACACTTACGTGAAAAATTACACAACTCATCTAGCTAGAGAGCAAATCACTCCCTTGATAAGTGTATTTGTAAAATTATTTTCATCATCTAACAAAGCCGAAGATTTATTGCTTTATATCCACTTTTAAAAGCCACGATTCATTTATTAATTACCATCTAAAATAACCTGTTATCTATTCAAACAATGTTTTTTTTAAGCATTTAATGATTGTACTACATGTGTCCAATATTTGCATTTCAAAAGCCTCAAATGGAAATTTAACATGTATAGACTTACAAAGAGATGATAATTCAATCACTGGGACAGTTTTTACTGTTCATGGTCATACATTTGTACATTTAATGTACAGTGGTAGAAGAAATATTCTACACCTGTTATCAAATAGGAGTAGATAAGAGTTTTTATATATGATGCATCCATGTGTTAGAAACATTTTACTGTAACTGGTGGAGATAAAGCCGAGTTTAAATATTACATAGTTTTGGGTGGTTCAATCTATTGGTGCATATCATACAAGTGTTTAAGTTTTATGTATAAAAAAATCTTTAAAGTAAATACAGCTTGTATTTTAGTAGAGTAAAAAGTAAAATATCTTTCATTTATAAATGTTGTGGAGGAGAAGTAGCAGAAAATGGAAATGCTCAAGTTCAAGAACCAAATATGTATTGATGTTACATTCCAATGCCGGTTGTGTGTTATCCGTTTTAATAAATTGGTCGGGATATGGTTCATGATATTTGTGCACTCTTCCAAACAGAAAAAGAATATTGTTGAGGTTGAGCAGCCAGTTCCTCTCTCTGCACTCAACAACTGCATGTTATGCATGTGATTACTCTTCAAAGACAAACAACCACCAAATCTTTCAAGAGCCAAGAAAACTTTTAATGGGTAGAAACAGAACTGAGTGGCAGAGGTCAGTGCTTTTAACAAAATCTCATAAATAAACCAATCAGAGGGAGGCATTGACAAATCCATGGAAAAAAAACCCAAAACGAATATAACAATGGATTCTGACAGACGCTGTGATGGATGCCGTGGGGTTAACAGCGGGCCGTCCATCAGACTGGGGTGCTTCAGAGTTCCTAGACTGGGGACACGTTGACTGAACCATCAGGTAAACAAGTATCCCTGTGAGTATGATAACAGCTGCAGCTTCTCCGGTCGACCTTTAACCTTTGAGAGAAGACATTCCAGCTCGCATGATCTCATCCACCAGCAAGATGTTGCTGGCGATCACCGTGCTGTAAAGGAATAAAGAGTCGAGTAAGAGATTGATGAGGAAACGATGCATTACGAGAATCCACATATTCATTTAATCCAGAAATGTGTAGTCTCACCATGAATGGAGAAGCTGTTTCTTTACGCTGTAATTATCCCAAACACCTGCTTCTCCTGCCACCATGGGTTCCCCTGAACAACAACAGGATTTAAGTAAAAACAAGCTTGTGACAAAAGTGCATTACAACCCAACCAGGTATCCAGGGGCTAATAAAGGATTAAATTGTGTCTGCAACAGCAAACACATTAAGATAACCATAACAGCAACACTCAAAACATAAGCGTGTAGTTTTGGAGCGGAACAATTAATGAAAGTGCTCTCTTTTTACAGTATCTTTTGCGCTGCCAAGATGGAGATGAATCCTGTTACTTTTACTCTGCAACTGTTGTAATTCTTAAAGTTTATCCTTTAGTCAATTTATTGCTGTCTGACACATTTGTACGAGTAAGCATGTACCAATTATTAATGGACTTGCATTTATATTGCACCTTTCAAGTCTTCTGACCGCTGCTACTCAGTTAATCATCCACAGGTGCTCACACACTGATGGCAAAACCGTCAGGAGGAATTTGGGGGATACCCAGGGATACTTCAACATGCGGACAGGGGAATGACCCTGCTAGCTCCTGAGCAACAGCCCCCAAGTGCATTAACATTCTCTGCGCTTTTTTTATAGAGTTTAACCTCTGAAAAAATAACTTGAAAGCACTTCAAACTACTATCCAAGTTAACAGTCTTATATTACTGATTGCTGCTTTTGAAAACTAACAGATATTGTGACGTATTATGGAATTCTTTCAACATATTATGAAAAATAATCTTCTACATATTAACAGTGTGCTGTGGTTCTGACCTGTGCTGAGGTCCACTCCAACTAGCTGTCCACACTCCTTGTACTCTGTCTGCAGCTTCAGCAGGGTCTCCTGTGGGTCGTAACCGGAGTTCTGGGCCAAAACCTACAAATGAAGATGCATAATTAAAATCAGCAGAGGCTGATACAGTATGAGTGCTAATAAATCGGTTTAAACATTTTTCCTGTCAAATGTGTAACTGTCTGTGGGACTATAAATATTATTATTAGCATAATCCAGAAACAAGAGATTTCTATAAGCACAAAGAAACAGTGGAAGCCCGGGGGACAAAGTAAAAATCTTTCACCTTGGGGATGACTAGGAGAGCATCTGCAAATGCTTGGACTCCCAGCTGGGCTCTGCCTTTCACGTTGGGCTTGTGTTTCACCAGAGCGTCCGCCACAGCCACCTCAAACGCACCTGCTCCAGACACCACACTACCTAAAGAGACAAAGAGGAAAAGAAAATACTCAGAAAACTCAAGTGTAACTGTCTCGGCACAACAAGGCAGGAACAATGTGTTTAAATCAAAGTGAATCATTGCTTTAGAGAGTTTGTTCTGATCAGCTAATACATGTAGGAGAGACTGAAACACTCCTAACGCAGAGGTAAAGACCAGAGTCACTGTAGCACAGACATGGGGGAACAGGGAGAGCCACATCAGCATCCCTGGGTGTTCGCTGTGCAAATACAACCAACTGCATTTTACAAAAAACAAACAAACAAACAAACAAACAACCTAACAAACTGGCCACAATTTCAGTTATTAGTTTTGTGATAAAAATCAAAATCAAGATAAGTAGAAGAGAAATGACTGGGGCTACTGTCTGTAAAGCAGAGTTTGTTGAACTTCATAAATTGTTAATGAATTTGGCTGAGTGGATCTAAAGACCTTTGACAGATTGTTCATCCTTGTAACATCTGGATAACAAAGTCTGGAGGGGCTTTACAGAGTCCATGTAAACCAAAACTTAAGATGGACAAAAGTAACTTTAAGAAAACTGACATTTCTTTTAAAACTGCCAGTATAAAATATTAAAAACGAGGCAGTCACTGGGAGATAAACCATAAAAAGCATCACAGCAGTAAACATTTCAATGTAACAGTCAAATGACACAAACACATGGTAAAATTTTAGGTTCCTGGCATCTTACCATCTTCGATGGCGTTCTTGACTGCCCGCAAACCATCCCTTACGGCATCTTTGATCTGTGTAAGGGTGTGTTTGTTGGGTCCCTTCACCAGCAGGGTAACGGAGCGAGGGTTCCCACACTTCTCGATGAATGTGTACTTCTCCTCTCCCTGCAAACAGGATTGGGAGTGATTTAAATCTCTGCCTCAACATCTTAAAACTGGAATAAATAAATGAATAATGGAGTACACTCAGAGGAAACCAGACGAATACTCACCAGTGTGTGTTCAAAAACCAACCCAGCGTGTCCCAAGCACTCAGGTGTGAGATCATCAACTGAATTCATGGCAATGCCGCCGCAAGCGAGGGTGAGCCTGCAGAGAGAAAAACACACACTATGTATAACTCAGATCTTTAGTGTGATTTATGATAATAAACATGCAGCTGTTGACAGAAAGTGTCGTCAGTACAGGTGTCCATGTCCTGATGTTAGTTAAGCAATCTGGCTCATTTACTGAGTTATAATAAAAGTAATGCATCTCTGCCTCTTCAACAATGGATTTCTCAGCTATTGTTTAACTCGTCAGTTTAAACACATTTTATGTCCAAAGGCTGAAACTAAACATTTCATTTACACTTCGATTTTCAAAATATTACGAAACATTTTGCTAAATTGGCCCAGAAGGGTAGGGATGTCACATCTCAGAGGACAGTAGGAGCAACTGACATAGCATGCATAACATGCCATACCCTGACACATTTTAGTATCTCTGTGATAACAATAAATAAAATACAGAAGCAAAAGACACATTGTACTGATCAGAATGAAGCACAACATTTGTGCTGAAGGGCGCTCCCTTGTGGCTGAGCAAAGTATGACTGTTAAAGCCTTTTCAATTAATCTATAATTTACTTGTCAGATGAAATCATACAAGATGCAACTCCAGTGAAACGCAATCCTATCAGTTTCTTCACCTTGTGCATTGAAATTTAGTCTTTTTTTCCATTGCAGTAGTTACTTCTTTTTTTTAATATTTTTTCAGTCTCTCTTTCAAACTCAGTACCGACTAATTTGGAACAATGTTTGAGCACTGCTTGGGTGAAAAGGTATGAATTAGTGGCTGAGATGACAAAGAGTTGCAGTAGCTACAGATAGTTGGACCAGAAAAGGGGCGAAAATTAGCGTGTCATGTCTACATCACTGCAGATTGGAGCAGGAGTCGATAAATACCCAAAACTATTGCACAGTCCTTTGTTCCAGGAATGAACACTGATTGCGACCTTCCCCACTTAAGACAAAAACCAGACATTAGTGTGTTTTTGTCCACTGTAAAAAAAAGCCTTTGATGAAGCAAGAGTGTTATGACGTGTTCATTGTGCCCTCTGAAAATGACAGTAATAACAAACTGATGACGGCGGTGATAGTATCAGTATGTCTTAAGAAGGAAAAAAGAAAAGCCAGTGTAACAGCACACCTCAAGCTACCTTATGGACCTCTTAGTTGCTAATAAAGTGGTGTTGCGTGATGTTTTTAGATTATATATCTTGAACCCCTTTTTCTTTTCCCTTCTTGTTAAGAACGCAGTAAAGTCTACTTTTACACAGGTGCTCACCACAAAAAAACAAAAAAACAAAAAAAACAGAGCAACTACAAAATATATCAGTAACTGGGAAAATATGTCACACTCTTACCTCTCCATGTTCCTCCTCTTTGCCCTGCGCAGGGCTACGATGCCCTCCTTGGCAAGGGCGTCCAGGGAGAACGGATCAATACCCTACACAAGACAAAGAAAAAAATGTAACTTTCATTTATCTTCATCGATTCAAGAATCAATTCACTGAGTATTCATGTCAGTTTCAGCAAAACTGAGTTTATTCTGATCCGCTGAATACATGTAGGGGAGGAGGGGACTCTCCTAATGCAGAGGTACAGATCAGATTTACTGTAGCACAGATTCAAGAGACCAGGGAGAGCCACGTTAGCATCCTTGGGTGTTCTCTGTGCACTTTATAGGACTGATTAGGCCTTCATTTTCACTTGCATGTGTTGAGTCATAAAAAGCTTACGAAAGAAATTACAGGACTTAAATCATGTGTGAATTGACATGTAGCTTGGTGAGAATAATTACTAATGGATCTGTAAGAAGCAGAGACCTGATTTTTATATAGAATTAATGTATGTTGTATAGCCCCAGCCGTTAAAGCCAAGCAAGTATTGATTTGTTTCTGCTGGAAGTGAAAGGTATTTTGAGGCATTTGTTTTCTATTATACCAGAAAAGAAATTGACAAAATGACATCAACAATGTTAACGATTACGTAGCTGACTGTAAACATCTATTTGTCTGCTCATTTCCTGTATTCCTTTACTGTTTTATACAACCAGTTATGCCTTTTTTCTTTTGATTGCAATGTTTTCTTAAAGCACATTTTAAAATGAATCTATGTAAATGAGCTGCGCCCAGTAAGGAGACAAGAAAAAACAGTGCAAATGTCTTAAAAAACAAATACTGCATGAATCCTCTTCACACATACCTTCTGGTTAATGACGACGAAGCCCTTCTCTCCATTGGGACAGACTTTGTTCTTAAAGCTGATGATCTTCTGCACGCGATCTTCAATGAACTTCCTTTCTGCAGCCACGAGCTTCTCCCTCTCCTCGGCACTCTTGTAGAAGAAGCCAGAGTTGACCTCCGTCTTTTCATACTCCAAAGAGACGTTGCAGGTCAGCACGTAGGCGTCCTCTACCCTCTTCTTCATGTCTGGGTGTCGTGCACCGTGGTCCAACACCAAACCTCTGATCAGCCTAAGAGGAAAAAAAAAAACAACAACAACAACCTTTAGGTGTCTGGGACCTTGATACACCCCTGCACCACTATCAGCAAAGAGATGATGTGACCAATCCTTAGTCCTGCCCCCTTAGTTACTGGTGCTATGTCAGGCAAACTTGACCAAAAGAATTATGGCGATGCTGGTTCTATTTAGCCGGATTCCCCTTTTAGAAGCCAACAGCAAGGACTTCAGTATGCGATGGAAGGATATATTCATTATTTTAATTTTTTTTTTCTCCTGCACTACTGGATCCCGAGGATCAGTTAAGTACTCTATGTATTCAGTAGTGGCACAACCATGGTGCTGACCTAACATTGGTTTCTCTCCACTGTAGAACGTTACTTTGGGGCAGCATGCAGACAAATATCAAAACAAAATGTCAGCCTTGATCTTTTTTGGCAAACAATAATTCATGTCCAATTCTCTTAAACATTAACACAGAAATAAGGACGCAGCAAACCTGGCTGATGCTGGTGAACTAGCATTAGGCTAACTTCTTTTGATGTATCTATGTGTTAGCTAAATAGTTAGCTAACCAACTTGAAATGTTACTACAATGTGATGAATGTGTCTGAAGATTTTGACAGTCTGCAGCCACATCTTTTAATCATCTTAAAAATTTGGTTCTTTTCAACGAGGAGCACTAACCAAGGTTCTACAGGGGTACTAACCTTGCTCAACCGTTATCATACCTGCCAACAGTCTGGATCTCAGTGAGAAATGGGAAACACTATAGGCTAGTTTTAACATGAAGTTTAAACTTGTTTTAATGTCTTTGTTTATGTTTTGTGAATTTTACTATGAGCTATGAATTCAAGAGTAATTAAAAGCCATTTTACTTTCACATTCCTGCATTTATGTTATTCATCTGTGGTGAAGGGTTATATGGGGCTGGGAGCGCTAGAACATCTCCCTATTTTCACAGCCTAATGTTGGCTGGTTGCGTTTCTGGAGCACATAACAAAAAGGAGCGGGACACAGGGAGGGTAAAGTGCCTCTTATTCCAAGTCCTTCAACTTTTATAAAAACTCACTGTGTATCGCAGTCAGTCTTGTGCTTCATCTCCATGATTTCCACCATGTACAGGTCGATGGGCTCATTAGGTTTAGTGATGGCCAGCACAGCATCTACTACAGCCTGCAAACAAACACACACACCAAACATTTAAAAGAAATTATGACAGGAAATAATCGCTGACCACCATAGCGATTATCTGACTGGCTACGAAGGTATATCTGTAATTATTTGACATTTTACAGCCAAAGGGATAAACTAGTCTGCTAAGAGTACAAATAACCAACACTTGCTGACTCTCAGCTCTGCACCGAGCTCTGTTCCCTAATGTCTCACCTCAGTGAGGAGGTCTGCCAGCTCCGCGTAGACCTTGGTCCTGAGGGAGGTGCGTGCTACGTTAATGAGGGTCTCTCTATCCATCTCACGTGTCACCTTCACCTCCTCTAGAACAGCCAAGGCTTTCTCTTTCGCTGCCTCAAACCCTTCAGCGATGATTCTTGGATGAAGACCCTGCAGCATAAAATCAAAAGGGAATTATGATGGGAAGATATTTACAGTTCTGAGTACTGCATATTGACATGTACACCAAAGAGATTCA
The DNA here is from genome assembly GCA_029783705.1 of Chaetodon striatus. NCBI lineage: Eukaryota > Metazoa > Chordata > Actinopteri > Chaetodontiformes > Chaetodontidae > Chaetodon > Chaetodon striatus. Next base: position 18,908,159 of record JAPZEB010000006.1, read on the forward strand.
CATGCTAATTTCGGTTATATTACGTGCCTGTGTGTTTAGAGTCCACCCTTTCTTTTTTTCAGCGTGCAACTGATCCCCATTAGTCCTCATCAGTGAGGATATAAATGGATGAAGGAGGAGTAGTGCCAGTGGGCCAGAGGGCTGTGACACTTGCATGTCTCTAAGACGTGGGTAATAAGTAAGAGTTTGGTGCGGTGATATTTGTTGGCTGTGTTCAATTTTTTCTTTATTTTCTGTGTCCCTGCTACAGGCAATCTGGTTCCCTTTTGGAGCTTGTTCTTCTCTGATGGTCCTTTCCCCCCCATTTTCATTTTGACTAAACTTCCTTTAAACTGGCGATGTGTTTTGCTTGCTTTTTTTTTTCTGTTTTGAAAGTTCCCTCTTTTTCACTGTGTTACTCCCTCCTTCCCCTACATCTCTGGCAGGGACGTGACAGGTTAAAACAAAAAAAACATGGTGTACATCCTGAGTGTAAAGCAAGACAGGCCTTTGACAGTGGAGCTTTTAAATAACACGCCTCTCTCTATTACCTCTGACACGTAGAGGTCAGCCTGCTTCAGCAGTTCACCGATGATGAGAACATTGGAGGTGGTTCCATCTCCTGTGATGTCATCCTGCGCCGTGGCTACCTTCGCAATCAGCGATGCCGTCGGGTGCTGAATTTGCTGCAAAGTGCAACAAAAAAAACAAAAAACAAGTGGTCATGCAAAACTCTTTCACAGTCAATAAAATGTCAACAGTGATTACTTTCATTACTGATTATTGTCAAATGCTACATCACATAACCCGAGGTGACGGATAGACTGAGTACTGTGGCAAATATTCAAGAGTCCAGGGAGAGCTGCTGGACATAGACAGCACTTGGAAATCCATGGCAAACATTGCTGTGCATTTCAAATGTAAGCACTATGCAAGACATTTGAAGACTTCAGGTGTAATATTTCATGCTGATAACTATTCTATCATCAATATATCAGAGAATACAATAGTGGTTTTGTGCCCCAATTAGGACGCAAAATGACACCGTTAATACCTTGCTTTTACATGCAAACGTGTTGTTCTACAAAAGCTCTTTCTAATTAACAAAAAAAGCGTAATTCCTAATAATAAATGTAGTCCACTTAGCTTAATCTATACTCAATACAAGATTGGCAAATTTGTGTTTTCAGTGCCTCATTAAGTACACAAGATTATCCATACATGTTACAGTTTATTGTTGTTTATTTGAGAATGGGACTATGCTGAATATATATGTGCACAGACGTAAATGGCATCAGCATAAATTAGGGGTGTGGTCACTCCAACATACAGCACAATGAGGAACAGGATAGCTGGACAGAATAAGTGTCATCTCGCAGTTCAGCACTTCCTTACCATCTCGTGTAACAAGACGTTGCCATCTTTGGTCAGCTTTATGTCTCCTGCACCAGACACCAGCCTGCGGATCCAAACAGGCAGCAAAGAGTTAATTTTAACTCGCCAAAGGAAATGCTGGTTCACTACAACATGCAGCCGGCTACTGTTTTGTCACCAGTTTGTCAAGAAAAGTTTTCTGTCAGGCATTATAACCATGTCCTGTATCTGTACACTGACAGAGATGCAGTAACGTTAGCTGTTACCCCTCTAACTTAAGCTCAGGAAATAATCCCCCTGACACTGAACAATAACTAACGTTAACTCTGCTGCCAGTTATCAGGTCCTTTACTAGTTAAAGATAAAGCTAACATTAGCAGACAGTTTGTGATTCTGAGTCCTGACCGTGATTAATTCTGAGGAGGTTAGCTTAATCAGCTAACCGGCTGATGCTAACAAGCTAATGTTAGCTTAGCGGTTGTCAAGCGGATCGTGACGATGACTGGGCAGGGCAACGTGCCCCGGGAAAATCCGCTATCCGTTAGCCTGTAGAGGCCCTCACGGACCCAAGATGTGATTCAGCATTTTGTGGCGGAGGATGACACAGCAGCAGACAGCAGAGACTTTGCAATTTTTAGATACATTCATTATAAAGTGTCTGCATGATGACTATAGTGCGACATGCGCACACTGTGTACCGGTGAAATGCAGCTAACGCTAGCTAGCTACTTAGCTAAGTTAGCTTAGCACGCGTGCTGCACAAAGGGCTCCAGTGGCACTCACATTTTCATGGTCCCCTTCGGTCCCAGGTTACTTCTCAGCACATCCTGAAGCCCCCGGGCGGCACTGATATTAACCGCCAGGGCGGCCTGGGCCCTGGCCACCTCTGCTTTAGGGTTCAGAGCTTTCACGGCAGCCATGGCGAAGCAACTCGACCAGCGAAGTAAAAGTAAAAAGTACCGCCGGTAAGGAGTCCGCACTGCTCGGGCTCAGACGCTCTCGAAAGGAGAGTCGCTTTCCAGAAGGCTCCAACACGTGTTCTCATGCTGCCTTTACGTGATCAGTCTGGACTCGGACATTACAGAGTTTTAGAAAGCGTAGACTCCCCGTTCACATGAACACAAATTTAATCCTGAGTGATCCGATTACAAGTGATTATACCAACTGTTGGAATAACGAGAGAGTAGGGGGGACTCACCTCCCTCAAAACAGACATCAAAACAACGCTGGTAAAAGCTCAGCTACTTTTGAAAAAAGTAATGATTCTGGTTGATGTCAATATTAAATCAAACTCCTGCTATAAAGCCATACCAGCTGCTATTTCATACAAGTTATGGAAATGTGTGCACGATTTAAATGTGTCCAACTAGCTTGATGGTTTTTGATACTTTGGGGTAAACATATTCAGCACATCATGTTTTGTAA
>JAPZEB010000006.1:18922645-18935390 GCA_029783705.1 Chaetodon striatus
TATATTTACATGAACACCTGAAACAGAAACATAATTGCAGGGTGACATTTAAAGCAACATTACTGGAAAAAACAATGCAGGTTTTTATCATGAAGTGGGAGTTTGTGCGGGCGGGGATTCAGCTCCACTGGAGGCGGCAGAGATGTTGAGCTCCTGCAGTTTTTCTGACAGCGTCAAGTCCTCTCCCAGGCTGAGTGGAAGGTCAGTCAGAGGCTCCGCAAACTCACTTCCTTCAACTCTCTTTCCCGTTAGTGGGTCGACCACCCGGCCGACTTTATACACTATCTCAGACAGTTCATGTTTCACGTGCTTGGACCTGGCCTCAGACAAAGCCTTGAGAAGTACAATATCTCCCACAGTGCATTGTTGCAAAGCATCATGGGCAAAGTAGGTCTTCCTCTTGTTGTAGTACTACGGTGGAGAGAAGACAACATTTGCCTTACTTATATACACATTCACTGTACAGCAGTCAATCCCTGATCTGAAAAAGATTAATATTTGGTTGTACACAATGAAGCTGATCATGGACTACAAGTGGTTACAGGTAATGCCTTATTCATTCGTGCAAAATATGAAACACTTAAAAAAAAATTACCAAGCAAAGTGAGCAAATTATTATTTTCTTGGGTTTTTCTGCAATATTTAAGCAAGATTATTTATTGTGCCTTTAACAACTGATTGGTGACACTAATGATTATTTATCAAATAATGGTGAATGTAAAACACAAGTTACTACAGCCAAACAGCTAAAACCCAAATAACCTAGTGTATTTGATTTGTAAATATGAAATGAGTATTACCAAAAAACGGTTCACATTTGTGAAGCAGTAAACAACAGGTCTTATAAAATAAAATATATTTTAAAAAGTGCACCGTGTTCACAAGTGTTATCTCCTCAAAATAAAGACATGGGTCAGAAATCTGTAGAATGACAAAGGTCAGTAGTAGTGTTATTAATGGTAACAGGAGCTGTAGCTGCCATGGTGGTTGTTGTGTGGAACTAGAGGCAGCTAAAAATATCTCCTTTCAATCAGCACTTGTTAGAGTTGTCTAACAGCCAAACATATGTTCATACCATTTCCCAATATTACACCGAATCTTTTTTATTTCTTTTCTTTATATCGCTGAATCTCTGTCATGTTATAATCCTGTATTATGTATGATAGGTATTATATATATAATCAAGCTCTCTGATTTTGTACTGCCGGGTTTTCTTTAATACACACAGTTATATACACACAAAAATAGGCATTGCAGCTTTTGTTAACTATGCTCCAAAATCCTACAATACCATTTCAAAGCTTTAAGAGATGCAGGCTCAGTAAACTTTTTTAAACAACAGCTGGAAACCTGTTTATTCAGCCAGGATTTTAATGTATGTAATTCTTATATCAGTATTTTATATGAATTCTCTTGTTTTTACTATTCTTGCTTATCCGTGGTTTTTACCTGTGGTGTTTCGTTTATCATCAACTGTCTGTTGTCCTTTTGTGTTGCATCTTTGGTGTAAAGCACCTTGAGTTATATCCTTTGCATTAAAACAATCTCTATAAATTAAAGTTTATTATCATTTATTATTATTTAGGCACCGTTCTTGTGCAGCTGCTTGCATCACAATAACATTATACACTGATGCACAGAGAAGTTTGGTATGTTTTGCTGAATGAAAAAAAGAGTTTTGTGGAAAAACATATCTCTACGTCTCATACTAAGGCAGTGACAAAAAGGATGTTTTGGCAGCAGTACCAAAACTCAGTATTATAATGGCACTAGTATAATAAAATTTTAAAACATTAACCCAGCCCTCACCTTCTCTGTGCACTCAGCATGTTTTAAATGTGGTAGAGTAAAACTGCAGGTAGACATGATGACAGAGAAGTAATCTGATTGATACCATGTTTGGTATTTACTTGTTTGGACAGTATACTGTGCCAACATCTATGCCACATGTCCTTCCTGTGAATGAACACTGTAAAAAGGTTTACCTTGAGCAGGTAAGGGTCCAGCACCAGCCTTGTGACTCTCACTTTGGCAGTTTTGTGCATCTTGGTCCCTATTACTCTGCCGATGATCCATTTGGCATGGACTGATGCATGTTTTACCGACATTGTGGAAAGCTGTGTTCAACTCTGTGGTACAGAGGGACGAGACAAGTTAACATTTGTCCACAGCCATTATTTGACACATGACGATAAACTGAAGGCTTAGTTCCTTGTTTACAAATATCATGATATCATAATAGCTGGTCTCCATGACACGTTAAGTTCTCACGATTTAGTTGAATCACTAGCGAAATGTAGCATACAGTTAGCATACCGGTTGCTTGTGCAACCCTAGCAAACATTTTTAAATCAATTACATGGTCGGTATTCACACCAATATGAAACTAAGACTTTAACTATAATAATAACATCACAGTTAAGTCAAATTCATATCACAGGGGGATGACAAACAGAGGCTACATAGTTAGCTTTGCTGCAGCTAACGTTAGCTCAAACTTCACACCGCAATCATTCAAGAGCCGGAATTACAAACCACACCGACTGTATTTGATATATTATTACAGATGAACACTGAAGTTATTGTGTAAGGCAGAATTAACTCACCGAAACTACTTGAAAGGAACAATTTTAGAAGGTCAAAAATGCTTCAGATTATCCATGCTGCTCAGGTCGGCTTGTGTTGATGACGTTAACTACGGCTAGTAACGAGGGACAAGCGGAGCGGAGCTGATGGCATTTTGCGATTGGATTGTGATTTCTTTCAGAAATGATTTTTAAAAGTTTGTTTATCATAAAAACAAAACTATTTTATAATATAATGCATTGGAAATTGATTCATTTGTTAATAGAATTCATACTTAAAACAATCCATTACTGTGTTGTATTTATTTTAATTTTGTTTTACTGATATACACCCTGGGTGTCAAGGTATACTGACTGTATATTATATTCTATATTACCTGTATTGTTTTATAGTCTGCATTATATACAGCTGATGCTTTACCTTTACAATGTTTGTTTGCTCTCTGCATTTACTTACAATGAATTAATAACATCAAAGGCTGTTTGAACCCTGAAACTGGAGCTTGACAATATAAATTAACTATAAATTATTAATTAACTATAAATTAACTTATGTAAATATAATGGGTTGTATCATCGCTAAGTGTTTTTTCCTCAGCGAGAACAACAAAGTTCCAGTTTTGTTTCCCCAAGCGCCTTTCCTCTGTTTAATGACATTTTCGTTTTGGCCACGAGATGGTAGCAAACATCACTTTCTCAACATGGAGGAGAAACCTGACCTCACCTAACTGAAAGTAGAGAGGAGAAAACAAGAGATTTTAATGTTCCTAGTCAAGAAATTGGGTGGCAAAAACAACAAGGTAAGCCAAAAGACATAATAATCTAAATATTTATTAGCACAACAGCACAGGGGTGATGGCATCTTACCATGCTGCAGCCTGTTTGATACTGAGCTGCAGATGGTTCTCCTCAAACCACCTGATGACACAAGGTTTGAACTGATAAAACCACACTGCAAAGGAGACGAGAGGGGCTTTGAAAACATGTCATCCTAAAAAAGAAAGTGGGTTACATTCAACAACAGAACATTAAACTCAGAATTGTGCAAAAACATTAAAAAAACTTAAGTATGTGTGAGACAATAAGATGGTAGTACAGAAGTTGAGAGTGAACATTGTTGCAATAATTGTTTTTAAGTTGTGTAATGTCAAGATCATGAGTGCATATTCTCACTATCTCTATGTATTGTTTTCTCATGTAAGCATGCACAGATGCTGTTGAGATATTTCAGTCTGGGTTTAAGTGGTGAGATTATCATCCCTTTACACAAAAGCATCAGTAGGATCAGTAAAAAAACATCTTGAATTAGGAGGACTGATTTAAATGAAATTAAACATTTATCTTGTTATCTTAATAATATTTATGACAAGATCATTATTTTGGAAAAAATACCTTTAGCTTTCTTAACTAATTATCATGAGAAAACAACTCATAATCTTGAGATAACAGGACAGGGAAACATGCATCCTTCAACATCTGGTTGAGGGGATATTCTCCCTTAATTCTTGTGTCTTTGATATTGATTTCTTTAAGCCACACTTCTGTAGAAGGGCAACAAAATCACCGATCCTATATCCAGCCAGTGGACAATGACAGGAGCTCCTCTGGAACTCCACTTGAGCAGATATAAGTGGCTGAAAGGGGGGAGAGTGTAACATCGATGCATTCATACCGCAGCGTTAACAGTCTTGTCCCTGAGTAGGAATTGGCTGTGGCTCAGAACCAACCACAGGCAGACCAATCTGGTCTTAATCAGAGCCATGTTGTAGTAAAGCACAGGTCTGGGTCTCTGTTTCCCATTTAAGGCAGTGCAGCATTGGTATACCTCTGCCAGAATTACAGCATTAGCCAACTTTAGTCTCCTTCATACAAGAACACTGAGACAATTCACATTTTACCGACTGTTTTCGTACCGTTCACTGTTAAACTTGTTGACTGACAAATAACGTAAGGCTAAACTGATGTTGAGCAGCGTTCCACTTTACGTTGCCACCATCATATTACATATATTTATGAGACTATAGAATAGAAAGTCTGTTTTATTGCACTCTTATGATGAAAAAAGCACAGGAGCAGCTCCACTATAAGGTCTCCCTCTTATCAAATCGGTGCAGATCACATGGTATCAATGACCATATTATAATATTTACACAAAGATAATCATAGACATACTGTACCTAAGTGCAAATGCATCCAATGTTTTTGTACATGAGAGAGCTGACACGGTCAGTTATCAGCTCTGAATCATGTGAAACCACGGCTGCTGTGACATAAGACAGAGTCCTGATAGCACATAGACTGTGTGACTGTACATGTATGTTTTCTATGATAACACAGTGACCTCTTAATCAGCAGGTTTTATATTTTCATGCTTGATTAACATGCTAGAATAATCTTGGCCTGCATCCTCTTGTGTAAATTATTAGTCTCCAGATATGACATTTTTCAGTAGATTAGACTGTTTAACTAAAGTGTTTGTGTATGACTTTAACAGAGCCTATCACTGAATTAAAGTCAGCCCTTAGGACCTGCGCATGGGGTCGTTTTTAAAGCTGGGAAAAGTTGAGCGACCGTTTTGTGGAAATACTGGGAAGATTTGGTTATGAGAGAATGTGTTGTTGTTTTCAGAGTTTAAAAAAAGGTCACAATATGCCACAAACTGAAGGTGGCACATGAATGTGGGACTTTTCCTCTTCTAATTAGTCTTCAAAACAGCACACAGGCTGTGCAAAACTCCCACCAAACTCTACTAATGAAGTGCTTTATAGGTGGTTCTGATTAAGATTGGGGGCATGGTTGGGATTAGGTTTATGATGTGTGCTCTGACCACATCTGAAGGCAAAAGCTTTAAGACCTGTAACGAATGCCAATGGGAAAAGGCATGGTGAAAAGCCTGCCGCCATCACCTCCCTCTGGCTGCATCCCATTGCCTCCCTGATATCACTCTCTGCCTTTTGCATGTCTTCATAGTCAACTCTCGAATCGAACAACTGGGGACACTTCAGTCAGTCTCTCTTTGATGACATTCATGGTGTTGTGCTTGTTTGTACGCACCAGAAGTGTAGTGGAAGTGTGAAGAATGTAAAAAAAAAGGAACTTGTGAAAAAAAATCAAACCTCATTGATTGTCACACCTCAGCACACCTTGCAAATCAATGAATAAAGTGGGTTGAACTGTCACAGCAGCCCTCCATCTTCTACAGCTGGAAAGTAGGTTAGACGATCTGACAAGCACTTTGTTTCAAGCACACTAAGGCCTTTAGTGTTGGCTTATTCTGGTGCAGAGGGAGAGATTTTCTTACAGCCTGAATGAAGGATCAACTTGATAAGATTAACACTGAGAAGATCCTATAGATCCTAAACTACTTCAATCAGAAGAGACAGAAGAATTAAATAAATGATTTGTGCTGATTAAGATTTAACACAAGTCTTTGGCGCTTGGACACCAGAGGGAGATATTTTGTGATCAAGGGAAATCTGAGCGGCAGCAGGATAAATCCCCCCATGGAGTCCAGACACTGGTGTTGGCAGTGGTGGATATTGACTCTGAGGCTGCTGACTGCTGAGGCGAATGAGGCTGATGAATCCATAAAGACTACGTGGTGATGAGGAGGCGCACGACGGCAGCAAGAAAGTACTACAGCAGAGAAAGAACCGTATTTAAAATGAGGAGCAGTAAGATGATAGGCTGACAGAGAAGGTGTGGCGCTGTGCTATTGGTTGATCGTGAATGAGCTGGTGACTCAATTAACGTACCCAGACAATGACACCCAGAGATAGTGAGTGAGCATGCATGCAAGGAGTGAAAGGCAGGATGAGAAAGAAACCTATGGCCTGAGCATGACTGACTTTCGCTAGAGCTACATTTGTCAATTATACAGTTATTATTGTTTGTATTATATGTAGACATATTTAGATATTAGTGAGCTTGGCTTAATGTGGGGGCGTCAATACCCTGGTCCGGATCTGGCTGATTTACCTTTCTACAAAGAATAGAAATCAGTTGGCCTATTTGCCTCTTTGCTTTGAGCTGGAGAAAGTATTGCTTATTGCTTTCGGACTCAAATATCTGAGTACCTTCATTAATGCTAATATTCAGTTCATACTTGTGTTTTGGGTTTCTACTCGAACAAGTTTACATGTTTTAATGTTCAAAAAGCACAATTAATTTTTATCATACCGTCTGTCTGAATATACCTGTATTCCTTCTTTGTCTGAAATGCTCCATTTTAGCGTCTGTCTCTTTACCCCACCCCCCAAAATAACAGTCCCCTCTGATCGATCAGTGTTTCCAGGTCTTCCATAACTGCTCTCGGCATCTCTGCACCATCACTGCAGCCAGGCAATGACTGTAATGGCACTTAATGTCTTTATAGACTGTTGTACTGGAATTGCCATCACAACTTCACAGAAGTCCTGACAGCTCGTTTAAAGGCACAGTTTCTGAATGTGGACTGTGTGCATTTGATTGAGCGTTTTAATATTTTCACAGTATAATATATATACAATGTATATATTTGAGATATAAGCAACCATCTGTACTGAGGCCTCATCATCCCGAAAAATGCGCACAATAACATGTTTAATAGATATGATACAGTCACGCTAATAATTCTGTTCATTCCAGCCTCTTGTGCAGTCTGTGAAAACGATAAGGTCACTCAGTCTCTGCTTCATCCAGCTTCCAGCACTGAGGGTTAAAAGTTGAAAGCGAGATAGCACAGTGGTGGCAGAAACAAGCGAGGAAGGGCGAGGCATGGCGGACAGGAAAAAGCTTGGCAGCGCTAGCATTCGTGGTCGATGTGAAAGGGCGGTGAGTCATAGCACGGGGGGCTAATGTGTTTGTTTTCACGGTGGATTGACTGTAGGGTTAATGAAAGTGTTCCCCCTTTTGGGACGCAGCCAAAATTTAAACATAGCTGGTGATGATTAGACTGAGATGGTTATCCTCGAGGCCCTGTCTGTCTCCGACTATCTGTGCACTTTCTCTCATCTTTTGTTCTCCTCATTACTGTTACAGTTTAAGTGTTGGTTTAACCTCAGTTACTGATGACTTGCCTTTGACACAACAAGCGGCGGCACGTGTCGGATTAGTCATGTTGTCTGTGCGGAGGGTTCACAGAGCCACACGGCTAAAGCAACATGTTTGTCAAGCTTGTACAAATGGTTTGTGGTTTAGGTCTGATTACATTGTTCGGCACCCTTCAGGCTTTCTATATACAGCATCTGGGCTGTATTCAGATGTATAGCCTAAATGTATGAGTTAGTCTTTTCAAAATGAAGTGTCTAAACTCTGGTGTTTTGCCTACTCTGACATATTGATAAAACAAATATGGTAACAGGACACTAACAGCACTGTGATGAAAAGTATGAATACAATAATCAAAACAAGATGTTAAACACAAAATAAAGGGTCTGTCTCAAAATGCATTGTCTTGACCACCAGTAGACAGTGTCTCACATCTGAAAAATTCAACACACAACACTTAACTCAGACTTGATACCCACGTCCCCTAAATTCCCCTAAGCTAATTCACCATAGTCTACTGAACCACACCTGTCGAGTTGTTGATGGTGATGCACGCATAGACTTAATTTAGATCCAACAATAGTCAACAGACATGAAGAAGTTTATAACATTGGATTTAACAAAGATCTGAGCTTAATTGAACCATCATATATCTGCACGAGGCACAAGAGGGCCTCATTAAGTGAGCCCTAGTGAGCTCTGATAAATCTTCCCACGCTTGCAGGCACAACAGACACTTGAGCGCTGTTGGCAGTTACCGGAAACACGTAGCATAATCATGCACTCGACGACTGCAAATACCACAAGAAGTCCAATATTGTAACGTACCCAAAATACTGTGGAGTGGGATTAGAAGCTTGACTTTCTTGAATTTAAACTTTTGATTGCACTGGGAATGAAAGATTTTTGTCAAAGGAACCTTTCAGCGTCCTCCAGAGTTCTGAGGGAACAAAGGATGAGAAGATGATCATGACCCTTTCTGGCCACGCCAAGTATTGTAACAAGCTGACTCATCTGCCTGAAGTCATGACCAAACCATGATGTCAAGTGGAATATTAGCAAACTCTCAATCAGAGTTTTGTAAACTATCTCTAAGACTGACTGACTCAGTCTGAAGCTGTTCATCATTCTAAGACTGTGAAGGCGTTGTGCACAGTTCTTTGAAAATATGATAACTTTCTACAGTTTCAACAAGTTGGCAGCCAATTCCAGCTGATCCTGTTGTGAACTCCTGCTCTGCACATGTAATCATTTCTTTATCTAGGCTTGTCATTGTTAATCTACAGTGGAGAAATTGTCAGAGTCCAGGCCCTACAATGACTATTTAAAATGACTATCAGGAGTCACTGGGAACATATAGAAAAGTTAAATGTTACATGTATTGCCATCACTCACACAACTAGACACAGTAAATCCTCAGTGTTAGCTGTGCAGATCCAGTACAGACAGATATTAAATCCTGTACCCAACAACAGCAAAAGTCTCCCCTCTTATGTCAGAATTTTATCTAACAGATGTCTCCAATTTAAAGGGACAATGTTTAAGATACGTCCAGAATTGTAGTTTAAAACTTTCGAAAATTAAACTAACATTATCAGCAGAATGCGAAGAGGTAACAGTTTTGACGTTATGTCAAAGATGTCTATGTATTATGAAGCAGAGATACCTATTGAAATGAGCATGCTGACCAGCTAGCTCCCGCCTGTTCTGTCTTGTAAAACCACTTGAAATTCACGAGGTGATAGTGAGTGGCTAGTCTGTCCTCAGTCCAACATGAGAGGACGAAGACAAAGAGCTATCCCTCGGGCTTGTCAGGCACATTAAAGGTACAGTCCCCAGTTGGGGGCACAGTAAACACAAAGATGACTACAGCTTTTGGCAACCAATCTTTATCACCATCCAAACCACCTGTTCTTGTCAATAAACCCAGTTCTGCAGCAGAGAAAGAAGTGATATAAAAACAAGCAAAACAACAGTCAACGCTGGCATGGCTTACTAATATGAGATGAGGAAAAATTTTAGGGATTGTGCAGAGTTCATTACGCATGTGGTAACCAACTAACTTTTAACATGTGCCAAGCCAGTAGGCAAACTACGGTGATCGAAGCAAAAATGCAAAAACTCAAAAACTCTAATGGCCCTGTCTAAAGCTAGTATTTAGTTTGTCCGTTCTGGGCTACTGTAGAAATAACATGATGAACTCTGGGAAAGAAGACCTGCTCCGTATGTAGAATAAACAGGTCATTCTAAGATGACAAAAAAATCTTAATTTAATGTGATTATACACTAATGAAAACATAGTTATGAATATTACACGCCATTTCTGCCAATATGCCCCCCTAAATCCTGCAAACTGGACCTTTAACATACAGATGTTTTGTGTAAGTTGTGTGTGATGATTGCGATCTCAGCTGGCATTTGACTAAGTCAGAGGTGAGAGTTTTAACTGTCACTAAGCTCCGCTTCTTGACAGTGTGACACTGTCACAACAAATGACATCCTGTCTTTTTCTTGGCTTTCACGCTACACTTCCGTCATACAGAGCATTACAAGGTGCAGTTGTAGTGTGTTCTCACTCTCCTGCCTCTAAAAACACTTGTTGCCACGGCTTGTGACAATAAATAAAAGCAACTGTTTACTTCATATTTTGCATGCGAGTGAATGTGAGCTGAATGTGTCACCGTGCTCTGTTTGTGCTGGTGTGCACAGACCTCTGTCTGTGCCCTGGCGGATGTGAAGCTATTACATAAACATGGGGTCCTCAGGGAGAGGGGCATTAATCATGAAGTATTTGCCAAAATATCCAGCTTTTCTGGATCACATGCTGAGACGAGATTCATGCTCCCTGTCCGTCTATTGTATTCTCTGCGATGACGGGGGAGGCACTGACAGAGCATGCATGTTTCAATTTCAGAAACACTGAGACATCTCTGAATGCTTGACTGTGGAGTATGATATATACAGTGAATGAAATGGGCAGTTTAATGTGTTCGTGTTTACTCACAGCACTGCAGATTTTTATGTATCCAGATCTGTTAAAGCAGATGCTGCATCTGCAAATCAAAGAGTATAAAAAGACGACTGAAAAGACACATCAAGTTAAATCATAACTTATATTGTCTAGCTGCAGTGTATTGGACAGTGGTGGAAGGTGTGTTCAGATGATTTGGGCTACAATACAGTTACTTGCATAGAAGATGTAATGTTATAATGTAGAAATACTTCAATTAGTATTATACATTTGACATCATAAATTTGACACCAAATTGCCCCCTTTCAGTACAAATGAGCCTCATTTCAAAAACAGTCCAATTTACACAGACTAGTGCTGCTAGCCTCACTCAGTTACAGTGAAGCTATTAGTGTTTTCACAGAGTTGGTGGTGACTGAAGTGGTTTTATACAGGGTGTCAAAGAGTCTGAGAGGATAATTCCCAATTATAGTTTCCTCTGTCAAGTTTAAATACCTTGCCTGAAGTTCTGAGCATAGAGCTGCAAAATCTCATGGGCGCTGTAATATCATCAGTGTAGTATGTTTTGTGAATTGGACTTTGAGACAGGGTAGGTAGCTGTTGCAGTGATGCACAATTTGTGATGCTATCAGCGGCCGCGATCCATTCTTTGTCAATCAGTCCGCAAAGTAAGTGGTGACTAGTTCTGTTAAATAAATATAGTTGACTAAGAATTTCTTGAAATATTTCTATCCTGTTAAATGTGGAAAAGGGGGCAGATTAATAGCATTACATGAAAATACTTGAGTAAAGTTTAAGCAGGGGGATCTGTGGCCTAGTGGTTAACATACATGAAATGTGACTGCAACCTTCTTGTTTATATCTACACTCTAAGATGCCTCATAAAAGAACTAAAAATACCTGTTTATTTCTGGTCAGGAACCTGTGTTAGAATACCAACATTTATTTTTGAGTATACAGCACTGGAGGTAAAACAGTGTCTCGGAGTCTCAGGGTTTAGGATGCTTACCATGTAATCACAAATTCCTTGGTTTGAGCTCAGCCATGGACTTTAGTTGCATGTCATCCCTCCTCTCTCTTCACTTCTGTCCTGTCACATCTCTGTCCTCTATGAAATAAAGGCAAAACATTATTTTTTTAAGCATTATAGGAGTATAATTTTCGCTCAGCCTTATGTATTTGGCTGAAAGCATGAAAAGAGTCACAAATGCAAATACTATGTTTACATATACAGTTCATTAGCAGTGCTAACTAATCGGGGCTGAGTTGAAGGTGTGACACCGATGCAGCTGAGTTATGTCACCCTGCATGTTGCGGCATCAGAGTCATGTTCAGTGCCATATGTTCTACCACAAACACACATTAAACATTAAAGTAGGTCATAGGTAACAATATGGTATCACTTTGGCTAATGTGCTGTAAATTAAACATCCAAGTCGGGAAGGATTCAGAGATATTCCCCGGGCAGTGACATCATCTCTTCCTGTCTCTGCTGCCAGCCCCCTGACCCTGTACAGTACAGTGCGTGTTGTAAGCGAATACTCCCTCTAAATGGAGCGTCAAACATTCATAATGGGACTCTGTGGTTTGACGTAGGTGATATCCTTTTCAGTACCTGTTGCAGTGACTGTGTCATACTTCCGCGGAGGGCAGAGCGTGTGAAGCAGGCATGTTATCGGAAATCCCTCTGCTATAAGATGTCGTGCCGGCAATGTGGTTCATATTTACAATTCATAACTCATGGTCGAACAATTCGATTAGGTTTATGAAGTCTAATTCCCCAGCAATCTGGGCTAAGTCTTTACATAATACAAACAGTGTGATCTCTCAAACACTGACGGACAAAATATAAGTACGGGCAGGTGGAAAGAATAACATTTGGAGTTCCCAGACACGCAGTTAGGGAACAAAATAACAATACAACACAAAGAGCTCCAAAATAACCACAGACTTCAATCAAGCTCTCTCTGAGGCAGTGTTGACAAAAACTGAACACTGTAACTTTCACAGAGGCTGAGTTCAAGGTGCACCAATTGATTGAGAATTTTCTCAATTTGTTTCCTGTGGAGGCACTGTGCGAGAAAAACGACATTATTCCACCTGAATTCAACATAACACGGGGTGAGTAATCAAAATACAAGAGGACATTTGGGTGGGTGAA
>JAPZEB010000006.1:18945749-18962421 GCA_029783705.1 Chaetodon striatus
ACTCGTCCTCATCGTCACATCACCAAACTCATCATCATCTCTTAGACTGTGACCATCATGAACCAACTGCAGAAAACTCCATAAGACAACTGATGGATATGAACTGCATCAGCGGCGGTCGTATCGGGTTTTCAGCGTACACATTCACAAGTGTAAAACACTATCTGATCAGGCAAGAAGATAGATGAGCCTGCTGTCTAATTTGCCCTCTCTGATGATGTCAGCAGGAGAATGAGATGATTTCCGCGTCCAAATTGCCTCCATCTGGTTGTCTCAGTCCTGATGTTGTGGTGATGACAGAGATGGACTCATCACTGGGGTCCTCGGCTGGGTGATCCTCACTAAACAGGGGAGCTGAATGAGCTCAGACTGCATGATGGGGGTTCCTGTTGCTGAGATGTTACATCTCAGTCAGTTGGGAGCTCGTGCCTGCTATAGGCCTGACCCACGCATGACTCTGGATGGATTACAGTCCTGGCACTGGCTGTATCTCTGCTATATAACTATCTGCCACTGAATGTGGTGAAACAGGGAAAAGGGCAGGAGGTTAAAAAGAGAAAGCTGAGGAGGAAGAAGGGAGAAAAGTTAAGCAATGTGTGACAAGCAGTTTGTGTTGAGCATTTTAGGAGAGTTACATTAGGTGTTTTTGATTACATGTAATGAAGCTGTACTTGCTGAAGTTGTCTCTCTCTATATATATTACATTCTGAAAGAAGTACATGAGACAAATAATCTGTAAGAAAAATCATATCCGTCCTCTTCCTTCTACTGCTTTTAATGGCCTTCACCAGAATCTACCATGGCACACCAAAAACAACCAATAAGAGCCGAGTAATCTCCCACGCAGCTGTCCATTATGTCAATCAAGGCTTGGCAGTGCTTATCAAATATTAATAAGGATTCTGTCACTGCATTCTCAAATGTTTTCAGATAGGTATTTTAGTGTACTGTTCAGCTGTAAAATGAGAAAGTTTCTTTGTACCAAGCAAAGTACCAAGCACCACCCACCAGCTAGACCAACTTTCTCATGTTACAGCTAAACAGTACACTAAAATGTGTTTCTAAAAACATTTAAGGCAAGAAATAGGCAATGCATTAACAGAATCTTGATTCATATTTGATTAAGGCTACCTAGTTGGACAGTTTGACCACAGTTCAGGAGCAGTGATTGACATGACTGACAGCTGCGTTAGAGACTCCTCGACTCTGATTGGTTGTTTTAGTTCACATGCAGTAAGGCCATTAAAAGCAACATGGCAAGCTCTGTAAACGAGGACCCGCTCCATATGTAGATATAAATGGCTCATTCTAAGGTAACGAAATCACAACAATTCTTATTTTCAGGTGACTGTAAACTAATGAAAACATAGTTCTGAATATTATATATCATTTCTTCCTAAAAGATGCCCCGAAATGCTACACACTGGACCTTTAATATATCTGTTAATAAAATGTCATCCAGCTTTAGAGTTTAAGATTATAATGATTCAATGGTCTTTTGCAAGAATGAAGTATTGCACAGAGATTATTAGGCAAAAGAGACAATCTTAATGTGCAATGATAAGATATTATTCTAGCTGAGACTTGCATCATGTAATACATATTAGTTTAAAAGGAGTGGTCCAAACATTTGGTTCACATACGCAGCTGTACTTTCTAGATGAGATTTTGTTTTCAGTATCAGTTATTCTGTGTGTTGACTTTTGTAATCCGTTGTGAATCCAAGCCGCAGGATTCACTGGGTGTCAGTTTAGTTTAATTAAATTGCATCAAGGAGGTCATGAAATGTCCCACAAAAGGCTGTAAAATCTGTTTAGTATTTGCAGTATTTATGAAATCACTGAACCAGTGTCTCTGCATGTGCAAACACACATTAGTTTGTCTAAGTGATGTGTTCTGTAAATGTGAGGGTTTAAGTTAAGTGCGCCGTGTGTGTGTGTGTCATGTCAGAGGACGCCTGGCATAAAGTGAAGCACTGACCTCATCATTCCACTTAAGTCAGTCTGCCTGAAGAAAGTGCAACACGAAACATCTGATGGTGAGAGTGACACATGCTTGCACACACAGCCGTTCATTTGTGTGAAGAAACTTGGCAGGAAGTGAGATCGTCTCGTTTTCATGTTCTGGTATCTGAAATCCGATCTCTGACATCACAGAGAAACTACCCTCTGATTTATGCTGAGTTCACAGCCTCGCTGCAGAGCATGTGTGACTTTAACATTCCTGCACAATCACTTTCAGAATCGTACTTTGGTGAGCCCAAGTATTCGCAGGCGACACAAGACATTGCTGCTGATCCCACACACACACACACACAAACACACACACACACACACACACACACGCGTACACTAGCTTACAAAGTGCTGTGACCTCTCAGGCCTCTCACCACACTGCATGACCTCCTAACACAGCTTTTTTCCTGCCTCCCTCGTGTCTTTCAGTCGCTTTTTCCTCACTGCACACTGATGGATGGTCCCTGCTGTATGCTACAGTACTGCAGTGTTTATGTAAGGCGCTGCGCAGCTCTTCTAGTGTTGTTTTAAACCTCCAGGGAAATGAAGCCTCCCCCCCTCCACACCGAGGGTCGTTATGAGTCATGGGAAGGGGCCTGCTAGTAACGGGCGACATTGTACTGCATAACTCATCTGATGTCACACTCCTCAGCTACATTTTGTGATATAAAACGTGTGTGAGTATGTGCCGTTGTGCACATACACTATTGGTATATTCTCCTTTGTCTGGGTGTATCTGTGTGAAAACATGAGGAGAAAACACCTTTGGGGATTCTAAATGTTCCCATGCTAACATGATGTAATTCTACCTCAATGACTTAATTGAGCCACTTAAGCAAATGCTTACTGTCTTCGGTTTAAATGGTCTGCAACATGTGGGATCACTACTAACTGAGGCATGTCTCCAACTCTCTCGCTGTTTTCTCCTAAATTCAGTCAATGCCAGTACATCTTTGTCTGCCCTGTCAATGCTGACCAGTCTTTTGTCCTGAGCAGGATGTAGGCTTTAATGTGCCTCCCCTGATACACATGGTGGTCAGCCTCAAGCATAACAGAGTATAATGGATGCAGAGATTAATGCTATCAGAATGAGATGCCCTGTAGTGCTGAGCAAGCATCCCTTAAAAGCATTACAAGGACAAAGCTTTCTCTTCTCCAGCTGCAAAAAATTTATGCAGTTCTTTGTTGTGGGACAGTGATTTATTGCCGACTAGAGAGCATTTATTAGGACTCATACTTCCACCTGTGCTATGCTACTGTTAAAATAAGTTAAATATAGGATTTAAATCAGTTCACTTTTTCACATATCAATTTCACATTTAAATAACTGCGTTCATGTTGCCCTTCAGCCATGTCTTTAATGTCCAACTGTTGTTTGTTTGGCCTGATTTTACCACTGTACATGAATCCACTGGGATGGTTACATGCCTTTCTCTAAACAGTTGCACTAACAGTATCCCTGTGCCAGTTTGTGCTTATCTGACCGGCCAAACAGACAGACAGAATGGGACAGAAAAACATCTGAAAAGTTGGCTGCAATAGAGTGCTGCAGGGATGACAGTTTTCTGTAGGCCAGCCCTTGAGTTAACATCCACCTGGTTCCCTCAACAAAAAGCCAAAGGGATTTTTCCACTGGATTTATATCACTGCAGAAAATAAACTCTGTGACAAACAAGAGTATATGTTTTGTTCCGCAAGATAATTTTCACAAGTGAACACCATTCCTATAATTGTTGGAGTGTAAATGCAGTCGCCAAATGTAAAAAAAAATGACCCTATAAATGTTCTACACCATGGCCCCATGATTTAACATCACCCTGACAACAAGAGTTCCCGGCTCACCCTTTGCCCCCTTTAAGGCCGGTGGTCTTGTGGGTAACCTGTGAGGGTGTGACGTGTACTTTAATGTGTGTATGGTCGGAAGCAGCTCCCTCGGAGGGTCATGGTTAAGACAGCAGATGGCAAATAGTGATGATAGTCAGCAGAATTAAGTGTCTAGATAAGCTCGGGGCTACTGTTAAAGCTCATGAGAAGGCCATGTTTGTTGTTTTGTGATGAAGACTGCAATAAAGCCATTGTTGGTGAACGGCACCCCAACGCCTCGCCATCCTTTCTTCTGCAGAGTGGTCCAGATCGCTAGAAGCTAGTTACCAACTAATAACGAACCAAGCTAATTTAATATTAATAAGCCAGCGTGTTCAGAGCTGGTAAGCTGTAACTGAGAGAGGTAACACAAGGCAGTGTTGGGTGTGGTGATGTTTAATGTCTCCAACAACCTGTGCAGTCTGATTTGGTCACTTATTAGCAACTGCCTTTTTAGTTCTCCATCACTGACATGGTTAAAGGGGATCTATTATGCCTTTCAGATTCATACTTATATTCTGGGTTTCTACAAGGACATGCTGACATGCTTCAATATAAAAAAAAGTTTTCCTCATACTCTCTGTGCTGGAAAACCTGTATTCGCCCCTCTGTCTGAGACACTACATTTTAGCACCTTCCCGAAAAAGCCCAGCCTGCTCTGATTGCCCAGCGTTTCCAGTTCTTATACATCTCACTGTCTCTGTACTGTCACTGCAGCTGGTAACAGAATAGCAGCGCTCTGTACTGCAAAAAATCACCAATAAAAGCTAAACACGACTGGACATGTTCCAGCAGGAATATGATTCGAAATCAGGGAAAAATTTACAACACTGGCAACCAAGCGTACATGTTTCCCTGACGTTAGCATGTGGCTACATGTAGTAGTAGTGTATGCTACGTAATGTCAACACTTGCAGTAGCGTGTCTGGAGCAGATGACCACATGTATTTTTCATTTACAAGCTGACGTCAGCTTGTCTTGAAATTAGAGAATAGAGAGTATTCAGGACAGTCTGAAGCCTGAGGTATTTGCTGACAGGAATTACATTTACATATGTTTGCATCATTATTTGAAACTTGGGCCAAATTTAATGTGAACATCCACCATTGTAACATTACATATATGACAGAAAATGAGGGAAAGCATATCAGGCTGGTTCCAGATCAGTTTCAAACCAGTTTAGTATTGGAAAAAAAACAATGTCTAGATGTAGGTGTTCTGACAATTACTGATTTTACATCATACAAAAGTCAGAATTATCGTACCTTTAGGTGTTTTGAGGATTACTGATTGTACATTGTACAAAGGTCTGAATCATTATATACAATAATTATTATCACATTAGCAAACCTCTTAAACAGGTCAGACAGCCTCAGTGGTGATGCAACATAATGGCCCATTAGGCCACATGCTGACTAACAGTTCCTGGTGTTGCACTTTTACAAGGAAACATTAATTCCCAGTTGGACCCATTATGCACCTGTCTACATCCCACTGTGTAGTGAAGGCTGAATTATTTCCATGGTAACTTGCCTTAACTGTTGTGTGTACGGGTGGGCATGAAGCCTGTGGACAGATATAATTCTTTGGCACAGATCAGTACTGAAAGTCGATCCAACCCAGACCTTTAGCCTGATACTCACCAGCGCTCCGGCCGTTTTATCAAGTCAAACAAGTGCACGTCTGAGTGTGCATGTCTGTCTGTTTTTCTGTCTGTCTGGGTCACACATTTTCTGTCTCCCTCTCTCTGCCTTTACCTCCCTTTCCCTCTCTATCACTTGCTTTCTCTCCCTCCATCACCCAGAGGGGTAAATTGCCAGTCTGGCAGGAGGGGGTGAGCAGTCCTCCAGTACACACACACGCCCATATATAGGCAGCAGACGTTAGGTAAACGCTAGGTAGACGTTAGGTAAACTCAAAACAGGCACTACTCAGTCGGCTACTTTATTTGTAACACCGATACGCTTCTCTGAGCTGGCACTGATGAGGGTACATGGCACTGCAGGTTGTGTGGATGTGGGACAGCAGGTGGATGAGAGTGACCGTGTGTGTGTGTGTGTTTGTAGTGAAGACTGTGAAAGTGTATGAATCACACTGTTTACACACATTACCACACTGATGGCCATATTCAGAATAACATTTTAACTTTGTTTAAAGAATCGTTGGCAGCAGAACCTGCGTTTCTGTGCCCATTTTTTGTTGAGCTGTATTTTTTTCTTATTCTGTCGGACCGCTGGCTGAAGGCAGACAATATGATGTCATGTCTACATGTATCCACTGTAACTAAAGCACAACAGAATTTGATTGGAAGAATAACAACAGTAATAATCCATTTAAACATTCTTTCCAAAATAAAACCAGAGGCACTTTGTAGAAGAAGCAGGAATCAATTCTTTCACTTCCGGTGTGGTTGTGCGTACTGTCACTTTTCTTAACTGGAAACATTTCTGCTGTCTTACTCCTACAATACCAGCATGCATTAAGTCTAAACCCATACTCTTTACGCCTAAAATTCATTCACATTTTTTAAAAAGTTACTCCTATTAAGAGTCCAGAATCAAAGGAGGAGGTTATGTATTGAAAGCTGAAATAGTTTTTGGGTTCGGCACTGTTTCCAACACTGTGCTGTATTCTTTAAAAGACTGTTAATGCCGTTGTGGCTTTGTTTTCGCCATTACTCTATTTCTGTTCTCTACTTAGTGTTTACCAAGGATATGAACAGGTGTCTGTTCAGTGAGCAGGCGTTTTTAAAAAAAGCAAATTTTCTAATCCTCATATAATCCTGACACACAAGTATATCCCAGCATGCATTTGAAATGATGTAGGATAGTACCTCACATTTACAGTTTTAGTAAATGGATGGTACATTAAAAATTGAATTTTGTATAGCCCCTTTTCTAGTCTTCTGACCACTTAAAGCACTTTTACACTACATTAACACACATATTCATACACTGGTGGCCGAGGCTGCCATACAAGGTATCACCTGCTACATTCACACGCACTCACAAAGTGGGGTTGAGTATCTTGCCCGAGGATACTTCAACGTGCGGACTGGAGGAGCCGGGGATTGAAACCACTGATCTTCTAATTAGTGAACGACTTGCTCTACCTCCAAAACCACAGCTGCCATTTCACTAGACTTGTATGCCGCTACATTTCAGGCACATTAACAGCTGGACAACGTGCATGTTTGTGAATGTTAATGTTTCCCTCTGTGTTTACATGTGCATGTTTGAGTGCAATTATGTCAGGTTGAAGGATATTACTGCAGTGGAAAGTTGTGTTTAGAATGAATAACAAGGTCTGACTTTCTCAATGTACAAACATATTGCTTCCTCTGACTACTTCCACTGTTAAACGTCCAGTGTGTAATATTAAGGGGGGCTGTATTGGCAGACACAGAATATAATAAGTGTGTTTTCTTTAGTGTATAATCACCATTGAGCCATTCAGGGAGTCCGCCATGTTGCACCACCATGTTTCTACAGTAGCCCAGAGCAAAAATACTAAACACTGGCTCCAGAAAGAGCCATTCGTGCAAGTCCCCCAAGGCCAGAGATACTTGCTTTTTAACCATGCGTTTGCGTAGACAACCAGCTGCATCATGTACAGAATTATTCATATACTTGCCTAAGTACTACAGGTGGCACTGGAGGATTTCACTAGAGGGCACCCCATAGATCTTAGACTGTATAGGACCTCCACATTTGCATGCACTCACACAGCAACTCTCAAGGAGGTGATTGTGTTGCTAATTCTGAGATCCGTTCATGTGTGTATTACATCTTGTGGACACATTGCGTTAATTTCTGAGGACGTGCACAACCAAAGCTGCAAACAAGCGCAGGTGACACAAGGCAGCCCCATGTGCACGCGAACACCTAATTAAAAGCAAGTATATCTCCGACCTACATCTCACACACTGCTCCTTTAATGTTTCTCTCTGTGTTCACATGTTCAAGTATGATTGTGTCAGCATGAAGGATGTAACTGTAAAGATAAGTTGTATCCAGTATGAATAAACATGTCTGATTTTCTCACTGTACAAACTAACTCTGCAACATACTGCTTAAACTGTTTGAAACTTCTACAGTCAGTCTCAGCTGTCTGATTTGAGATTTCACGTCCCTTGCAAGGAATCTCGACTTCACACGTATATTTATGACCACAAGACTAAAAAATGCATATAGCTCTAAGCATATAGTTCTCACTTTCCCCTTCATTCTTCGATCTTCTTACCTCAGTATTATTTCACTGCATAACTATGTGGTTCCATCAAAGCTGAACACAAAGCATACCAGGTCAGAAAACAGAGCAATAAAACTACACTTTAAGACCAATTATGGGTGCTCAGGTAGCACTGCTTCTCTCCGTCTTTCTCTCTAACACACACACACACACAAATGTACATACACAGCTAGGCAGTGCAGGCACACACTCATGCAGAAATACAAATATACAATACACTTCTTTTCTAATTGAGCAATTTTGGACAGAGCCAAAGGTTTCCACATGACCACATCTTAGAAACATTTGCAGGCTGGTGTAGCTCACATCAGCCTCTGCTGCTGGTTCAGTCAGTCACTTGTGATAAACTATTTATCAGCTCGCACTGGAGCTGCATGGCTGAGACAGCAGTCATTGGACAAGCAAACTGCATTGCAAGTGGGCTTGATAATGAGATCACCTCTCGCCCAGAATCGCTGTTACCCAGTTGAGCCATGTGGTCACAGAGCTACAGGTGAACAGGATTTATAGGAAGACTTGATATGCATGTCCTCCTCCCAGAGGTCAGTGAAATGCCCACTCATCACCTGTGAAGTCACAGTCTTCTGCCAAAGGATGAGCAAATAACTCTACCAGGATTCAAGTCCCAACCTCTGTCTCTCAGCGTTTAGGTGACATTAGCTCATTTACTTCATCTCTTTCCAGGCCCATTATCTGCAGAGGAACAATATGCTTCACGATCTTGCCAGAATCAGACATCGACCCTCAGGAGCTGGGACAGAACCAGCCAGCCCAAACATGGAGAAAAACCCCAGCGATACCGCCAGTTGAAATAAAAACACTGATTGTTTCCAGGTATGCTGACTGGTGTGACTACGGCAGCTGGGACTCTGCTGGACAAAAGGTGGTGGGCAAAAAAAGTACAACACTTTTTAGATGCAAGTCTTCTTGTCCAGAGGTGACTCACTGAGCAGGTGACATCTCTGATGACATCTTTTACGATGATGCAACTCTTTCTTATTATTTTTTTCTTTGTAATTTTTGCCGCTTTGGCATACCCAAATGGAAAAGCCTATGAGAGAAGCACAGTAAGGCCAGAATGTATGTATCGTGCTTCATTTGAAAGCTAACATCTTCTAGTTTCTGAGGAAGTGCTGGTTTGGCATGTGGCTAGAACACAATCTAAACTACATCAGCTCAAACACGGCTCAAAAGTTGGGTTTTTTTGCTCCTTAAACAACAACAACAACAACTATTAAGACCCCTTCTCTACCTTCTACATCTTGTCAACCACACCTGTTTAACATTTCAGACCTCTAAGGCATAACAGCCACCTGTGTGATTAGTAAGAGCCTGGCACAGCAATGCTTTTCTTTTTTTGCCAGCCTATTCTTTGCCTGCTCCTTATTTTTCTCCCTTCCTTTTCCTGTCTCTCCAATACTTCCTTGTGCTTCTGTGTTTTCTCTCCTACCTGAAGATGCTATCATCTGACTTCAAGGTGACAGTGATTCACTTGTTTCGGGTTTTATTTTTTTTGAACAGTCTTTGAAGAACAGGTTTATATTTCAGATTTTATTTCTATTGACATGACTTCTTATGTCTCTGGCAACAAGCTCTCATATTTGTACGCTTGCCAAGCTACCTCCACCTCCCCCTATGTGTGCACACACGTTTCAGACAAAAGGCTACAACCATAATGTGTCTCCATCCATCATCCATATAGCTGCATGTCAGTCCCACGATATTTATGTTATCATTACATACTCATTGATTGGTACCATGCACAAAGACTGAGTTGGCTGTTCACATATGAAACAATTAAATAAGTTACTTGGAGAAAGTCTGGGACAAAAGAAATAGAGACCCTTTATAGGGATAGATTGTAGTAGTTTCCCTCAGTGTACATTTTATTTGAAGATTCATTTTTGTACAAGTATTACTGGGAAGTGCTTTGTAAAATAGCAATGATTGTGTCTGACATGACACAAAGGAATAAAACTCAACTAAACTAAACCCGCTAGGGCGCATACATGTAACCACTACACACATCTTTTTAAGCTGCATTTCATACAAGGTTCCAACATCTTAAAGCAAGTTAGCTTTACGACTTTTTAGGACTTTTTTAATGCCATTCGGATTAAAATATACGGCCAATTTTAAAATAGGCAAGACTGAGTCAAAATACGGGCAATTTCGGAGTCTGGGAATATTGCGCAACAGGCTGCAAATTCTACCTGCTGCTACTGACTCTGCTGCTAGTATTGGAGATGGAGGTGGAGGTGTGGCAGAGACAAGGGTGGAACAGTACTGGAAAACACCTGGCATTTGAAGGCGGAGCTATTTTGCTAAACCTTCATTAAACAGCCAATTTTCATTACATTTGTACTTCCTCATGATGTCCAGGGTGCAGTAACAGCTAACTAACGGACAGTGTATCTTCTGCTTTAAGCTTCCCAGCCAGAAACAAAATATAAGTGTCCTTGGTTCAGTGATCGTGATCTGCATGACGTGAATGTGAGAGACATTCTGTAAATTATTAGTAAAAAAAATAGATGTTACCAATTATTTTGTGATTTTACAATGCAGAAAAAATAATCAGAAAATCCTATTTCCCATGTCTTTGCATA
Organism: Chaetodon striatus; assembly: GCA_029783705.1. Taxonomy (NCBI): domain Eukaryota; kingdom Metazoa; phylum Chordata; class Actinopteri; order Chaetodontiformes; family Chaetodontidae; genus Chaetodon; species Chaetodon striatus. The sequence continues at coordinate 18,956,485 of JAPZEB010000006.1, forward strand.
TTTCAGATTCTTAAAAGATTGATTAAAAGGTCCAGTGTGTAGGATTCAGGGGGATGTATATAGAAATGCAATATAATAATACAAGTTTATTGTCTTTAGTGTATAATCACCCAAAAATAAGAATCGTAGTGTTTCCTTAAAATGAGTGGTTTATATCTACATAGAGAGCAGGTCCTCATGGTCTTCATCTGCAGAGATCACCATGCTGCACCGCCATGTTTGTACAGTAGCCCAGAGCAGACAAACTAAACACTGGCTCTAGATAGAACCATTTACATTTTGCAGTTAGCAGTCCCTGTGTGACAAGAGTGTTGGAAAAATACAGATGTTTTTAAGATGAAACTGCTTTATTCAGTGTTTTTACCCATTTAAATCACCTGATCAGTTTGTTTTAGAGAAGAAGGGACCTTTGTGAATAATTCGACCACTTGTAAAAACCTCCTGAACGTCTGGATCTGAAGTTATCAGAGAAAAAAGGTCACCACAGATTAGCAGGTGCTTGATTAGCGGCTTGTCTCCAATAAGCCAAACAGCCTCGGAAAAACATTTTATTATAAAATAAAACTGTTTTATTCAGTTTTTTTAGTCAGTTTGTTTTGAAGAGGAGGAGACCTCTGCAGATAATTCAGCTCACAATAAAAAACCTCCTGACTGTCTGGATCAGATGTAAAGTGAGCACACATTAAATTATCAAAGAAAATAAGACAGCACCCATTTGCAGGTGCTGGGAGAGCGGACACCTATGACATGCTGAACAGCGTAGGAGAAACACTGATTTGTAATGTGAAACTGCTTCACTCAGTTTTTTTTACCAGTTCAATCACCTGGTCTGTTTGCGTTGGAGAGGAAGAGCACTCTGTGAATAACTTGGCTCCCGGTGAAAACCTCCTGAACAATGAAATCTGAAGGAATTATAACCAGAAGAACTTTCAGCTGGCTGCAAGATGCAAACCTCGCTGCTAGATGCCACTAAATCCCTCCAAATCTTACACACTAGACCTTTAAGACATTTTAATACAAATTAAGGCCCTATTTTTAGGTTAAAGAATTCAGTGCCTTTTAAGACATTTTGAAGATTTGCATGAACTCTGTTCATAAATGGATACCAAAGAGTCATGATATATGCCTTAATGAGTCACTGCAGTCAGTGTTTCTCCTCAACTTGACAAACATGACACTATTTTGAAATCCATAAGAAACTTCTGGCACAGTTTCATTTTCTTTTTGAGGTGTCTGGAGGGAGTGAAAACCCTCAAATTTTTACAATTCACAGACTCTTTTACCTCTCATGCATGTTCTGTGTGTGTATGTGTGTGTGTGTGTGCGTCTCCCTCTCTCCCTCAGACCCCCACCCACCCTTCATACTCCCTCTTTTTGGCAGTAGAGAACCAAATAAATGCAGCTCAGCAGTCATTGGGGGGTTAGAACAACCCATTTGGTTTAATGAGGTGATCCAGTGTTTTCTCTCCCTCTCCCCTTCTCTCCTTGTCTATCTTTCTGTGTGTCTCTTAGCCAATTACACAGTGTCCTGTCTTGCATCCTGTCCCCCCCTTTTTTTTCCTGCTCTCACTCATTTCCCTCCTTCTTTCTTAAGGCCTTGTTGAGCCCTGATAAAACCTGAACCTTGGGAGAGGAGAGGGACATTTGGGAGCGAGATGGCGAGAGGGACGGTGGCCACGTACCTACATGGAGTCCTTCTCCTGGCTCTGTGGAAGCCCTCACTGCAAGGAGGTGGGTCCGCTTAGCTGCATGTGTGTGGAGCTCAGCAGTGCAGCACCTGTGGATCAGGTGTCACATTTAGTTTATGTAGCAGCGCTTGCAGAGGAAGAATGCATGAGCTCAGGTCCTGTTTTCTTTAATGGTAGTTTAGTGCAGGTTTGTGATTTGGGAGATTTTGTGTGCTGCAGCAACTGTGATACTGATGATGATGAAAATAATAAGGTGTTCTAAGATCCTAGAAATCGGCTGCAGATTGATGATGATGATGATGATGATGATGATGATGATGATGATGCAGAATTGTTCCTCGAGAGCACACTGCAAGAGATTTGCAAATATCTGCCAAAGAGCTAAACCTTTTTCAGTGTGGTTTGAAGAGGAGTGACAATATTTTATTGCAGTTGTAGTCGTAGTAATAGTAGGTGGAGTAGTTATCACTAACATCATCATCATCATCATCATCATCATCATCATTTAGTCAGTATTCACAGTTCCTCTTTCTTTTTGTGAATGGATTTTTAATATCTGAACTACAGGTCAAACTCATCTCCAGTCTTGCTGTCAGATAAATAATGTTATTGTGAAGAATACTGGACTGAGTTTGTGTTGGTCTTTTTTTTCTTGTACTGTCAACTCCTCTCAGAGTGGAGTGCTTTTTTCTTAAACTTTTGTGTTGTTGAATGATTTTTCAACTTTGTTGTCGCAACTTTTCACACACTTGAACATTGAAAGCACTTTTAAACATGTTAAATAAGAACAGCAACCCTTAGAAAAACCACAGTTTAATAGCACTGCTTGTTCTCTGTGTATTTATGATCTCAGCTCTTCCTCCTCTTTAGGTGTGAGGTCAGGACAACAAGGATATGGTTACATCTTTTAATAGTGTGCTGCACCTGACTTTTAATGGACCTTATTAAAAGCTTTACAGATAACTGTGTGCTCCAGACCTCATCCCTCTATATCCTGTCTCCATGTCCCGTCTGTTTAAGATCTGAGCTGGCTAATGAAAGGAGATTCCCCTCATTCTCTTTCTCATCTTGTTAGAGGAGATGGTTTAAAAGCTGTTCCAGGCTGTTGTGTACACTGAACAGAGAGTACAGACACATGTCATTGGTTGTTCAGTTTCTGTATTTTGGTTTTACTGGAGCAGACTGGATGAGTGTCTGTACTTAAGGGAATACTTCACCCACAAAATGACCATTTGTAAATCAATTAGTCATATTGTGTTATCTTGAATTTGTGAAGAAAACATTGTTTATCTTGTGTGCCTCCACTGAGAACAGTTTAACAAAAACAAAACTAATATCAAAAACTCAATTTACAAACTCATACACAACTTGTGCAGTATAATCCAAGTCTTATTTATCCAGTCGTATGCTCAATACTTCCCAAACACATGCATTTTTTGCTTAAAAACAAAACTTAGTATTGGAGTCTGGCTTCGAGGACAACATCGATAAGTTTCCCTTTCAGTTAAGTTTTAAATACTTAGCTTTTAGGGAAATACTGAGCATTCGACTGGATGAATGAGACTTGGATTATACTGCATAAGTTGTGTATGAGTTTGTAAATGCATACATTAACTTTCTTTATAACATATTCACTTGCTCATTTTAATTTCTTTTGGAAATCAACATTACTAACAGTGATAGTGCACCTTTCGACAAGATTTCAACAGAGACCCTAGCAGCTCCGTGTGGGTGTAATGCTCATTGTAAAGAAAACCAAACTGATAAACCAAATAATTAAACAGATATAGATTTTGACCTCATGAGGGCGCTAGATAAAAAATCAGGGAACCACTTAAGTTTACAAAAACCATGAATGTCTGCGGCAAATTTTCATCAGTAATTCAGTCTCCTCCCCTGGAGACCACGAACATCTGTACCAAAATGCTGATCAAGTGCTGATCCCTCTAGTAGAGATCTATTTGACATATTTTGTTAGATAAATAGCGCTAGATAACAGTTTTGAGCTGTTGGCAGCAAAGTTCTCTAGGGATCACTAATATCTGTGAAAATTTACATGGCAAACCCTCCAATAGAGTTGAGATATTTCAATCTACAGTAAAGTGTTGGGCCGACAGACATACCGACATCGTCATCCCTGGAGCCAGAGTGGCTAAAAACAATAATAGCTACAGTATGATATCATGGACAGAGTTATAAAATGATACAAACATAACTAATTCAATAATGACATATTAATGTCGCCATAGAAAACAGTCCAGTGAACCCTGGACAATCTCTACATGTTAAATGAAAAAATATCTTTTTTTTTCTTTTTCCAACATTTCAAAATAAAAGTTAAGATGGTATTTATTATTTGAATTATATATTATTTATTATTTGAATGCACTGCCAATCCCAACTGCTGTTTTATTTCATGATATATCTCTGGTGAATATGAGCGTTTAATTGTCCAGTGTTTCAAGATTCCTCCCAAAACAACAAAAGCTTTTGGGGGAGGAGGTTTCTGTCCTGCAGAATGACTGAACACTTAAGTTATTTACTGCATGTTGTTAATGTGCTGTACATGGCATTACTGTGAGATCAGTTACTCACATTCTTTAGGATTCCCTACAGACCTCTTCTTTTCACATCTGGACTGTGGGATCTTAAAAAACCTTTCCTTTTATAGTTGTTCGCTCTCTGTGTTTCTATTTTTGGCTATCGTGATTTGTGGAACAAAACATAGGTGCAGAAAAGTGTGAGAATTATGACCAAAGATACATGCCTTTTGGATGAAGGGGTGTTTGTTATCAGCTACAGAGAAACTCAGAGCACGGGGTAGATAATCACTAACACAAGCACACACACACACTTAATGAATGTAAGGACATAAACACACTTTTCTCCCCGCATGTGTGGCGTCTGATCTTATTTATTAAATGTAATCCTTGTTAACTAGACAAATTAAATGGGTTTTATTAAGTGCTTGGAAAGAGTTGTAAATTATGTCTCATAAATCCTGAATGATGACTCGTAAATTCCACAAACTCTGTCATCTGTGAGGAGTCTAAACAACAAAAACACACTTTAAACTGCTGAGTGTGTACAGCTGATCCACACAGTTTCTTTCCTCAACAGAAAAACTAGTTGTTACTTGAAACCATTATTAAATCACATTGTCATTTGCTGTGACTTGCTGGTTCTGTGTATCAGGTGTATACGTACCCGCTGGTGGAGCAGCAGGAGGCGCTGGAGCCGGTATAGGAGCCGGTGTAGGACCTGGAACTGGATTCGGACCGGGTGGGACTGGAACAGGATTTGTTCCTGGAGGAGCTGGGACTGGATTTCAGCCTGGCGGAGGTGCTGGTGCCAGTCTGGGAGGCTTTGGACCAGGAGCAGGTAGAGGCGGATGCCATTAGTGTTTTCTGCTCAGTTTTATAAACAGCTGGTTGTGATTTCAGTTTGAAGATAGGAATGTGACGACTGACATGTTTAACTGAACACACAGATTTATATCAGTACAAGTAACTTAAAGGCATCAGGTTTCAGATGCAGTTGTGGTCATGAAAAATTACATCTAGCTTGTCTTCATCTACGTATATTTCGTGTGTTTTCAACTCACAATGTTCTGATGACTGTTTCCTCAGGAGGCTATGGAGGTCAAGGGCCAGGAGGAGTCGGACCTGGAGGTGTTGGACCGGGTGCAGTGAGTCCTGGAGGAGTTGGACCTGGAGGAATCGGCCCAGGAGGAATCGGACCCGGTGGAGTTGGCCCAGGAGGAATCGGTCCTGGTGGATTTGGCCCGGGAGGAGTTGGACCTGGTGGAGTTGGACCTGGTGGAGTCGGACCTGGAGGTGTTGGACCGGGAGGAGTTGGGCCAGGAGGCTTCAGGCCCAGCACCTTCGGCCCAGGCAGTGGTGGACTCGGAGTCATACCTGGAGGTGTTGGGGCTGGTAAGACAGACATGGCTGATTATCTGTAGTGCAAAGTCTGGCAAGATTTCCATTGTGCTACTGTTGATTTAATTATGATTACTTTCTTTTAACAGGTGTAAAGCCTCCAAAAACAGGTGAGACTTTTCAAGCCTGTCTGTTGTTCGTGCACTGATTTACGTAGAACCCCCAAGATGAAAGTTCTAGTCTGTAATTGGGGCAAAAAAGGCTTTTCAAAGACGATAAAGCTCAAATGTCATGAACTTTAAGAAATAGAAAATGTCCAATCGTTCATACGAGTGTGCAGGAACAAACCTACGGACCATGATGGCTCT
>JAPZEB010000006.1:18991095-19002760 GCA_029783705.1 Chaetodon striatus
TAAACTCTGATCCAAATATCCCAACTTGCTTCCTGTCTTATCCCACCTTTCCTGTTGCCATTCACTCATTGTCTTTCTTCCTCAGGTTAGACTCAGCCGCCCTCAACTCTGACCTGCTATCCTCTGTCCACACTGGTGACCGAGTACTGGAGATAAATGGCATCCCCGTCCAAAACATTTCCCCAGATGAGGTAGGCCTCAAACCACCCACTGATACAGCAATAACCTCATAACTAAAGGAGAAGTAGTCACACTTCCTGGCATGCACAAAAAAACTTAAGACAAAAAAAACTAATACCAAACATGATATCTTTCCTCTAGATAAACTCTGTGACCCACGACACAAACAGACCGCTGCAGCTGACCATTGAACACAACCCGCAGTCTGCTGATAACTCCCTTAGCTCAAACAATCACCAGGACGACATCGACGGTCCTGACCAATGTGTCCGTGACAAACTTTCCTCAACCCACAAACTCCCCAGTCTGGAGGAAGAGCCAAGTCCAGGGGAGGAAGCAGGTGAACCAGAAATAAACCTCAGGATGAGTCTCTCACCTGCTCAGCACCGAGGAAACATGGGAATGCGATCCAGACACATTCTGTAAGTGCTTACTCTCTCAGCTTGCTTTGATTCATTACCCACCCCTCTTTCTCTCTGTCTGAGTCTTTCTTGTCTCTCTCAGGCGCAGCTGTAGTATAGACAAGTGTCCTCTGTCCCCTGGAGCCCTGTCGCTTTTATCTCGGAGAGACATGGTTCGCTCAGAGTCTCTTCGTGTGGACCCTGGAGAGCGAACCCATCGCATCTTCAGACCGTCAGACCTCATCCATGGAGAAGTGCTTGGCAAGGGCTTCTTTGGGCAGGCTGTCAAGGTAACACACTGACTATTTTCCATCACATTATCCCTTTCATTATCATAAGTGCCTTTCCCAAAACATTTTTAATGAACGTACACGTAGTCAGCAGTTCTTTGTAAGACTGATTTTAAGCAGCATTTTGATTAACTTGTTGTTGTCAAGGTGACACATCAGGAGACAGGGGAGGTGATGGTCATGAAAGAGCTGATAAGGTTTGATGAAGAGACACAGAAGACTTTCTTGAAGGAGGTAAGTGATCATTTGAGCAGGAAATCTCTTATGATTGAAGATGTAACTAGCAGCAAATTAACCTCACACAACAAACTCAAATTTACCAACCCAGCACTTAGTCGTTTTATTTAGGAGACTGCTAAAGAGATACAAACTATTAAATCTAAGGGGTTGACGCCCTATTCACATGGGACTAGTATTGCCAGGGGACCTCATGTGAATTAGAAATTAGTTCACTAACGTTACACAACACAGACACATTACACAGCACCACTAGCGGTGATGTACAGCATTAACCTCATTTTCTTAATACGGGTTAAGCCAGCAGAATCGATTCGGCCACATACTGTCACATATCCATCTCATCATCCCTCAAATTTTGCACTTCTCATGGTTTTGAGCTTGCCCTTTCTGCAAATGGGTCTTTTTGCTGTGTGGCGAGATGAGCCTCATGCACCTAAAATGCTCTCAAAACTTTAATGTATAAATGACAACACAGCCTCCATAATTCTCGACCAGGACAGAGGTAGAAAAGAGGCATAGAGACAGCAGAAACCCTGCATCACAGAGATGCTGATTCGCTCAGGACTAATATTACCACATGACCTCAGCTTTTGGCAAAATATGGAAAAGTTAAATTAAGGGCATGGCAGATTCGCACGGCATTAAGATCACAAACAACCTCCAAAATTACAAATTTCAAGCGTTCCCCAGGTTACACCGGTCCCCTGCCAATAGGACTGAAGTTAAAATAAGGTGGGTGCTCTTAACATTTGAAGCTCACTTAAGGTTGCAATTTGGTAACAAAGCTGTACTTCATCAAGAATGTTTCCTAATATAGTTTTGAACCCATTTTATATTACCAAGAGGGTTACTAGGTTACTAGGTGACTATGAGCTATTTTCATGTTTCTACAATGACATGAGGCATTTGTTTAACCATGTTTCCTCTCACTCTGCACAGGTGAAGGTGATGCGCTGTCTGGACCACCCCAATGTTCTAAAGTTCATTGGACTGTTTTATAAAGATAAACGGATAAATTTTGTCTCTGAATACATCCAGGGAGGAACTCTACGAGAGACCATTGCAAAAATGGTGAGTTAAAAATAGTCTTCATGTATCTCTCTGAGTACTGTCAGAATACACAGACACAGTTTGGTCATCTCACTATTGTTGTTGTAGGACAAGGATTTTCCATGGAATATAAGAGTGGGTTATGCCAAAGACATTGCAGCTGGAATGGTGAGTCTTTCAGGGTTCAGGGTTAATATCCAAAATCCTTCTATAACCTGGCACCAACTTTCCCTGATGTATATAACATTTCTCCCTCTAAGGCCTATCTGCACTCCATGAATGTTATCCACCGAGATCTAAACTCCCACAACTGCCTGGTCAGAGAGGTAAACAAGTGGTGACATCACACACGTCAGATATCCCTCACTGTAGGAAACACACACACATCACAAGTGACTATTTCCACACTGTGTTACAATGTTACATCAATGTCATAATTACTTCATTAAAAGTCAGAAATTTGTGAAATTACTGTGAAAAAACAAGACGAGGGTTAGCTTTTGTTAGCCATTTTAGTTTAGTTCTATGAAATCTTTTATCTGGTCTTTTTAACTAGAAAGGACCAATGAACATAACAGCTTGTGACTAAACAAAAACGCATGTATATAACCTGGAAAAACCTGACAGTGTTAATATCTATCTCTTTTGTCTGTTAAAGTTGTTTAAAACTTTTTAAAATTATTAATATTTTGTAAGTCTTCATAAACAAGACCATCCTCAAGCTATAGCCAGTGTTTGTAGTTCATTATTATAAAATCATACATACATACATTAGAAATTTCAAGGCTACCAAAGACGCTATTACGTTAATGGGAAATGTGTTCTATATTTTGATAAACACTATACTAAAAACTACTGCTGCACTTTTACAAAAACAGACCAACATAACATAACAAATAAATCTAAACATTTCTTTTTGTATCTCTCATTGTTAAGAACCAGTCTGTGGTGGTGGCAGATTTTGGACTCGCGAGGTGGGTGAGGGAGGAGAGAAATCAGAGCAGAACATCCTCTCTGGAAAGGCCTACAAAGGGGACACTGTCAGAGCTCCGCAGGCCCGACCGAAGGAAGCGCTACACCGTGGTGGGAAACCCCTACTGGATGGCTCCTGAGATGATCAATGGTGAGTACCAATCTCTGAATGAATCAAGGAGGGAGACCTGATACAAGGTCTAATACCAACACCCTGAACACAGGCTCTCTACATCTCCAGCATGGGTCAGTATGGACAGTAAAGCTCACATTTTCCAATCTTTCCTCTGCACCTCTCAGGGAAAAGCTATGACGAACGAGTGGACATCTTTTCCTTTGGTATCATGATATGTGAGGTAAGAACATCATATGAACAGAGCAACATATTCCTAAAATATATTATACACTTGATTTTTAACTCCTGAGTTAAAGTGTTGTGTAAATGCCTATAAACAACCAATTATATTTCTACTTTTTTATTGATCAAGCATCTTATCAATTTTAAATCTAAGTATGTATCTATCTCTACCTCTCTCAAGATAATAGGCAGAGTGAATGCTGATCCTGACTACCTTCCCCGGACGAATGACTTTGGGCTGAATGTAGCTGGTTTCCTGCAGCAGTACCACCCTCCACAGTGCCCCTTGGCCTTCCTGCCGCTGAGTGTCCTCTGCTGTGACATGGATGCTGATAAACGGTATGATTGCACAAATCCAACACAACTGTGGAACTAAATTTTTTGCACAAAGACATATCTGAGAGCACGGATGATAAAACAGGGTTGTTTCTGAATCATTTACTTAAAAAAATTATTAAACATGACAATTAACTTTAGTCCTTGTTACTGGATAGCCCCTAATAAAGAAAGAAATGTTATAGGGGCAAGTAAAAATGACAAAGTGAGTAGATCTCTGACCTGCATGCCCAAAAAAAAAAAAAAAAAAAAAAAAGTTAACGTTGAATCCTGTATAATGTTGCAAAGGAAATTTCTAACACAATCTTTAATTCATCTGTTACCATTACTATTATAATCAGAAAATCTTAAAGGTTTTTTTCTGGTCAGTTGCATGATGTACAAAGTGACTGTATCATAACAGATGTAAGAGCCCACATACAGTACACAAATAGTGAATACTCTACCAAGCAATCTATTACAAAACAATGGCCTACTTAATATTTAATCAATGCACTACTGCAATAAAGCACCTAACATTATCACTGTCTGTCTTTCAGTCCTTCCTTTTCAAAGCTGGAGGAGTGGCTGGAGAACCTGCTGATGCACCTGGACATCGGCTTGCCTCTGCTCTCCGAGTTAGAGCAGCTCCGCAGAGCCTTTTGGCAGAACCACAACCACCAAAACCACTCTCACATCCAGGACAAGACCTGTGATTCTCATGAACAAACACAACCACAAAGACAGAGCCCCGAACCCGAGCAGCATTTGGACAATTCAAATAATCACACAGAGCCTGATCACCTCACCCAGGGCCAAGACCAAAGTTGCAGACCTGAAAGCCATTCGGACAAAGAGCAGCACACGCATGACAACCATGACATGAGAACTGAACACGACCACTCCTGTTTGAGCAGAGAATGTAACAACCACTCACAAGACAAGAGCCAGGCATGTTGCAGGTCTATGAGCACAGACTCAAGCAGGAATGGGTCTGAAACCTGTGAACACAATAACTCCTCGGGACAGGAGGCCCAGGATGAGCCATCACAACAGCTGCAGCTCAACAACTCACAGCTAGGCCGGTCTAACAGGCTCAGAAGGACATGCAGAGTGCTGTGGGACACGTCTACAGAGGACAGCTCTTTTCTCTGACCGCTTTAATCTCATGGCCATTCAGGGCACATCAACAAAGCACAGTTTTCAGGGATAAAAACACTTTATAAAGACTTCTGTGCCTTTTCAAATAACTGGGAGAGAAATTAAAGAGTCATAAAAGTGTATGTGCAGAACTTATAAATAGAAAACCTGCAGGGACATTTTACATGATCTGTATGCCATTTAATGACACATGCCTCGCACATAACATTTGCCTCATATTGCTCTGTGAGCCAGTATTTATGTGGTTTCAAAAAAAGCCCAACACATATTGACATTTCAGTTCAGTATCAATTCACTATCAGTATATTGACCAGAATTTGTTTTTTAAAATAGCACATGACAGAAACAAACATTTTTGATAAGGGTTCTTTAAATTCTACAAAGTTTGTCAGTGCTTTCAAGAGGACAGACTTCATAATGGCAACACTGTTCCTAAATTACCTGTAACATGTCTTTGGCATTTTTATGCTACAATTTCTCTTTACTTAACAGCCAACATCTATGATGATGTTCGTATATCGGTGATAAGCTAAAATTGGCCGGCCAATTTATCAGTTGAGCTCTAATGTCAGCTTAGTCTAGAATCTGTGAAACACATGGCACTTTATGCTTTACGCTACACTGCATGGGTCAATTATTTATCTGGATGCCTTACGTATTTTCTGTTGAAATGTTTCAGACCACCTCTTACATACTGAGCTGTGAACATACAAGTACAACTGTAAATTAATAAAGAGAAATTTAAACTAATGTGTCTAAATTTAAATCACTATTTAGCATTAAAACTTTTTTTTTTTTTTTTACATAAAAATGCTCCCCTACTTTATAATCACACCGAGTCCTTTTCTAGGGCAGTTCTATATAATATAATGTGGAGGACGGCCAACAGTTTACTATTCCTGAAGTGTGCACACATTTTTAGTATTATGCTAGCTTAGAGTATAGCTACATCAATAAATTTAAGGTGGTACTTAAAGACCCCCTTCAATGACAAATCAAACTTTTTTTGGTATTATAACTGAAACTTGAAAGTATTTCCATTTTGAAAATGGAAGTATGTGTACAAAGTCTGACAGACCAGAAATGAGTGACCCAGGAAATGAGTTAGCATTTTAGCACTCCCACTTCCTCGTCTCAAAGTCAATGGGTTTTTTGAATGGGTTTTTTGTTGGATGCCTGAAATAAGGCCTGTGATTAACACAAGCTTAAGAGCCTATCACATTTTGTTCTACAAGATAAAATACATCAGTAATTACTCCACTCCTTCATTTTTAAGCTCTCACGTGTCTTAAAAAAGGCAGTAGCTAACAAATGGCTAAATTAGACTACAGAACTCGATCATGCCAGACATGGCTTCACTGCCTCCCTCTGGTGGAAACATTACCTCGTGCAACTTTGGTGTAGTTCATAAAAAAAAACTATCACTACAATATAATTATAAATAATTTTGATGAACAAAGAGATGAGTTTTTAGAGGTTTAATCAATGCCAGAGGAGGAAAATTACCAGCATACATATGAATGAGCCATCAAACACTCACCTGCTGTAGGCTTGATGGTTGTCTCTGAGGAAAATGTAGCTAGCATGATGAAACAGCTGTTTTTTGTTGTTGTTTTCTTCTAAGAAAAGCGGCTGTAGTGTTGATAGCCGTTTGAGTCTCCTATGAAAACTTACTCAGTGCTAAGCTCCATCCGAAACATCAAGAGGCTACACTAAGGTGAGGTTTATAATTATTATGGCTCATCGGAAGTGTTTTACAATTTCATTTCGGTTTTAGATGACTAGGTTAAATTTGGTATAGCATAATGCTCATTAATTTCATAAAAATGCAATGTTGAGTTGGCTTAGTAGTAGTAGTAGTAGGATGTTGTTAACATTTTACAGTGGAGTTGTGACATTGAACTGCTGGGCTGCCAACTGTCGGCTAGCTAACATTAGCCTTAACCGTTGACGTTAATTCGTGCTAAACTCCGTCCAAAACTTCGAAAAGCTACACGAAGGTGAGGTTTAGCATTATTACGGCTTATCGGAGGTGTTTTCACAATTTAATTTCGGTTTTCAAAAGAATGTACTTGGAGGATGTGCCTCCAATTTAGCCCACCTACGTCCAGAAAGGAAAGCCGTGTACCGCCGCTTGGTTGACCTTTTCTACGGGAGCCTCTGATGGACAAACGGGGCTAACGATAACTGGCTAAGGCTACTGAGAGACATAAACTAGCTTTAATTTGGTATAGCATGTTTATTAATATCATAAACATGCAGTAGTGAGTTCGCAGTTTGGGGATATTTTTTTATTATTATTACATATCTATAATTATTATTAGTAATAGTGACATTAGACTTAAACATCTTGCAGCGGAGTTGTAACACTGTGCTGTAGGCTGCACTCAACTGTAGTTTTGCTAACGTTAGCCGTTTGTGTCTCTCATGACGTTAGTCCGTGCTAAACTCCATCCGAAACATCCAGAAGCTACACTAAGGTGAGGTTTATTTTTACTGTGGCTTATCGGAAGTGTTTTACAATTTCATTTCGGTTTTACAAAAGAGAGGGCCCTGAAGATGTGCCTCTGATTTAACTGTTAGGGAGGGAAAGCCGCATACATCCTCTTGCTTGAACTAGCTAACTGAAAGAAGCTACGTGAGAGCCAAAACTAGCTTAAATTTAGTATAGCATTATGCTAATTAATATCGTGAAAAATGCAGTAGTAAGTTAGCCGTTTTTGAAATTATAATTTTATTTTATTTTTTATATTTAATATTGCTGTTGTTATCAGTAGTGGTAGTAGTAAGGTTAGATCTTGCAGTGGAGCTGTAACACTGAGCTGCCAGGCTAATATCACCGGTTCCTCTCTACTCTCAGTGTAATTAAAGCCTCGTCAGAGCGGCAAGACCGAGCAGACTGCACCCCATCAGAGCTCAGTCAATACATGGACTCACATGCAATACATTACATGTTATCAGGTCTTGCATAGTTTGGCTTTTCGGCATCACTCACGTCGTAGTTTATCCATCGTCCGCCTCTAAGTTTGTCGGCATCATGGAGCACATGTCGTCTCCGGTTCGGTTCCGCAGCAGTAAGAGAGGTACGTCTGAAACACTGAATACTTCATTCATACACAACTTACAACACACCCATTTGTTGAAATAATCAGTCGTTCATGTTAAGAAATCGCTGAGCCAATTGAAACATCACTGCAGCAGCTTATAGTAATAATAGTAATAATAATATAGGGGTATATATTTGTGTGTGGCACTCGTATACGTGTATTTACGGTGACCTTTTTGCATCTTATTTATTGTATCACCTGACCTCTGTCAGTATAGACCTGCACATGTGCATGATCCAAACTATGGAAGAAAAAATATTATTACAGGCCATTTTGTGTTTTTTTTCCTACTAGATTTAACTTATAGTGCTGCATTTTATTTTCAAGTTTTGTTATGCATTTGTTATGCATTTTCATCATCGGTTTTTTACAAACCATATTTTTCCCTCATTCATAAATGCCATCCTTTGCTCAAAAAAGCTGCTACATTCTCAGAGAACAAGGTAAGACATGTTTGTAGGATAGTCTTTAATTATAGTGTTTATAGCTTGTGTGTGTGTTAAGAGTTAATCTCCAACCCCCCACTCTGTCAGAGCCTTAGAAGCTGGGTTAAGCCTGTTGCAAAGCTTTGTGGGTAATGAGATCTGACAGGTAGAGGGACACCATATGAACCCTGATCAGGCCAGCAGCACTGTGGGCTTTGTTGTTCTTTCTGCTGTCTTTAGACCACGTCAACAGGACAGTGTAAGGACTGAAGAAATTTGTAGTGTATCTCCTGTAAACCAGGTGTGGAGGCTCGCTTGTCCCAAGTGCTCAGGGTAGCAAATGGAGTCCCTTTTTGAGGAAATGACCAGTAAGGAACGCAGAGCAGTTGTGGATGACATGGTCAGTCATATGGCCTTGATTAATATTTTCATCCCGTAGCTATATGTGCAGAAGCTCCACACTGAAAGATGCTGCTTAAAAATAATTTTAGAAATTATTACTTCAGTCTTGTCAGTAGATCCAGTTTGACCCTAGTGTTTACTAATGTCCAGCATCAGACTATCTGTTGTTCATGTCCCCACCCTGCCTGGACAGATGGATGAAGGCTTCTGTAATGGTATAATGGGATCACAGGTCAGGGGGGCTAATCAGCGAAGAAAGGCTAGTCACTACAAATGAAAGACGCAGAAGACTTATGTATTGTAATTACAGAGTGTGATCCTGACTGTGGCCACCAGCAGCCAGTTAGTCAGTATTTCATAGTTTAATTCCCTATATAAGCCAGCCCAATGTGAGTAAGAGTCATAAGAGTCACTATTCGGATCATTGGTTTCACTTTCTCCAGCTATCTCCTCAACTGTTGTTGAAAACTATAGAGTTCTAGTGTTAATAATATCCAACATCCAAAATTTTTCAGATAGTGGTCTCTGAGGCAAATGTTTTATCAGTTTGGGGGATTTTGATATGGCAAAGGTTGTGAACTACTGAGTTAGTATTTGTCTTTATACCTGAAGTGTCTCATGACAATCTCTCTTTGATATGAGATTCTAATTATACATATGATAAATTAAGGAATATTAGAATTTAGTTGAGGGGAAAAGGAATTGTCAAAATCCGTACTTTTTGTTGCCCTGCATGGAATAACAATCCTGTAGCTGTAACTGGTCATACAGAAAAAGAAAACATGTTTTCCTGTGATTAGTTTACTGGTTTAATGAACTGCAGATTCTAAGTTTTCCATGCTCTTTCTGTCTTTCCTTAAGTTTTGATTCGAGACCAAAAGTAATCAGCTTTTTATTGTGCCATAATTTTTCTAAGCATATCAGTAAATAGAATTTAGAAATCTCCAAATGAGAAGCTGATTTCTTTCTGTTGAAAAAAAGAGTGACTTCTGATCGTCCGTATAAAACCATGTGCAACTCTGCTACCTCCTGTCACAGTTGTCCACTCTGTCCATTGAGGACCAGGAGGACACTCACTTTCCATACGCAATGAGGGATCTCCCTCCTGTCTCTCAGCCTGGCGAACAGCACCAGGCACCAGTCCACCATGAGGCAGAGGAAATTGGGATAGCAACCAACGGAAGACTGCCCAGCCTCCCTGGGACTCCCTCCCTGCCCCGTCCCATCCCTTGCCACCCTCCTGGCTCTCTGACAGTCCCACATAGACCAAGTTGTGTGGGAACAAATGCAGAGTGTCACCCCCCGCCTCTGAGGAGGCAGCTCGTCTCTCAGGTGTCTGCTGATTGTCTAATCAGCCCGGCCTTACGTCCACACAGCCCTTGGGGACGCTATGACCCCTATGTCTCTCCAGAGGTGTGTTTCTATGTGTCAGGAGAAGCCACTAACTTACATTAAATTCCTGAGTTACATGTTTTAGCATAAAACATGCCTTCAGCGAGTACTCCTCTCTTAGAGGAGTCCTCTGCCTTTCGGCTTGGTCCCTAATAATAAACACAGCAAAAACAATGGGTCCTTGCCTTTTGGCTCGGCCCCTAAATATATGAAGACAAAAAATAAAGACAAGTCATATTACCAGATTTTAGGGTGCCATAGATAAGAAAAGTTAACCATAAAGCCACAGTTTCTCCCCTTTTTCTAGTCATTGTGAGTATGTGTGTGTCCCTTTGTAGCTGTGTTTATCTTGTGTTTTTTTCCCCCCTTTTGTAGTCATTGTGGTCTTTATGTTGTTATGTCAGGAGGGGCTGTCACTTTGGGCCCCTGAGTCTGTGCACAGTGGCCCATTAAGTAATCCATCCATGGATGGAAGATGTGGCGATGTGATTTCTAGTCAACCCAGCTGGTGATTAACTGAAACCACTGTATAAATAAAAATACTTTAGATGCAACATGGCAGCGGCAATGATCCATATAACATTTACAGTTCAATAGTGAGAAGCGAGGCCCCTTACGCCATTATTATGTAGTTCACATCCAAAACCAGAAGATGGCGGCAGATGTCCAGGCAGCAACCTGATGCAGCAGCACCCTCTCTGATGGATGTGTGGTTGCATCCATCATGACACCTGGCTGTGCTTGGTCGCGCATTATGAAAACGTCACACACCAAAAAAATGTTTTAAAATGTTGATTAAACACAGATGTACTAGATTCAACATATAAAACCTAATTTTCCCTCACTGTGCCCTCCTGTGTAGTTCTTCATATTTCTCCTCTTCTCAATCAATACAGCCGCCCCCCCATCCTCACTCTCATTGAGAACATTGGTCTCAAGGGGTAAACCCCGCCCCCAAAGTTAAGCCCCGCCTCTCCGCTGACGGAAGAAAATTTAGTTAAGGTTGCTATAGTAACCACACCCCTCCCTCTTAACCAGGCCTGTGCCACTCCCTCTCTGCATCAGGGATGCTGCCTAACACACAGTCACACAGAAAAAGTATGAAAACACAACACAGCATCACAAAGACGGAGAAAGATTAAAAACACAAGAGCCGAGAGTCGTTTTCTTTCAAACACTTTCATTATTTTCTCCACATAACTCAAAAACAAAACAGAGTAATTCCCAGAAACATAAAGAAAGAAAGAAAGAAAGAAAGAAAGAAAGAAAGAAAGAAAGAAAGAAAGAAAGGAGAGTCAAACTATAGAGAGAGAGCTTGGCATGCTGTAGCATGCTGCGGACTAACAGGGTGACGCAGGGCATCGTCACCAGG
>JAPZEB010000006.1:19024421-19046683 GCA_029783705.1 Chaetodon striatus
ATAGCTTGTGTGTATGTGCATAGTTTGAAAAGGAAAACAGATATATGAATTTCTATTTCAGAAGTATTTTTGAAAAATGTATATGGTGCTGTAAGACAAATATTATTAGTAATTAATTTAATATATTAGAATAGGTCTAGGAGACTTAATTATTGTGCAGCTTTATAGTGATGGGGAGCTACATAATTGACTGTTAATAATATATGAAGAAGGGGTGACAATAAATAAGTCTGTACCTCTTTTTTAGACATGTAAATAAAATCATTATATGTCGTTTTCAGTTTTCATGCTTCCTTCAGTAAACTGATTTAAACACCTTGATCAATAAATTCTTCTTTTCGTTTGCTAATTTGACAAAAAAAAATAGTAAATTCCACAAGGGGCCAAAGAGCAGAGGCAAAAATAATGTGTGACATACTGTGCAATAATAAAACAGAAGTTGAGAGCATGCTGAAATATGTGTGTGACCCAAGCTGTTCTTCTAGCTTTCATAGTATACTCCACACACACCATGCTCCAGATTGTCAAGTGCATGCAAACGTAAATTACATAACTCCTGCATTGAGAGAGGCTGGGCTGGGGTGGGGGGGTGAGGAGGGAGGCTGCCCTACTTACCCCCCTTTCTCTCTTTCTGACCCGCCACTGTCAGTAGACTGAATGGGAAGGGCGGGGACGCGGAGTGCGTGTGTATGTGCGCGTAGGTGTGTATCTAGGAGAGGAGGGGGGCAGTGTGCACGTGGTCTTTGTGGGCGGATCCTAGCACGCGGTAGGGCAAGTAAGAGGGGGGAGGGGGTTGATTTGTCTGACACGTCATCAGAGGGGAGAAACACAAAAAGCAGCCCCCTGTCTCCTTTTATCAGCCCATTTATCATTGTGTCGATTGACAGCTCATCGTCTGCAAATAATTATTAAATGAAGAGAATAAATAACGTATGGCATATGCTCGCGCGCAGATATACAAAAGCGACGGGGTGAGCGCGTGAGGGCCCGCCCCAGTGTGTGTCATAAGATAGCTGAGCAATGTCAGGGTATTATGTAAAGAGCAGCCTCTGCTCGCCACCGCCCTGCCGGTGCTCGACGGACAATAAACTGGGGCAAATCGATTAGAAAAGCTCTTTTTAGGACAGATATGTGGAGCTCTCGTAAAAATAATCACTAATTTTACAAGAATATTAAAAATGTATTGATAAAGTATAAAAGCAATAAAGTGCAAACTCTACAGCTAGTTGCTTTATTGCGAAGATATTACACGTAAACGCACCACGGTTTACTGACAGGAACTCCTCTGCCATACCTCTCACACACATACGCGCACACACATGTACGGTGAGTCACTAGAGTGTTGAAACTGTCACACACACACACACACACACACACACCGAGAGCGCGCAAAGTAGTTCGGAAAACAACTTTGGCCGTTTCCGCATTAACTGCAGGCAAATGTGTGCAACAACTGACGACTCGGGAATCACCGAGAGTTTGCAGTGACTTCAGCCTTTTTTTGGCATTAACCCAGGGCGACAAACAAAAACTACAAACGCTTCCGTTCATCATAGGCGGGTCGGTTGAAAAATACAAGTCCAGGCGCTGATAGTAACTGGACACGGTCCGCACAAAAAGCAGTTTAGGATGTAGCATACAGTGTTATCTAGTGTCATGTACGTTGAGCACAATGCACCAGACTGCTGTTGAACTCACCACGTGTGATCTGTTGTTGCTGGGCTTGCCATTCCAGATATCTGGCCGCCTCCAAAAGTGTATCGATGCTCATTGCGCGTAAACCCTCACGGCAGGCGACCCGGTGGCCCGGGACGAAAGGAGGAAAAAGACCGAGGGGGGTAGGTAGTGTCCCGGTAGGAAGCGCCGTGTGCACGGTTCACACCCGCAGGCCCGAGCTTCTCGTCCGCTGTGTTTCTCCTGAAAGCAGACGGTCAATTTTTAATCCGGGCGAACGCAAAGTAGATCCTCGCATACGTAAAAAATAGGATTGCAACAAGATGGCGATGCGAGCACGGGAATACACACAACAAGGCGAGTCGTGTTCTCGTTAAGGCCCGCCCCTCCCGGATTCCTGCCCCGCCCTGTTACTACGGCCTCCGACAAAACCCGGCGACCGCATCACGCCTTCCTACTCCGCGCTGTCGTTGCCCGTTAACCGTTAGCTCTCCCCAAATCACAACTTTGACATCAAACTACTCAAAACAAATACCTAGAAGCTCCTGGAACAAAGCGGACTCTCCGTGTATTCGCCTAGCTTTGAGGGAATCGAGAAAGGGAAGTCCTGTCAACGTCATAGGTCCTCCATGTTTTCGTCCCGGCCGTTGGCCCGCAGCGCATGAAGAACAATCAGGCGCCAGCGAGCCAATCAGCGCTCAGAACAACAAGGCATGGTGCTGGTCCACATGGGCACCCGCCCGGCCCGAGCGCGGCTCATTTGCATGGCGAGAGCGTGACTGGCCACCCTGCTGTCTCGAGATCAGAGCTGTCAATCAAACGCTAAGGGGCGGGACTTAGTGTAGTGTCTGTGGGTGAACGGTGAGGAGAGGCAGCTGACCAGTATGTACTATTAATATGGTTATTATTAAAT
Organism: Chaetodon striatus; assembly: GCA_029783705.1. Classification (NCBI taxonomy): domain Eukaryota; kingdom Metazoa; phylum Chordata; class Actinopteri; order Chaetodontiformes; family Chaetodontidae; genus Chaetodon; species Chaetodon striatus. The sequence continues at coordinate 19,027,009 of JAPZEB010000006.1, forward strand.
AAACTGATGTTTAAGCCTCAAATCTTATACAGTAAGACAAAATTAAAAGTTTTTTAATCAAATAAATACAAATGAGAATTAATTTGACATCACAGGTATTGCATATTTACAATTTAAAAGTATATATGATAATGACAAGAAAATATTTTTTATTAAATTGTTGTGTGTTTTGGAGGTACATATTGAGGGTGACATTAGATGAACAACTAATATGTAATGTAGGCAACTGCAATTTATATTTTGTTGTTTCCCTCAGCTATAACATTGTCACTTTGTGTCACTTTGTGGGGGTAAAACACCTAGAAGCACATTTTTTTTCACAGAAAAAATAATTTATAATATTAAGCAGCAGCCAAAAGACCTTAAGGACATGTCTGATCAATTTATTTATATGTATAATTCTAGTCTTTCACAAAAATGTGTCTCTTTTTTAAATTAATTATTTCATCAATGTCCATTTTGTTCTTTTTTTAATAAAAAAAAAAACAAAACTTCCCTTCTTGCCAGTTAACTGCCTCTTTTCCAGATTTTCTTCATCTCACACCCACTGTTTATATCTCACGTACGGAAAAATCTTTTGCATCACAAGGATTTTCTCTTTCTCTGCAATTACTCATTGTTTCCATGTGGTGCTTCTTCTGTGGCATATTGTGTCTTTTATGCTGTGACCAGTGTTGGTTGTGTTGTGTGTTATTTGATTATATGTAACATGTGATGTGACAGCAGTAGTGGATTATGCAGTATATCTCCCTCAGGGGAAAAGTAAATCTTATTTTAGTGTTATGATTAATGGTTTATATTACAGTGGTGTGCCTGTCTATATACTGTATACAGATGCATGTATGTGGTGTGTGCGTAGCTGCATGGTAACAGTCTTTGATTGGATGCCGCTCAGTCATATATATCCTTTACCACATCACAGGGTCTGACTCTCTCAGCCAATCAAAGCAGCAGCCCAGGGGTACATAAGAGCTGCCTCCGCCACGCCATGCGCCTTGCCTGCACATACAAACCTACTAACACCATTACTATGTCGACCATCAGGCCACAAATAAGCTTGTCCAGCTCCCCTTGAAAAAAACAAAATCCTAAAACTTCCAATAATGGGAAACAAATGCATGTGTGGGTGTGAGGGGGGGTGTGAGTCATTTTGCAACAGGCTGTATGGCAGGATGGATGACAGAAAATGAATCAGGCAGGAAAGGGGAGGAGGGAGAGAATGGGGAAGGGAGAGCTGCTGCACATGGTAAGCACATGAGCTGCACGAAAAAAAGTCTTTACGGATGTTATGCATATATAGAGGAGGAAAAAAAGGGAGGAGGATGAGGGGTTTGGCTTGGAGAGACACGGAGGGCGGGAGGGATGTGAGGCTGGGACGGGGCTGACCCAGTTAGAAGTGCTGCATCACTATTGGATCTACAGAGCAGAGACAAAGAGGAAGCTGTGCAATACAGGAGGCTTTAAACAGGGAAAGTGTTCAAAGATCAAATGGACTTAGGAAAGAGTGTGTGAATCACAGACATCACTGTTTGGCTTTGATTAAAGTAAAGACTTTAGGATTTGTTTTAGTGTCTGTCAATAGCAGGTGGATCTAACATTTCTCACGCACAAAACAGGGAGGAACTAAAATGTAATTTACAATCAAAACTTATTTCCATAACCCAAACATTAAACTACAACAAAGGCAGTGTGCAATGTTTCTTTGTTCAATTTCCATGGGTGAAAAGTTATGTTAACTTCTTGGATATTAACACATAATAAGATCTTAAATTACAACCCCAGACCTAAACTTGTAAAACATGACTTGCATCAAACAGAAGTGCAACTGAAGGGTTTATTTTAATCAGTCATTGTGAAGTCATGATGATTGTTTCTCCTCTGAGGCACAAGATGGTCAGCTTTATTATCTTTTCCATGACACCCATGTGACCACTGCCAACTTGTACTCAGTGCAAGAAAGTGGCAGTGTTTTTTTTCCTTATAGGGACATGGTCCTCTCAACACAAGCTACCACTAGAGAGCGCCACATCCTGTAACATACCTCGTCCAGAGCATCTCATCCCATCGTCCTCCTCAGGCTTTGCAGGGATTAGAACACTGGTCACGTAAACTATAGTGGGACTCACGTAAGCTATACTGGGATGACACACAAACCTATATATCAGCGCAGGCCCTGCAGTCATCTGTGCCTCGGTCTGCACTTGAAACTACTAGTATGTTTGCATATGTTAATAAAGAAAATCTAACCTGCTGTATGAAATAGTTTAATCGCCTCCGAGAGAATCAATACTGCTGCATCTCACAGAGACAGGCCTGTTGTTCACACTGACCTTGAAATCTCTCGACACTTCCATATCATGCCAAGCTTATCGGGAATCGATGCTGGCTCATACCTCCCTGCTGCTCCTTTCACTTTCTCTCTTTGCTGTAAATCTGAATCAGTAATAGTTTTGTCAGATGGGGAGAAATGGGTGACCTAGAAGAGATAAAAACCAGAAAGTGAGCTTCTTCTGTTTCTACCATGTTTTGATGTCTCTAGCTTGCATGAGGGGGAAAGTGTGTGCAAGGCATGAGAGAGTGGTGGCGGGCGGATGTAGGCCAATGTTTCTACTCCACTGCCTCTGTTGAGAAACAGGAGTTTCAGACTGAGACAGGTTTATTATCCTTTCATTAAGTCCCATGAAGCTACTTGTCACGTCTCTGCACACACATTTAGCACACCACTTTCACTCTATTGTACTGTGCTCCCATTGCCAACGTCCTTTTACTACATGGACCTTGTGCTGTACCTTGTGCTGTACCTTGTGCTCCTTTTTGGCATCTGCATTTGCCAATGCGCTTTACTGCACCACTCCCCGTTTCTCCACCCTCAAAAGACCTGCAGGACAGAGCAAGGTGTGGTGCTTGCACACTTGCCATCCTGGCAACTGTTGCCAAGATACCACCGAGCACAGGGAGAGCGTAATTGCTGTGTGGGTGAGTGAGCAGGTGTGTGCGCGAGCTCAGAAGTAGGCTGGGGTACGGTACATAATTGATAAGGGGGCCTGAACCGTCCCTGTTGCCTCCTGATGTCTTTGCCTCTCCAGTGTGAGCTTGCAGTAAGTAACTGGGCTGTACCTGAGGAATAAATGTCAAAACTTATTATACTGTTCTCCCCGCATTACACTTGACATTTTTAAGTCCTGGCACTTCACCTGCCTGCCCCCCCCACTCATTTTTCATAAAAAAAAAAATAGGTCAGGGCTGATCTGTTCTTCCTTTATCTGAATCGATAACAGTAATGACGATCGGCCTCTGACCCTGCTCAGATTGAAGTTACCAGAAGATGCCGAGAGGCCACAGTGTAGCACCACAGCCACATAGTTATACATAAATTATATTCGCTATCTGGAGCAGCAGTTTTTTCAGTTTTTGTCTTGTGACCCATTTCTTTCTAAACACATTATTTTGATGATTTACCGTTGTCAGACCCGACTGTTTTATTAAAATCAACACTTACTTTTTGGGCCACAGGCTGTCATTGGTCTCCATTGGCCTGATTGAACCAGACTGCACTTTCCAAATGGCAAAATTTAGTATTATCACCTGTCACAGCACCACATCCAGAGTCTTAACAGTGACAGTGATGTTTGAGAATATGCTTACAGCTTAAGAAAAACAGAAAAGCAAACCAAACCATGTTCAGGGTGGGAATTAAAGGCTGCTTAGTAAGAATAAAACTGTATTTCAAAATGTTTAAAGTCAAGAAGCTCCCTTACTTTGACACACAAACTTAAGTTTACAACTTGTTTCAAAATAGTTATTCAGATATAGTTTGCTTGATTGTGACGTCCAGGGCGTCTACAGGCATCCGACGCTTAAATGTAATGCTTATTGAGACCCTTTCAAGGTCATTTTAACCAAATTTAAGACTGATTTTTGACATCATCTTTTCAATTATGCATTGCAGGCAAATAGTGTGTATAGAGTTCTGTACAGACTTAAGGTTTATGTAGGAATAGGGTTACTAGAGTGACTTAGGTTACTGTACATGTTGCCAACAGGTGAGTGCAAGTATTAAGTAAAAAGGCGGAGTGAGGTTCAGTGGTAGGCTAAGTGATTTGTAACACTGAAAATGCAAGCTTTGATGTAGAGGAGCTTGTCTCATTTTGACAATTTAAGTGAAAAGATTGATAAATCAAATTAAATAGAATGTCTGTGGTAATTATGACTTCATAAATCTAAGTTTTAACAATTTAATGACTTTTAAGGCCTGATATTTATAGAATTTAAGACATTAAGGCTCTTAAAAACCCTGCAGATACCCTGGCTACCATGGTTACACAGCCCTTGCAAGCATAGGTGCATCTGATGTATTTAATATGAGATGAACTGGGAGGTGTGCTGCAGTATCTGACCTCGCTATGAAACTTTGCGGTGGTAAACTCTGTCAGACTCCCTGAAGTTTTCCTTCATCTCATCTCACCACCTTTCCTCAAAGAAAGCAGACAAACAGATCACTTATATTTACAGAATTTTATTTCATTATGTTGCAAACAATGACATCCAGATATATTGATACACAACTTTTACTGTGCGTGTATGTGCATTTGTGAGTGTATGTGTATGTGTGTGTAAAGAGAGCAGTGAGACCACAGAAAGCAGAATGAAAATCCCGTGTGAGGGAGCCCTCAATGGGTTAACAAGGCAGAGATAGCGAGCAAGAGGGCACTGGGCGATTTCTCTGGGGCGACATACACACACACACAAACCTCATAAAAGGTGAGCAGACTTTTTCCTCTGTAAAACACACTTTTGCTATGGGGCGTGTGCCTGTGCTCTCAGCAGCTTAGGGATCATTAAGGTCCTGTGAGTGTCTACTAGAAAGCAAGTTTGTTAAAAGAGATGAAGTAGTATGAATGAACACAGTGGGTGAGAAGCTTTGCCTCCTCTCTCTCTCCTCTGACCATCAGAGCAGAGACGGTGGAGAGATTCTCCTGTCATAATATACAAACACACACACACTCACACAATGTATACACACATGTACACGTGCACTCGCCCACAGAACCTCATGTGATTCAACTAGGGAGCTGCATCTTGCTTAATTTTTTCTTCCACTTGTTACCATCTTCTCCTGGACAGCTTCCACTCATTCTCTTTTATGCTTACTTCCCTCACACCTTCTCTATCACCATCCACGCAGTGACAGACCACAACAATGGAGGCATGGAGTAAAACAAAACTAAACAAAACCTAAACCCCCTCAACAAGGGGTGCCATTGGTTTTCGTGCACTGTCAGTTAACTGGAATCCACCTGCGCCAGCACACAAGGATATTCACCCTTTGACCTGACAGGAAGTCATGACAACAGTATGCAAATTCGGCAAATTTAACAGTATACAATTTTTTTTGTTTGATTCACCATGCAAGGAATACTTCTTATCTTTTGAGTGTGTTTATGTGTCAGAGATTGCGTGACATTTATTAAGCGTACCCTACATCCAGAATAATTTACATAAAAGGACAATAGTCATCTTAATAGGGCTGGACCGATGTAGGGGAGGAGGGAGGGAGAGGGGAGTGGACGGGGGAGAAGGTAAAGCGCCATGGTCAACTATGGTTTGGAGTGCGAGAGGTGAGGGGCTGGGCAGGGTGTCAGGACAGAGGGAAGAGGGCTTAGGTGCAGGAGAGGGGTGGGATAGAGTGGGCTTTAGGGCTGCTTTTAGAGTTGGGTGGGAGGAGGGGGGCAGGACAGGGCAAGAGATGGAGGCGGTCTCAGCGGCACTCCCAGACTTTGACTGTCTGATCGACGCTGCCTGTCACCACGTAGGGAGCAGTCTTATGGAAATCTGCAAGAGAGGAAAACATTTGTTCAGGTACACTCTATTCAAGATAAACTCAATAATCTAAACCACAAAATTGAAATTAGTTAAATGGGATGTACAAAGTGAGCATTTCAGCGTGGGTTTAAGTTCAGCGCAGGTTAATGTTAAATGCTATTAATCTCAATAATTACTGTGTCTTACCCAGAGAGGTAACAAAGTGTTCATGGGCACACAGGGTCTTCATGCAGCGTTTGTTCTTGTAGTCCCAGATCCTAATGGTTTTGTCATCAGCACAGCTCACTATGAATCTTCCTCCAGGATGAAACAATACCCCACGCACCCAGTTGTCGTGTCCCACCTGGAGAGACAAGAATAATTACCCACCACTCCCCTCATTCATAAGCAGGAAGACCGAGACACGCATAGAAATCATCACTTAGACTGCTCACCAGAGTCATAAGGCAGATGCCAATGCTGACATCCCACATCTTAATTGTTTTATCTCTGGATCCGGAGAGAAGGAAGGGGCCAGGTTTTCCACTCTTCTTGCTCTGCAAGACAGAGACACAAGGAAGATGTAAGAAACTGATTTATTACATGAAAGACAACACAGCAGTTTGGTTATTTTCATGCTCTAGAGGTGTGGCAATGTCAGTCACTCTGGATGAATTCCCTGACTTCTTATGAAGCACCAATATCAGGTTTATATCTTACTTTGTGAAATACTTTACTTTATAACTAGATACTTACAAAACTTATCACATTCCCATTAGCCTCAGCTGTGCTTTGGGTTTACTGCTAATTAGCAAATGTTAGCATGCTAACAAAACTAAATGATTGTAGAGATGGTAAACATTATACCTGCTGAACAGCATGTTAGCATACCGACATTAGCTTTTAGCTCATGGCATAATGGTGCTATAAACTATAAGCTAAGTACAGCCTCACAGGGCCATTAGCATGTCCACAGACTGGGCTATTAATATAGGTGCAGATATGTAAATGTGATGTTTTTAAAAGCTCACATGATCAGATAAATATAAGTTTATTTAGTTCTTCTTCACACATCAGCTGTTTGTGACAGACAGATCAGTTTGCCTCCAAATTTCCAGACTCTAAACTGCTGCCTTTCCCCAACTTTGTCAAGCTGTGTTTTAATTACTGCAGAGCAAACAAACGTGACGTGAAAACCTGACCAATCACTGTAATCTGCTGAGCTAAGTCTGAAAGCCCCTGACTGCATCTAATCATTTGTGACAAACTAAATTACTAGTTAAGATTACCATCTTCACAAAGGGCTCACTGGCTTCACTGATATAGTGCTTCTTCTGCTGCAGTTTTATTTAATAAAAGTGCATTAATGTCTTATGAAGCAGTCGTTACTTCAGTGCACATGGTTCGCCTTTGCTCCACACAATTGTGGGAAACCCTCCAGCTGAACCCAAACATACACAAACATCCTCTGTAGGTAAACGTAGATCCTGCAGCAGCTGTACATACCTCTGAGCCTGTGGCCTCCAGGATGGTGGGGTGAGCACTGTCAGGGGCCCAGGCGATACACTCTACCACATGTTCATGCTCCCGCAACTCAGCTTTGCACTCCTTTGAGGCGACCACCCAGACACGCACCGTCTGGTCGTTGGAGCAGCTGGCGATCAACGAACCGTCCTGGTTGGGACGCACCATCCTCACCCACTCCCTGTGGCCTGTAAATGTCTTCACACAGTACCTGGAGATGGACATATTGGGAATAAATTAAATCATGAAAGAGCAGCTTTTAGCATAAATTAATTATGAACTAATGCAATATTATCAGGGACAAAATTAAGACCATGGGAAGGAATATAGATATTAGAATATGGAAAACAAAGGAAAACCATGCTCAAAATAAAAAATTACATGAATCCAAATGTCTTTAAGAGCTTGTGGTTGTAAGAGTTGAAACGAGACTCTCCCTCACTTACCCAGTGGCCACCTCCCACATCTTGATGGTCTTGTCTCTGGAGGCAGACACTATGTGGTCACCATTTGGCATGATGGCTACAGACGACACATTGTGATCGTGGCCTGGACGACACAGTCAAGAGTTCAGTTGTGTAAATGATCTGAGTTCATGTCAATACTTAAACCACCAAGCCAGATGTGCCCAAAGTCACAGGGCCCAAAAGCATTTGAGATTTCTAAAATAAAACTAACCCTTCATTAGAAAACACTTAGTGTTCCGTTTCTAAAAATGACTAAAACCCCAAATCAGAAAAGTCATTTGAAATCATTTCTACCGAACTGTAGCTTATAGGATTATGGACCGAAACCGAGCACCACTATGGCACCAGTTCCTATCCAACCAGTACCTACTGGACCGAATCACAACGCAGATTTCAGAGCCAGACTGTGTGTATAGCAAGTGTGCAGTCGAAAAAGAGAGAGAAAGCGCATGTGGGATGGTGATGCGTGACAGTGAGGCTGCGGCAACCTGAGCAGAGTATGAAGTCAAATGTAGCAGTGTGATGCATGTACTGTTTTGTTTTGTTATCATTATCAAATCTGGCACCATTCAAGCACTGGGACTGATTTAAAAGTATTGTTTTAAAACAATACCCAACCCTAGTAGCTACACAGATATACTCCCTAATTTTATTGTGAATCCTCTTATCATGAGCTCCTCATACATCTGCAGGCCTGTACGACTGAAACAGCCTCTACAAACTAAAATACTTGAGAATTAATTTTCTGGGTCCATTTAGAAACAAAATTATTCAGCATAATTAACTCATATCAAAAAAATTAATTAAGTACTCAAGAAATTGTAATATTTCTAAATAAGACTGTATAAAGCAAAAGTAAGTATTAGCTACACAGGTGCTCTTGCTCTGTAACCACTGCTATTTCTGGAAATATCTCTTACCATGCATTGTTCGGATGCACTCAAACCCCTGAAAGTCCCAAAGTTTGATGCTCATGTCAGCTGAACATGAAGCCAGAAGCTTTCCTGTCTGGTCAAAGGAGATGTCCTGCACAGAGTCTGTGTGGCCCTTCAGGGTTCGCTCAAAGTCTCCTGCCTCATAGTCCCACACCTAAAATCACAGACACAGAAAGCACTAGTCAGTCAGGGAGGAAAGTCAGTCTGACGTAATTATCGAACACAGATGTATATTTTAGGTAAAAATCAAATGTGACTACAGCATTGCTGATTTTGGTCAACTTAATTAAGTCTAGTAGCCTAACAGCAAAACTTCCTGTGTTGACATATTGACATCGTTTTAAGGGTGAAGTTATCATGACTGTAAAATCCGATTACTTTTTCCCCACATTCAACAGGCAGGAGGTGGTACAGGTTAAATAATGAGTTGTGACATTAAATACATGTAGGTTAAACTGTTTAAACAAAGTTTAAATGGTTGAGAATCTCCTTTCAAATAAAATCACGTAGTATAAATGAAACAATCTGCTGACAGTGTTTAATCAATAAAAAGGCTGATAGGGAAAGAAGAAGGATGAGTTAAAAGAGAAACAGATTTGCATATTTCCCAAGGTGCTGTGCTCTGGGAGTGTTGCCTCTGACAACACGAGCATCAGCCCATCTCCACATAGATTAGCAGTGACAAAGCAGAAAAAAGAAACAGTGAGGAAGGAAAGGAAGCGGAGAGGGAGGGAGGGAGGGAGGGAGGGAGGAGGAGGATAAAGGGAGGAGGCGGGGGGGTGAAAAGCGTGTTGAAGCAAAAGCACTGAGGATAAAAAGGGAGAACAGCCTCAGATCTGCAGTACAGCTTTGATCTGAAGGGTCAGAGCTGCAGAGGCTACGTTGTGGCGTGCTGAAACGCTCTCTGATTTAGCTTCTAAATGCTGCTGCACGCGGCCATCGATTTAATATTCCTGCTAGAGACACATTTTCAAAGCTGCGAACCCCCTAGAAACGACATGTCAAAGATATTACATTATGTGAACACAAGAAAAGCAAAAGGAGTTTGACAGTTCTGGGGAGTACACATGGGGCCTCCTGATGGACAAATTGATGTATAATACATTAATGTGGTAAAGCTGTTACTACTCAACATTGATAGATGTATAATCGTATTTTTAGAGCACTGTTATAGTAGGTCAAGACTGCGCTGCCCCCGTAGTTTTCTTAAACTATGAACATTTTTCAAAATTATCATATTATCACATAATAATGCAGTATATCAATACCAATTCTCCCTGTGTACTGTGACTGTGATACATCTGTATTGAGTTGCCTTTTGTACCGCAGCTACAAGCTAAATGTAACACAATCTAATAATAAAGTCCCACTATAAGGTCTAATGTCCGTTGAAACTGTCAAAAAGCTATTGATCATTCTAGAGGCCGTAGTGATGTGAACTGTATTTAATCAGACGGACAAAAATGAATATGACACGATACATAAAGTGAAGAATTGTGGCAGGGATGTTGTATTGGATTGCATCAGACGTAGCTAGGTGTATAAACTGGCATCTTAGTGTGTAAACCCTGTTTATAAAGGCACACACATACCTTGATGGTAGCATCCTCAGAGGCTGTGACCATGACAGAGAAGACAGGGTGGAATATAACACGTGTGACCGGAGCGCGGTGCCCGCTCAGGGCGTATCTCTCTGGGGGACGGGGGATCCACTCCTTGGGGTCTCTCTTCTGACCCACGGGTCCTCCATGTGTCATCTCCTCCTTCGCCTCATTCAACTTTGACTCCAGCTCCATCACCTGAGGCAGAGCGGCAAGTCAAGGAGAAGAGGAGTCAGAAGACAGGTAACAGTTTTATGTTAACATGCTGTCTGTACGGTAGTTTAGATTTTTAAAGAACTGATATAAAGCTGTTTCGATATTTACTTTTACAGGGTTTTCCCCTTATTCATGTATCTATGGCAGCTGGACCGTTCATTAGGTGCACTTTTACAGTGTATTGTCTATGATATGACACCTACATGCCCACAAGCTTAGGCTATCTGACACATGTGAAATGTTCAGCATTTACCAAACATCTCAGGCAAATTTAAAATACACTATAAGCTAGGACCAGATAAACCTTACCTTCTTCTGTAATCTGATGACTGAAGTCCATTTCTTTTCCAAAAGCCCTGCATACTTTTTATCTACCTCTTCATTCTATGAATGGAGAAAAGACAAGACACTGAAAAAGGATCCACATTCTTGGTAAAAATGAATACACATTTTTTTTTTTTTGACATTTTGTGCACCTGTCTCTTCTTACCATATCTATCTCTGCCTCTTTCTTGAAGGTGGAATAGGCCTCCTCATATCCATTGGAACGGAGATAGTCAGCTATAGCTCGGTTTCTGACAAAAAGTGGAATTAAACAGATTTTTTAAAAAGATTTTAAGTGTTACCTCGTCATCAATTACAGATTTGGTCCTCACTGATGGAAGCATACATCCAAAGCCAAAATAAGTGGTCAGTATCAGTGTAATTTCATTTGATTAGGTGCAAATTTGTGCTGAATTGATTACGTCATTTAAGTGGAAGTGAGGATGTTAATAGATATCAGCTCCACCTTAACAGAAATGCTGGTTCCTCCTTAAAGAGAGGAGACCACACCCTGTCTAACAGATGGGAGCAATGGGATTCAAATTTCACAGTTCCACCTCAAATGTCAGCAAATTTGAGTGAGTGCCACAAGAAATCACAATCCTTCAGTGAAGAAAACGAAACATGAGGACCGAATCACTGGGAAACTGTGTTTTGTGCTGCTATGGAAACCAAAGACTGCCACAAAGAGAGAGTGCCGAGTGTGGACGATGAAAGGACGGGGCAACCACAAGCACATGGAAACACAATTTTAAACACACGTATAGACTCGCACACAAATACACACAGATGTACACACACAGTTAAATAAATGACCGGGACAGCTCTTGTATGAGATGAAGAGTGAATATTTCATGAGTAACGGTGCTAAATTTAGGCTGCAGCTTCAAGGCCACTTTGAACGTCTGATAATTGTAGCCCTGTCTGTTATGGACTTTGAACATTAGGGTGGCACAGGCAGAAGGATTTCCCCTCAATTTTCCCAATCAAATCCTTTTTAAAAACTCATCAGAAAATAAACCATCCAGATTTTTTTGGGCAATAAGGGAAACACCATGATAACACCATGAAATATCTGATGTTCTGTGCTGTCTGCACTGGGGTGTACTGAACTGTGGTGCATACCGTACAATCAGCCAGGCACAGAGCCTCTCACATTAACCAGCCATCATTTTAAGTTTCTCCTCCTTCCCCATCCCCCTCACTTCTTTGCCCTGTCATGTGGGTTATGAAATATTTACTAAGTAGCTATCAAATGAAGCACCTAAAAGCTCACACCTCTTCACATTTCCTTAATCATTACACGTAAGCTATGCACTTTTGCACAACACCTGCTTTATCCTCTTTGGTACAACCTAGCCCAAACAGCTTAACATATTCCACTGCTTTCTATAAAGAGAAGAAAACATGTGATGTACATCTGTGCCTCTCAAACTTTGAGGCATTACTAAAAAGCCTTCATGAACACACTCTTTAATGCATGTGCACCACATGTGTGTTTGTCTGCATGTCTGTTCTTGTTTGCATGTGTAATGAGCCTGCACACACACATATTTACATCCAGGCACTCACAGTTCATCTCTTTGTCTCTGTGACAGCACCATTGTGGCTGCTGTTCTCTCCCTCTTCGGGGAGGTGAGGGTGAAGTGAGGTGCTGGGGGAGTCTGTCTGGGAAGTTAGTGGTGGGGAGGTGTCCGGTCCCTCGGTGATGTTCTTCCTTCGGAGACTGGGGGGGGTGGCGAAAAGTGTGCCACGCAGAGGGAGGTGAACTGGAGATGCTGCTGTCAATCAACTGCCGGGACAAAGCTCCACGAGTATTCACTGGCCCAAGTGTTACTCACTGATCAGACGTGCCCATCACCTGATGACAAGAGGAGGGAGAGAGACGTAAGTATATAGAAAAACAGACAAAGTCACACATCTGATGGCCAGTCAGAAAAATACATATTCTAGGATTAAAAGAGAAATTAGCGAGTACAAACGACTGACAGCTACCTGTGTAGCTAGGTTACAAGACAAGTTATTCAAAAAATGTATACTCATTAATGATGCTAGGAAGTATGAAAAAGGCTTAGGGGCTTTTTGTCATGATGCATATATCTTTATCATATCAATGTCAAGTATATTAAGAAAATATTTAATGTACAACTTAAGACTGGACTACCAACTCTCTTCCTTCTGCACAAATGATCCGAACCTCTGGATGTTGCATAAGCAAAGGACAATTTTTAGAAAGCAGGCTAGCAGCTGATTCTTTGTTCTCATTATCGTATCAAAGGTGTAATCTTTAGACTTCAAGTACGCCACTAGGAGTTTAAAACACGTTCTCATATTTATGCTTTTAATCTGAATTTTGGGACAATGTGACCATCCCAACAGAAGAGCACAGATCATCAACAGCACACGCTGACAAATCAAAACACCCCATTCGGTGATTGTAAAGCTAATAAGACTACTCACTTCCTGAGCTTCAACACTGCTGGCACCTGGGGCCACAATAGCACTAAGCTGCTTAGCGGCTAGACCAGACAACCCAGAGTGTGTGTGTGCGCGCGTGTGTGTGTTTCTAAGTGATAGAGACCACAAGTCCTCCATACAGCTGACAGTGCAATGTAAAGAAGGGACGGGACGGTGGCTAACAGGATTAACCCCCGACACGGCGAGAGGACCTTGACAGCAAGCTGTCCTTGTCTATATGATTGTCTGGTCTTTCGTTCTGGTCCATTTCACAGTCCGTGTCCAGTTGCTAATTCTACGCACAAAAGACTCCTTCAACAAAATACACAAAAGAATGATGCTCAGTTGGAAACTGGTCATAATATTTACAGGTTTTTCCTCTCGTATCTTCCTACTTCACAGATGAGCACCTGAGCAGTTCCTGTCAGCGAAGGCAAGGCAGCCGCAGCAGAAAACAAAACATTTACCCAGGGACACATCTGAAGTGTCCTAGAAAGAACCCTCTTCATTCCTGCCTGCAAAACATGATGAGCGCTCTGAGCTGACAGGACAGAGCTAATGATTTTAGCTGAACAGCACTCTCAGCGTGGTTCAAAAATAGCCATTTGACCAAACAGACCAACCTCCCAACTATTACGTAACCAAGACAATCTCGGTAGCTTCTGCACCTGCCCGAGACTGCTGAGCTTCACCCGCAACTGTGTTTGAGAGAGATGTTTTAAAGGAAAACATAGATTAATGAACAAGTAAAAGTATGAGACCTGGTTTTAGCCTGAAAAAGCATTGAAGTCCTGCAAAAGTCCTCCAATTATTGCACTGAAAGACAAAAGTACAGTTATCTCGGCTTAGTGCTAAACAGTGAGAACATGGTCATAGTCATAAATCAAGAGGAAGGGTTCAAGGTCCTGTCTATGTATCAGGCTTATCAAAAGGATGTACTGTAGAGTGGATTTGTTTACAACCTGCCTGATCATCTAAACACTCAGTTCATTTCTCCTAAAATGCAACGGCGGCTTTGAATGATCTGCACACAGAGTCTACCAAGGGAGAGGAAAGCCAAAAGGTTTGCAAAGATTTGTGTGGTCAGCTCCTGGTGCAATAAATACATGTTTTGGCTTGGGGCTTCAACCTCTATATAAGCTTTATTAGTTCAGTGTAAAGCCAGACATTTCTCCTCTCTATCACACAAGAAGCCTTATGACAACATCGCAAATAAGATGTTTAGGAGTTTTGCTTTGATTGAGCCTTGTTTGAGCTTTTATTGTCAATATGATATGGATGAAAATTAAACTGTGAGAACATGACTCCAGAAACTGATGTAATACGATCAGCTAAACAGATTCTGTGTTGGATTGGGAACTATAGAAACACACGTCGGCACTGTGGTGTTACCGAGAGATGAGTGTTTTACCTCTTAACATTCTTTGGTTGAGTACAGACGGCTTGCAGAGAGCACACAAACCCAACAACAGACGAGTTTAGTTTTGGCCTAACATCAACGTGCTCATGTAATTAAAATTATTTAGCGACAGATGACCTGCCAGCAGCATCGTATGTCATTTGAACTGGTAAAAGTGATGATCAGTGCTGGCAAAAGTGGGAAGTTGCCACCTTTCTGCCAGTCTTTTGGACCTTGATCTTTGCTAATCAGAGAAGAGAGATAACAGCTTTTTTAGCATCAGACTGTAGCAAATCCATGTAGCTATATCACGAATGTACAGAGAAGAATTATATTTGAGGCGTGTATTGCCAATCTGAGTGTCACCAATAACTTTTCATAATTTGACACTGTATTTTCACTCAACATGTGTGTGGAGTATAATGGTCATCTGAAATGGACAAAATGTAGTAGAGTACATTAAAGAAAGTGGCAGGGAGAGTACACTCGTCACCTGAAGGGCCTCAGTTTGATCTCTAGCATGGTTATCCAATATATTAAAGTGTCCTTGAACAAGCACTGTGTCATGGCCAGGCTGAACTCCCCAAACAGAGGGGAAAAGACAAAAAAATATTAAAAATAAATAAATAAAACAATTCAATACATGAAACATCTCTCTCCTGAAGTTCAAGCTGGAGAACTACTATATAAAGTAGTGTTTTCACGATACTGGAATTTTTAACTTCAACACAGCACCTTGAAAAATATCAATATTCAATACCATTTTAATACCAATTTCATTAACTTGCATTAAGGGCATACAATTTCAATTTTTACTAAAAGATAAATTTAACAAGGCTACATCATGACAACAACAACTTTTCTTTTCTTGGTTAGTAGCAGAGAACAGCAGAATGACTGCAGTACACATTAAAAATAAGAGAATAATAAAGCGCAGCTGGTACCGGTGTATCAGTACTGTGGAAAATGAGAATTGAAACCAAACCGACTGAAATGCTAAGAATCAATCCGTATCAATGAATCAATATTTTTGACAACACTAATGTTAAGTATAACAGGAATTCATTTTATGGAAATGCCATCAGAAACCTACAGTTCCTATCATGTACAACAGATGAAAAGCCACTCATACTCAGCAAAATACTCTACCAATGTTGGGATGGCAACCCACAAACAGGGAAAAAACTAAATATGGTTGTTTATCAACTTTCTGTTCTTATTGTAATATAATTTAAGCAATTATAAGCATGAGATCGGATGCAGAAACCCAATAGTTAAGCACTCTGAACTGGATTAGGGTAAAAAAAAAAAACCTTGGAGGAAAATATCATCAAATTCACATTTAAGCTATAACAATGCATTTAAGATGGAAAAACAAGTCTATCTCAATAATGTGCTGGACTACACGTGTCCATGAGGAAGCCAGTAAGAGCACAGGCAGCATGACCAACACATTTCATTTCCTGAAACTGAAGAAAACTTGAGCATCACTGGGAGACGGAGCAGCCTCCATCTCTCTGCATCCACGCATAATCACAACACAGACCCAACAACTTAAATGCCTCTCTGGTTCTCTTAAGAACGACCAAATGTTACAACATTGTACCTTCTTGGTTTAAACTGTGATGTGATGTAAATGTAAAAAGGTGAACAAATGTCCTGATTAAGCTCCCATTAGACTACAATAAAATATCAGACTATGACATCAACAAAGCCTCATCTGTCTTTCCCGGAGCACAGAATATTTGAGCCCTGTTCAGTCAGACAAGCAGCATGTTCAGCTGTGATGTGGCGCAAACTAAACCACTCTTACCTGCATGAACAACAGTTATCAATCCTGGTATAAATACAGCAACATTCTCTAAAATATGTAGAAATTAATTTGTAAATATAATAGTGCGTGCCTCATATGACATGAAGACATTTTGACTCCATCTACAGGGCTCTCCTCAGGATTTATGATAATAATAATGATGGTGGACTGTGAAGATTTGCTTTCTGAGTTACACATCATTATACACTGTATAGCTTTAGGTTGTTTGACTGTTAGTAAAATAAAGTCAGCAAGTGGAACAACACTGCTCCAGGATATGATCGCTTTCATCTTTATTTAATCTATCAATAATTTTAATACTTTCATAACTGTAAAAAAGGCCCATCACAGTTTCCTAAACCCCAAGGTGAATCAAATGTTTTGTTTGGTCCCAGTAACAGTCCAGAATTCAGAGATATTCACGATATGATGATACTGCAAGAAACAAAACAACAACAAATAGTTTAAAAATAAAAATCAGCAATCCTCACACTGGAGAAACTGTCATTCTTGCTTGATAATTGACCTGAACCACCCATTAATAAAAATGTTGCTGATTTATTTGCTGCCCTTGGATGGGGATATATTTTTACATCATGATTACAGGTAGAGCCAGGAAGTATACATGTCCTGACTCACTGTTATGAATAGTTAATCAAGTCTGAAGTTAAAACTGCCTTGATGAATTAAAACTGTGTCTTACTTCTAAAAGACGGAGTGATTACCAAAAAAGTAGCACTGAATTTAGAAGAGAATTAAAGTCAATCTAACAAAACAAAAAAGCAATGAAAACATCCACAGGCATTAAATCTGGCTGCATATCCAGCTTTCAGTCATCTTGCTCTGTTTGTGTCAAACTGTTGTACAATGCCACTCCTTATGGCTGACCTTCAGGCCAAACAAGTCCCTGCTGGCACAAACTGAACCGTAACGGCAACGTTTGATTACAAATCAAACATCAAGGCACATCATTAAATCATTATTTCCTCCTGTAACTGACAGCCTCAACTACTTCATTACACTTGTTTTATTTATTGGCATGTCCCCATAGCAAGATATTGCCATATCGGTCTATTGCCCAACAATAAAACACTCTTGTTCAAAATTTACTCAGCCTTTATCTTTAACATACTCCACGTGTTATCAAAGGTAGCATACAAGATTTCAGTTTGACAAGACACTGACATCACATTGAAGCAGCTTTGACAGAATTCCAAAACATAATACCAGTAATCTTTGTTTTTCAAATTAATAGCAATTGCACTTTCATAAGTGTAGTTCTGCTTACACAGAGGCGTAAAATACTGAATGGGGATGCAGGATGAAACGTAGCAGAAATTAATTATTCACTACCCTTTTTATCAACAACATCTTATTGCATTTTAACATATGATATAGGTAAACCCTAGAGATACAGGAGTACTTTGAAAATACTTAGATAAAGATAAAATATCTACAGATAAAGACACAATATCTTTACACCCTGAAAGGTTCACAGCCTACAGACATAGGCCCTCATATTTAATGCTATGCAACAGCAGCTAATGGATGACTACTAGTCATTCAATTAGACAGTAAAGCTCAGCTCATGAGGCAGTTTTGTATATCCCAAGTAAAATCTGTTCAGCCTTGTTCTTGTTAATTATCAGTATGTAGTACAGATCCTTTTGAGTCTCCACCCTGATTGTGATTCCTCAAACCTTGGTAGATTACCTTGGGGGTAGCTTGCCGAATGCATTAAAACAACCCAAATCGGCTAAACTGCTTTAATATACACTGCTTTCGTATTTTTAAGAATAATAATGAGTTCAATATCTGGCTCGAGTGACGTCTTTCCAAGCTTCGATGGCCACAAGGGCAAAGTTGCAGCAGTGGCTCAGCAACGCCCTTTCTAGCTAACGTTAGCTTAGCACGATAACGTAGACGTTAACTGGAGCTGTCAGTTCGAGCAGACTGGATTTATACTACCACACAGCCACCATACCAAAACACACAAAGGGCGTTGGTCTACGCCAACAAGTAGCTGAGCAACACAGTCCCTTGCTGAAAATAAAATACCAGTTAGCTTTTACAATTAAGGTGGAATGGGATTTGTAACCCAAGTTAAATTACAGAGCTAACGTTATTCCCCAGCTGCGTTACAAGACAACACTGGTGTAACTGTTAGCGTTGTAGTATAATCTTATTTACAAAAATTACGATGCTTCCACAATAAATGGGGTCATCTGTCAGCATTTCATTTATGCGATTTCTAGCAACATCAGAGTATTTGCACCGGGCTGTGAAAAATATGGCAGCAAGCTGACAACACCTGAGTTAGCTTAGCCGGCTAACGTACCACGTTAGCTCATCCCCAAAGAACTTCCATAAATAGACGAGGCTAACGTTAGCCAAATGTTTAGCTAGGTTTCACAACAAGTGTCTCGATACAAATCACGCATTGACCGAGAAGCTCCAAACTGGTCTTGAGACGACAAATACATCCAGCATAGTTGAATAATATCACCGTTGGATTATCTTGACGTTCAGTCTCGAAATCGATGCTCCTGTGAATGCCAACTTTGCCACTTAGCTTAGCCTAGCTTTCGGCCTCTCCGCCATTTTGAGATCGGAACTGGAAAGCGCAGACACTGCAGGCAATTCGTCGTCAAAAATAACAAGTCTTTCCAAGTGCCAAAACAAAAATGTAGCCGCGTGTAAAAACTGCTAACTCACCCTCTGACAAATGGCCATTCTCATATCCCCTTGACTGGTCTAAGCCTGCGATGGTAAGCCCTGGTTCCGAGGTGGTACTGTGACTTTTCACATCACCCGGCACGGTCGGTCAGATTTTTTCTCCTCTTTGGTACCACCGCATTCGCCCGGCCCCAGCTAACGGTCGCGATTGGACATCGGCTGCGCGCACGTTGAGGTGAGCGGAGGCGCGCAGCGTGCACAGCTTTCACTCTTGGAGTTAAAGGGAAAACACACCATAAATTAGTTATACGGCTTTTTTATTGCACAGACAACTTTTCATTTGACCAATTTTAATTGTAATCAAGTTTGTCATTGAGGTGAGCTGCAGAAAGACAGGCTGTTGTTAAGATGTCACTCAGAGACAAATCATGCAGCTGCTCCATAGATGGTAAATAATGAAA
>JAPZEB010000006.1:19050915-19063323 GCA_029783705.1 Chaetodon striatus
TAATAATGTATACTACTGTGTATTGATGCTTGTAGGCAAGGGTGTAGGTTTTGTTTCAGTACTGGGGGGCACTAATGTAGTGGGGTGTGTGTGAGTCCTCTCCCACAAAATTCTGAGCATCAAACACCTCGTGTCTTGCATTCTTGCAATTTGTATGCATCGATTAATGGTGGGAAAGTCTTTATTTGTGAAGAGGTTGAAGAGGTATTTATATGCTTTTACATATTTATTCCCCTGTAGATCAACTTTTGTCATTTAATGTTGTCTCTGCTGAGGCACATAGACATGATTTACTCTTCCAGCATCTTTTTGTGGGGAAGCATTTGGGGTGCATTTGGCACCTCACATCAATGACAGTCATTTATTTTAAATAATTTATAAATCTATTTAATATCTCATTTGTGTTCTGTGGCATGTTCAGAGAGAGAGAATGGACAACAAAATCTGTGTCAAGAATTACGCAGTTAAAGTTAATGATCTGAGCATGCACATTTTTGGGTCAATGCACATATGTTTCTCCTACGTTCACATTGCATTATATGTTTTGTTTATTCTGAAGTATACATTTCTCAAAGTGTTTTAATGCATATGTTAAGATTCTTTAGTGCAAGCTATTTTTCAGAACAAATTTTAAACAAATTATGCTTTTGAAAAGTGTTGGGGTCATGTCCCCACTAACCCAGATGTAAATAACACCTATTGTAGGGAAACATGTTTTGTTATAAATCCCTAATGGTGCCTGTATTGCTGGTAAGGATATGTCGTGCTCCATAGCACATCAGCAGGGCGGATACTTTTCCATATGGGCCCTCAGTCAGTATAAAAACACACAGGTAACTTGGCAATGTTAGGCTGTGTATGTGTTTGTGTCTCACCCTGCTGCACTGCCACTTCAGCGTGTCGCACAAGCTGTGTGGCATCAGTTGCTGTAGGTTTGAGGTGTTTGACCACAGGGAACATGTTGACAACATCTTCCTCACCAAACACTGGCCTGTGTCTGGACTCAAACACATACTCCCTCAGCTGCACCTATAGACACAGAGAAAAGGAAGAAGGGGAGCAGTTGCATTTTATAGCTGGTTGTTGCACAGATAATTTGAGATTGTTGGCTTGCTGGACTTCAGCAACCAAAACTCTATCAGGAAATTCATAGGTAAATGTGTTATGAAGAGAAGCAAGGCAGATCTCTGACCTGGATGCCCGTCTTGATGGCAATCTCTCTCAGTAGGGACATCCTCTGAAGGCTGTACTTTTCTATGACTTCATCTATACTTTCACTGAACACAGAGAGAGCATGACAGTGTAAAATCCTGTTGCACATATCCAACCACAGACACACACATGCACAAACACAGACACACACATTCACACACACCTATCTATTGTGTAGTGGTAATAATCTCCAGCCTCAGTCCTGATCCGGCCCCACAGCTCACTGGGGGTCAGTCTAGCCCACACACTGTCTGTCAATGAGGCGACTCGGCTCCCGTGGCTCCGCCGCCGTCGGCTCCTGCGGCGAGAGAGCAGCTCATCTGAGCAGGAGTCAGGGAAACAGGTGGAGGAGCTCAGGAGGCAGTTTAGGAAGTGACTGACAGCGGCAGAGAAAGCTGCAGGTTCCACATCCTGGGAAAAAAAAGACATGTTAATATTAGAAATTGTATGCTGGATTGCTAAATATTTTCATAATATTTGACTTGTTATTGAGCTTTTTACCTGTAGGTAGGTCCTGAAGATGTGTTTTGCACTTCTGATGATGATTTCACTGATAGAAATTCTCTGTAAAGGGAACATTTGATGAGTCATGTGATTCAGCATCCTGACAAACAGTTAACATCCTCCAAAAGTACACTATTAGCCACTAACTCAGAAGCAGAGTTGACTTATCATTGTGAGATCCAGCTAAACACACGTTACAGGTGGTGCATTCTGAAAGTCCAAGATGGCCACCACAGAGAATTCAAATAATAAAAAAAAAAAGGGTTGATTTTGGTGTTCTTCACACTCTAAACTTTCCAAAAATATACAGTTCATTCACTCTCTAAAGATAATGAACAAAGGTTGCAATCAGGACATTATGAATCCGACTACAGCAGCCCACAGTCTGCCTTTCTTGTTCTTTTTATTTATTGTTCAGTTCACTAGAATTATTAATATTGATGTGGTCTACAGGGCTTATTTTTTAGTGGTTCACTGGTATTTTTTTTATAGTTTCATTTCCTCATCCACAAAACATTGGAACAGTGTACCTCAAGGGTCTAAGGACAGGAAAACAATTGTGCAACTGACCGTTATAATGATAATATCTACAGTATGTCCTCATCTTCTGCCTGGAACATAAGAACGGCTGCTAATGTTAGGCTACATTTAAAAATATCTTACTCAGTCCTACACCAGAAAAAGATTCAAGTGATGTGAAATCTTATTAACATAAAAGTAAACTCAAGGGCAAGAGGTACACAGCTATGACCATACAAGTCGTATGGTTAATAATAGCAGGTACCTGTATGTGGCTGAGTCTCCCTCTCTCCTCCACCCTGTCCAGTTCCCTCAGTAAGGTGCCCAGATATCGTACGTTCACACCCCGCTGGTGTAGCACTGAGGTCAGGGTCGCTCCATCCATCGGCACTGCTATGTGGTCAAGACAGTCCCCCAGCTGCCGCACACACACACACAGGAGCAGAACTGTAGATCTAATCTTAAACTTATTGCACATGACAGATCTGACCATTATGCTCCACACAAGACTCACCACTGCTGGAATCTGATTGGACAGTAGAAAAGCAGCTGCATCCCACAACAACTGTCTCTGCCTCTGAACCTCCTCGACACACTCAGAGGGGAAACGAACACCTGCAGCAAAGACAGTCACACAGTTCAATGTGATTGAAAAATAAAACCTTTACATATAAATTCATGACTGTGTGTGTGTGTGCGTGCACACAAGTGTGTTCAGTACCTGGAGAGCAAACATCAGGATTAAAGCGGATGTCACTGCAGGAGTCACTCACTGATCCAACAGCCTCACAAGCTTTCATAATCACATTTTTTCTTTGAAGTTCTGCAAAAGGAAATATGAATGCATTATTAATCAAAAAATCCTCACCATTTTACTTCTCCTCAATCGTTAGTGAACAATGAACATTTGCACATTTTCAGTCTATTTTTTGTGATGTTAGTCTCCTATTTGATTGATTTCTTTAACAGCACATAAAAAAGAGCATTAACAACAACAAAACAGTATAAGTAATAACAGAATATACAAGGTAGGCAAAAAGCCTTAAGAGCTCCCTTAAAGGTGCACCTTCATTTTGAGTATAACAGTCAAGTAAAAGAAACTAATTTTGAATATCCTCCTGAGACCTGAACTTTTCTTTGCAGTGCATTTTCAATTTCTCCTTCCTATTTGGGAATAGTAGATCCTGACAAGTATTAAAAACTACACATTGTCAATGATAATAAAGTCCCAATATCTTCAAACAAGACGATAATAAATTCAAAATGTCCTCAAACAAGATGATAACAAAGTCCCAGTGTCCTTTAATGAGCTGATGAAAATTCCCAATGTCTACAAACAAGTACTTTCTAATTAACAGTGTCTTAGCTTTTTGCTGTTGCTAAAGTTGGTCAAATTTGTGTGACATATCAAATTACAAATATTTTTAACATTTGATCAGGTTTTGGACTTTGTCCACTTTTGTGTTGGGGTCTGCTGCAAGCTGACTTGGCAGAGATGGCTGCTATCTTGTTTTTTAATGGACTAGTGGATTTGTGGTCTTATTACCACTAGATGGCACAAAAGAGTGTCCCTGAATGAGGACAACAGGCCTAAGTTAAGCAGAATGAAGTAAAAGGTCCAGTAAACCCAAAATGTGATGTCATCAGACACGGGGTCTCAGGAGGAAACGTCATGACATCATTATCCTTCAACAAGAAGTCACATACCATTACAAAAAAATAATATTCAATATAGTAGAAATTGTTCTATAATCTTGATTCTTAATTTGAAAAGGAAATTCAACATTAGGTCCATTTAGTAGCTTATCTGGTACTTTCTATCATATCACATGATCACAGATAATGTGGAGTAGTTCTTCAAATAAACCTTAATCCTCTGCTTTTAAGCCAGCATGAATAACAAGTCCATAAAGTGCTTACAAAAATGTAATATTTGAACATTTGTAACTCCAAGACAACTGAGCAAATTCTATCTGCTGATAAAGATAATGCAATGTGATTGAAAGCTCCAGAACCACTGCTAAATGGACCTTTGAGGAGATCGTTTTCCCATCTTTTGCTTTGAAGTTGAACATTAACTTGTGATTACACATATACTGTAATTGTACCTACTCACTCTGGTTCCCAGCCTAATTTCTCTTTGCAGTAACAAAATTTCTCCTGGTTTATTCATATGTTTTATCAGTTCACTTCATTTAGCTGCTCTTATTCACCCATGTCAGCACCGGCTGTGGCTGTATCTTCAGTTCTCGTCTCTTCATTCTGCTCCATGGCTTTATCTTGTTCCTCCGGTTGGATGAGCCCCTGGGCCACCATCTTGACATAAAGTTCATTCCTGCAACAGAAAACACAAGAAAAGGGGGATGACAAACTTAATCTCCAAAGCTCAGTTTATCCTGCTGGTTTAAAGATACATGGTGGCAGCATCTGAGTTCAAACATTCAGCAAATGGTTCCACATCTCCTCTTCCTCACCTGTGCTGGACAAAGGCTTCTATCAGCTCTGGTCTCAGGCTGGCCAGGCCGTGAGGATGATGCCGTGGGTAAGCAAAGCTCTGACACTCCTTCGGCACCTCCATCCTCTCCTCTGTCTCTGAGAACTGGAAGTTAAGGTCCGGGGGGAAGGTCCGGAGAAGGTCCAAGATGTAGGCTCTTCCATCATTACCCAGGATGCCTTTGGTCTCGATGCCAGAGCAAAGCTCCACTGGGCTGTTGCTGTGGTCGAGCACCCAGTGGCGCTGGATTCTTAGTGGTTTATTGGTTTTATCCAGAAGCTCAAGAAACCTGAAATAATGTTGAGAAAATGACAGGTTACATATTTTAACTCTACATAGGAACAAGATCTCATACATGGAGTACGCCATGTTTCTACAGTAGCTCAGAACAGACAGGCCATTCTCATTATCATGTTTTCGTATAAGCCAGTGTAGTTAGCAGCCCCTCTGCAACAAACCTAACAGTGTCGAAAAGGCACTGATTTTTAACATGAAACTGCTTTATTTAATATTTTTACTGGTTTAAATCACTGCATCCTTTTGTTTTGGAGAGGAGGAGACCTTTGCAGATAATTCGGCTCCTGGTAAAAACCTCCTGAACATCTGGAACTTAATTTATCAGAGATAAAAGGTCAGCATACATTCGTAGCTGCCGGGCTAGCAGCCCATCTGCAACAAGGTGAATAGCATTGAAGAAACACTGATTTGTAACATGCAACTTCTTTATTCAGTGTTTTTACTGGTTTTAATCACCTGGTCAGTTTGTTTTGCAGGGGAAAAATAAATTGCGGATAATATGGCAACCGGTAAAAACCTCCTGAACACTGAACACAAAAGTAATCCCAGCGGGTAGTACACATTTGGCTCATGGGAGAAGTTTCAGCTAGTTGCAATCATGAACATTAAAAATAATAGCAATAGCCACTGTTACATGGCCTATTTGTTTCTGGACTCCAGTTTCAGCATTTCATTTCATTTTCAGAGCCAATGCTACTTTACAGTCTTTACCATATTTGGGTGAGAGGCTGGCGCTGCGGAGGAGTGAGGAATAGATCTGACTGACAAGCTGAAGACAAGATCAGTAGACAGCCTATCAAAGCAGCCGGCCCCTAATTATGCCTAAATTTAAGACTTCATAAAAAGTAAACAAGTGAGTTATAAAAAACATTCACCTCTCATACAGTTGTCATGAATGGGTAAATATACTATGGAGACCAAAACTGTTTTTGTACCAGGCTGTAAACATGTTTACCTCTGCTGTAAAGTTGGGTTTCTATAGGGATTTACTCACTTCTGGAGCCATCCTCAAGTGGCTGTTTAAAGAACTGCAGTTTTTGGCACTTTGTGTTGGCTTCATTTTTCAGCCCTGGAGGTTGGCGCTTGGTTGCAATCTGCAAGCCTCACCACTAGATGCCACTAAATCCTACAAACTGCTCCTTAATCATGTTCCTAATTCCTAAAATATGACTTTATTGGGGTTTTTTGTGTGTGAGTGTGTGTTACCTGGGGTGTGTAAACACAGTTTTTCCATAGTCATTAGAGCCGTAAACAACACTTTGCTCCTGATTTTTCTCCAGTATCCCAGGAACAATTGTCTGAGCAATAACACGGATGCCACGATAATCTACGACAGCTGTTCCAAGTGTGTGAAGCCCCTCTATGTCCACAGATGCGTACGCCTGTAGCAAAGCAACATAAGTACTTTTGTTTTGCTGGGCATATGACTGTTGAATATTTCTCTTTAAAATCAACATACCTGTACCTTTTCAGAATTACTTAAATGAATACTGTCCTTTTTGGGACAAATATACTTTTACACAGGACACATGAAGCACTACTGCTGCAGGTATTGTTGTAGCTACCTGTGCTCCCCTCAGGTCACAGATGGCAGCAGCGTGAGCAGCAGTGTTGCCCCCTAGCGGGAGGTAGTGCTCAGATATGTCAAACCCTAGGCTGAAGAACAGGTTGTTCCAGATGAACATCTGCATGTGAGGCGCCTCCCCTGGGTTTAACGGCATGACGTTACCGTCGACAACAGCTACTGCACCTCGTGTTGCAGCGGCAACAAAGTCACTGTTGGTCTGGATGGAGGGAGGAAAATCTTGGTCAAGACAGTTTGTCTTCCCTGATTTTATTAAATGTAACACAATCTAATCCCAGAGCAGGAGCAGGAAGAACTAATCTAACAGTTATTTAATTAAAAAGCGGAACAGCACAGAGGAAGCATAAAAGGACAAGAGCTCTTATACATCTGCACTCCTGCTTTAGGGATGATCTCACATTCGCAAGTCTGTTTCTCTGAAAATTAATCAGAGAAAGACTTAGAAAGAAGACGTTTAAAAAATCTGTGGTGTCACCTTGAATATGCTCCTCTCTCTGTGCAGCCGTTCCTGAAGGGACGTCCTGGGGAGTTCCCTGCATCCCTGCAGCTCCTCATTCCAATCCCGACTCTGTGGTCATAACACACAACTTCATCATCCTCAGATGCACCATGAAACCTTGTTTTTTGCGTTTATGTGTATACATGCATCTGGCATAGATTCTGCACTTCACTGCACTGTTCTATTTCTCTGCATTTGTAAATGTAGCCTGTTTTCTCTATTTAATGTCTGCAACCTGCCCAGCTGTGTGCTCGTCCTGGCCCATGCGACTGGTGTGTGTCTCCTCCGCTCTGACACAGTCAAGGGTGTGATCTCCATGACGGGCAATCCAGGTGAACACCTGGAAAGGTGCAGCGATTCGCTCATAAGGGTGCTGCTGAACTCTGGTTCACAGGAAGTGACAGAAAACATTTTCTGTTAGTAAGGTTAGAAAGCGTGTGAGGATTTCTGTTTTATTTTGATGAAAGTGTTTTGTGTTACTCTCAAACAGAGCCTCATGCAAACTCTCAGAAATGTCGATGACCACTGATATGAGCAGTGTTACATCATGCTCACCTCTTCTTCTGCAGGGCACTGAAGTTTTTCCTGAAAGCAGGGCTGACTTGACTCAGCAGCTCAACTAGAGAGTGGCAGAGAATTTTGGGAGCTGCAGGTTTAGGGTTGAAGTTGAAGGCAGTTGACCTGAAACAGTCAGAGAAGATGTTAAATCCAGGTAAGTCTTTACTGGCCTTGGTTGGTTTACTGCTAAAATCCTTTCTTAGTTGGAGCTAAATGCTAGCAGTTAGCATCCTCACAATGACAATGCTAACATGCCAACACTAAGCAGACACTAAACCCAAAGTACAGCTGAGGCTGATGGGTATGTTATTAACTCTGCAGGTACGTGGTGATAAACCAAAGTCTTGACAAATTGTATCTTTGTCCTGATGATGAGACTACATGGTCTCAGAGATCTTTGTTTTGCTCTTTTTGGCGGCACCTATGGCGATAAACGGTAATTGCAGTGTGTTTGTTGGCAGACTAGTGCCGAAACACATCAAGCAAAAACACCCACCAAGTGTGACTCACCGCAATAATTACATTTTTTTCCCTAGTGGGAGGCATGTTCATTTGTTGCAGGTGGGAGGACATGCAACATGTAACATAGGTCAACACGTCACGAGAGTCACAGGACTTTGTTTACTGATTGGCTCACGTACTCTCCGACCCCAGTTTGCAGCTAAAAGTTAAACTATTCCCAGCCTTTAGTTTGGCTGCACTTCACTGCAGAATCACAGCCACACCTCGGAGCGGCACAACTTGCACAACTTGTCAGTTTCCTCTAATGCCACAAACTCCCAGGATATAATACTGTAATTGCAAGAACTTTCTTCAGTGTGCCATAGGCTCAATCACCATTATGTTACTTTATTTGGCAATAGATAGAAAGTAAACAAACATTTGTTTATATTGAAATCTGCAAGATAATTACTTTAAGTGATCACATTTCATCCTGTGGGGTACATGAATGTCTCGTCCAAATGGCTCCTGATGGCTCAAGAGAAGTCATGGGATCCTGAAAGTTATTTGAATTATTCGTCTTCTGGGCACTACAGATGTCTGTACAAAGTTTCAGGGCAATCCATCCAATAGATGCTTAGATCAGTGTTTTCCAAACTTTAAAGCCAAAATCTCAAGGCACACCTGAATTTACATCTGTGTCCTTATATAATTTGTGTTATCACTCTTACCACAACATAAGACAATAAAAAAAGAAAAATAACAGAGGTAGCTTTTGTGATGCTGTCATCTTTTCTTTCGGTAGGTCACCTTCGCTGGTGCTATGTTGTAATTTGCTCTGTACAATCCATTGTCCCACTCACGACTCTCTCCTTTTAAATAATATCATCCCTCAAACTGGCTGCCAATCAGGGCTTTTGATGTGTCACACACATAATTGTCACGCGCAAACAGCGACAAATAGGCTCCCTGTGAAGGTTTTTTTTAATTACATTGAATTAAATTACATTTTTTAGCTAGAATTTGCCTCTTTATTAGGAAATGGGTGCACACAACATGCTGATACAGTCAACTGAAAATTCATTTATTACTTTTTGTATAGGCCCAGTTGAATATTGCAATAACTGGCTAATGTGTGGTTATCACAAAATCCCACCGCACACCTGGATTGGCATCATAGCACACCATTTGGGAACCACTGGTTTAGATATTTCAGTCAGACAAAAGTAGTAGACTGACCGACCAACATTGCCATCCTTGGAGCCATGCTGCTAGCATGGCTAAACACTCTTCACTTTTCATAGCTTAACAAATGTGCAAATGGCTGAACAGTTTAACACTCACTGGTTGAGGTAGAAACCACGTGTAGAGGATGTAATGTTGAGCTCTCTGTCCTCCACAGTCAGGACATTGAGGTACATTAAGTCCCCGTGCATCTTCCTGTTTCCTGGAGGAGGGTTCCAGCTGCTCATGGTCAGAACCCGCAGGCACTGTAATGGCTGCAATGACACTCTCATAAAGTCCCACTGTTGCTTCACTATAACTGAATTCACGTTTTATTGAATCTTAATGAGTCGTATTTTCAAACACAATATATGATCTCTCACCGTCCAGTCATCTCTGAGTGGCTGCAGCGGAGTAAGTGGTCGTTCCTTACATCCAGGGAGGACGTATTCTGGAGGACTGCAGTCAACAGACTCCTTTTCAGAAGCTCGTCTGTTTCCCACACTGTCACAGTCTGAAGGGATGAACATGGAGGTGAAAGGGTTGAATGATCACTGACAGAAATACTCAGACAAAAGGAGGTAATGAGAGAGCAATAATACCTTTGTCTCCTCTGGTAAAAAAGGTGAGGTAAGAGAGTGAGCTGCAGTTCACTCCATTAAATGCATCTGCGGGGTCAAGACTCCTCAGGAGATCACGTACATGTCTGAGATGAAGACGAGCGTCTCGTACTGTGTAAGCATCTGCAACAACATCAGAACACCTGCTTATAAAGTGTTTCATTCAATCTCACACAAGAAGTTATCATTAAAAAATCATGATACCCAAATAAGTTCTCAAAATCAATGATACTATCATGCCATGCAATCCAATACAGTGAGCATCATTCCTTCATTTCACAGATTCCTAATTTGTGTCTTTCAGTATATTATTCCATATCATTTAACATGGAAAATTAACAGAGCATAGTGTTTAAGTATTGCATTTTTTTTTAATCAAAATGCAGCTGCAAGTGACTGTAACATTTTTAGTGAGGTTTAAAGTGAGTGATGCATTCAAAAGAAATGATTAATAGTTGGTGGTGATAACTATCAAAGCAAAAGTAAACTGTGGTTTGGCTGTGTGGAGTCACAAATGATGTTGTAAACCTTTCTGGATGAAGTTAGGTACTTGACCATTTTCACCACAGCCTGGTGATATGAGCCTGTGCAGTTTTGAGACATAAAGAGAGAGCATCTGTCTGACACAGTGACGGAGTCAGGCTGAGAGAGAGAGGCCCCAACAAGTGCAGTGGGGCACCAATGCGCAGAAACTACGTGCTACGGCATAGGCTCCATGTCAACACAGAGCCTACGCCGTAGCCTGACGTGCGCCTCCCCAGGAATGTAACTACACGTCCTAGCAACGCAGACCTCCTGTCTAATTTGTAAGCTGAAACCTTTTCCCTCAGTGGAAACGAGGCTTTTATTTACTTTTACTTCACAGATAAGAAACAATAAATTGTGAAGACAATAAAGCCTCCACAAAAATAACATTTTAAGTCTTGTATGTGATTAATCCTGGCTTCATACGAGCAGATGAAATCTCTGCTTGTCGCTAGGCTAATTTATACAATGTAAAATGCCATAGGCTTGTGCTAATAACGTTAGCATGTTGTATTTGTTTAGAAAACGTGTTTAGTATAAGACAGTTATTTTGTCATTGTGGTTGCCTTTCAGTTTAACCACAATTTCTTAATTTTCTGTAAATCTGATATCTCTCTAATATGATACTTCTGAGTTTAAAAAAAAGACCATAATATACCATGTAGGCATCTATTGGTCACTTGAAGCCTCTGGTGGTGGACATCTCAGAGAATCACCAATTAAAATGAATGGATTTAATGGTCTAGTGTGTAGGACTTAGGGGTATCTAGCAGTGAGGCTGCAAAACTGAAACTTGTCCCATGTGTCAAGCATGTACGAAAACTATAAAAAACCGCAAATGTCCAGAGCCAGTTTTTATTTTGTGCATTCTGGGCTACCGTAGATCAGCACAGCAGACTCCATGGAAGAGGACCAGCTCCTTATGTAGCTTTTAACGGCTCATTTTAAGGTAACAAAAAATAAGATTCATATTTTCAGGTGATTATAAACAAATGAAAACATAGTTGTGAATGTTTTTCACAGTTCGTCTAAATCCTACACACTGGACCTTTAACACCAGTAAAGAGTGGTTGTTCAGATGAATGAAACTCAGAACGAGTGAGGGAAAATGATGTTCTGCTGCAAATCGCAACTCGCGAGTTGTAAAACTTGTGAAAAGGGCGCCAATAAGAGGAAGCCCACAGCTTTATGAAATGTGTAATGCAACAATGGCAGTGGGTAGATAGTGGGTAAAGATCCTCCTTTAGTTTATTCAACACAAGATCAAAGTTGTCTCAAATATAAACACTTCTGAATGAAAAGAAGAAAGAATAGTTTGACATTTTAGGAAACACCCTCATTTGCTTTCTTGCCAAGAGAAAAATGAGAAAATCCATTTCGGAGAGTGGTATCGATCTGCTCATCTGACTCTCGGCAAGTAAGTGAATAGGAATATTTTCCAAAATGGCAAACTTTTCCTTAAAATATAATATAAAAACTAGAGGGACATGGTCAGGATAGAAAACACACACCTAAAGTGATGGCTGCATTTAGGTATTGAATTCAACAACACTCCCTGCAGCTATGCAGTAACTAGCTCCAACAGCTGTAGGTAGAGATTTCAGGAGCAGTCTTGGAGAAGTGGCAGCTCTTCTCCTCCCAGTTTACCAAATCATTTCCTCTCCCTCTGCTAACTCCAACTCTCTCTCGTGACAACCGTGCCATTACTGCACCTCTCAGGTGACTGACAGCTTCCTCAAATGGAAGTGTATTGGCTGCGCTGTGATTGATAGGTTCGCCGCCCACCTCCGTAGCCGCGTCTGCCATTGTTTGATGAGCATCTGTCTAAAAGTGGACACTCAAAACACACACAGCCACTCCACTGCTCTTAGCGGGCTACTCTCCGGCACCACTTCATAAAATACAAAAAAAAAAAAAAAAAAAGTTTTTC
>JAPZEB010000006.1:19109655-19124233 GCA_029783705.1 Chaetodon striatus
CTGCAGTTGCTTCAGATCCAGGTGGGAACACGTTCTCACCACAAACCAACCGCACCAGAGTTCCTTTGGAACCAGACGCAGACCACCAAGAAGGTCTCGGTCCGGTTGTTTTGGTGTGTTCACACCTGCACAAACCAACCTGAGTTAGACTGAACTGAACCAAACAGGGCAGGTGTGAAAGCAGCCTTAGACAGCTCAGGACTGCTTCCATGTTTACTCCTATCAGCACATTTGTCATGTGATTGCAGCCTTCCAAAATATGTGGGTTATGCATGAATTACTGGCTCATAATTAATTGGAACCCGCACAACTTTGGGTGCATTACTTTTTGTAGGAAAACACATGAACAGTTTATGAGAACAGCATGTTACAATCATGGAAATAGGTTTACAAGAGATAAGGTTTCTCTTGTTCTGTATAAATGCTGTTTGATCAAAACCAGGAGAAGACTAAAAAAAAACAGGGATAAAAATATAACTGATGTCTGTAATACACCTGAGAGTGGCCACAGAGGTCGCTTTGTAATGAAACCATGTATCAGCCATGTTCTACCAACAAATATAAATAGTGTGAACATCCCCCGTAATGCCATGATCATAGATGAGCGCTTTGTTTCACCTCTCTATGACTCGGTGGTTATTTTTTGTCCTCAAACATCAGCGCAGGTTATTATTTCCTCCTGCTGCAGTATGATATCTCCAACACGTCCTTGAAGTCAGCCTCTCTGCTGCCGCGTGACTCATGTTGTTTTCGTCATTGTCTCTAAAAGCGTCCGTCGTGCGTGTTGGCTGGAGTCGTCCTGTTGACTACGAGACAGATTTAAATCAGCCTGACTCACTCGCTCCTCAGCCCGGATCCCCGAAGTGCTCTCAACCTCCCCTCCACCTCCTCATCCCGCCACAGCGACTTCAGCTGCGCTTCAAAATAAGTGTTGTAAAAAGTTGTTTTCTGTCAGTCGCAGGAGGATTAAATGTCAGAGAATAAACTGTGAGTGCGTCAACAAATCTGCATTTTCAAAGATCACTTTAAAAGAAGACACTTTAAATGGATTCTGTTATAGAACTCATTTTTTTCCTCTGCCCACAAACGCAATTCAAGTTTCATAATGGTGACACTGGAATAAAGAAGTTATATTGTTTTATCATCACCATGCTGTGAACGTAGACTGAATATTATGCATCATCTGTCACAAAAAGACGCAGCCTGACAGCCTGATGGCAGTGAAATCTGTGTTTTTGACTGTATCCATGTGCACTCTGAAAGTTGTGTTTAGGGGTACAGATACACTACTGTAGAAATGTTTATCTGCTGCTACAAAGCTTGATGTGGTCCAGCCAGATGTCTCCATTTGTTTGGTCTCGGTTATAGAAAGTCCTTTTAACCAGTAAATGTTATCTAGTATGACGGGTTTTTGTACATGGAGAACAAAATGCTGCACGATGGTTCAACCAGACTGACAACTGAAAGAGACAAAAGCTCTGTTTCCACTAAGCAGTAAAGTTCAGTCCAGTTGTGGATGGTACCAAAAGAACTGTTCCCAATTTGGTCCCCCCTCTGTTGAGGTACCTTGCACACTAATATGGTACTAAATGATTGAGCTAGAAACACTGTACTGGCAGTACGTCTGTACCTGGCTAGCTCTTTTAGCTGTCACTACATGAGCTAGCCGAGCACTAGCGGCATGACCTGTTGAGAAGTTCTTGTGTGACTTGTCCTCAGCAGAGGACAGTGACGACCTCTTCTTGTCCCTTGCCTGTAATGTTACCCCACTGGTATCAGCCAGCGGTCCACCTTTCTCTTTCCTCCACTGTGATAGATTTGATGTTCAAGAGCAGTAAAAATTTCAACTATCTGTATTCCTGCAAAACTTTTTCTTTTTTGTTTTTTCCACCAGGCATCAAACCGAACTCAGAGTTCCTGCAGGGCAGCAAAATACAGATGGACTCGAAAAACTTTGTAACAGTTGACAAGGTCAGCTAATAACTTGCTGTTCATCTGATTATCTAGATCTCATTCTGTGCCTTTGTGCTCTTATGTTTTGTTGTAATTTATTTCTTGATTTTTTTGGGCTCTTACTGACTCTCACAGGTTTTAGTGTTAATAAGCACATATGTCCTCACATTAATCAGTAAAATGTGCACCATTAATCATCTTCTCCCTGCCTGTATCTCTCTCCTGCAGTACATGCGCACCAATATCCCCGATGTGTTCTGTGGGGGCGACCTGGCCACCTTCCCCCTGGCGATGGCCAAAAACCAGCTGGTCAACATCGGACACTGGCAGATGGCACAAGCACATGGTAATGTGGTAACAACGTAAATGTAGCCACAAAGTCCTAGAAGGCAGACTCTGACTGCGGCGTAGATTTAACTCAGAGTCAGACTTCAGAATATTATGTTTTATTCCAGTTTGAGCAGTTTCATGTATTTTTTAAAAAATTGTTGTTTAGGGAGGATAGCAGCACTAAACATGCTGGATAAAAAGACTGAACTCAGCTCAGTTCCTTTCTACTGGACCGTCCTACTGGGTAAAACCATCCGATATGCAGGTGAGTGCACACACACACAGACACACACACACACAAGAAAATTGACGACTTCTCATGTACATATATGGGGAGTTAATTGTAGAAACATTGTTTGGACCTATTTATTTTCTTGTTCTGTTATCATCATACATTTATTTTACTGTATATGTTTCTATTTTTAGATTTAAGTCAATAACTTAGTCACTAACTCAATCCTTTAATGAAAGAGCAGCAGTGACAAACTCACTGTATGCACAAACTACGATAAACACTTCATCCAACCACGACAGATTTCTGATTTTCCCTGATTATCACCACTGAATGTAACATGTGTTTTAATTCTGGTTGCGTGCAGGCTATGGGGAGGGATACACTGACATTGTGATGAAAGGAAAGTTTTAGGACAGGAAGTTCCTGGCATTGTACATCAAGTAAGTTATGGAAAAACAGTCATTATTGACCAAAAATATCTGTGGTTGGAAAAATATAAACGTCCTTGACTTTAAAGCATCATTTCCAATTTTATATATGAATATATTGTCTGTGTTGTTTTAACTGCTTGTTTTATTGACTAGTTGGCACCTGATCAGATGCGGCTCTCCTCATCTCATTGTATATTCTTTATACAGTGACGATAAAAGTTTTCTATTCTATTCTAATCTATTGAATATTTGTTCTCACATGTCATTTATTTTACCTGTAGGGATGATGAGGTCATAGCTGCAGCGAGCCTAAACTACGACCCAGCAGTGTCTGCAGTAGCTGAGCGGCTCGCATTAGGAAAACCCATCACGAAGAAAGAGGCTGAGTGTGTAAAATCTTTCTGTATAATGCTACTTTCTTACTTTGTGTAATTCTGGTAATACTTAAGGCATTGCCACTGCCCCCAAGTGGCT
This sequence comes from Chaetodon striatus, assembly GCA_029783705.1. Classification (NCBI taxonomy): domain Eukaryota; kingdom Metazoa; phylum Chordata; class Actinopteri; order Chaetodontiformes; family Chaetodontidae; genus Chaetodon; species Chaetodon striatus. The sequence continues at coordinate 19,113,079 of JAPZEB010000006.1, forward strand.
ATAAAATCAGTTATTACAGGTTTAAATAGAAAGAAGAAAACTCAGCTTTTCATGCATTCCTCCACAATGAACAAGAAATCCACAAAGGGAGAAAATTACAAATTCTCACACAACTTGTGCAGTACTAAGTACTTCCCAAGCATATGCATTTTTGCCTTTTGCTATTTAAAACTGAACTGAATGTGAGGCTTATTCGTGCTCTCCTCAAAGCCGGACTCCACTGACAAAAAAGTAGTTTTACCTTGCTGAACACAGGAGCTGCTAAACTACTGCTGCAAGTCCCACAATAGCACAACCTGGTAAACAACCTGGTCTCATCCCGAAGTCGTTGCAATACGGCGCTTGGGCAGTGACTTGCAGCATCAGACACCAAAGGAAAAAGCTGTCCTTTAACGCTGGCGTGATACATGGCCGGTTGCCGCTATAGTTTACTGGCGTCTGGCGGCATCAGGGGGACAAAACGAAAGTTAAGGCAGCAAAACTGAGTAGGGTGGGTCCAACAAACCCTGACCTTCATCCAGGAGCTGTGTTTGCATCCCGTAAGTTTCTAAAGCCAAACCCTGTTCTTTTTCCTAATCTCAACCACATGCTTTTGTTGCCTAAACCCAAACACATGTGTTGAAGGAAAAAGAAACCATCAATTCACAGTGTTGCACCGATGAAGTGCATTTATTTTGAGACTGTATGTAAACGGTACATTTCCTGTACAAACAGAAGTGTAATTTGAAAGAAGACAATGTATGTAACAGGCAGAACTTGACACAGTGTCCCAGTCAACAACCAACGGACCCAGAGTACCTTGCACGTCATAACTTGACGTGGAAAGTCCATGCCCACATGTCAATATGTGACAAGGTTGGAGTGAGAATGTGTTGTGGTAAACCAATAGCTCCTGTTTAGCTGTTTAGCAAGGTAAAACTATTGTTTTTGTCAGTGGAGTCTGACCCTTAAGAAAGCATAGATAAGTTTCACTTTCACTTCAGTTCCCTGTCAGAGACGGCTGTCTGGATAAACGAGACTTGGATTATACTGAACGAGTTGTGTGAGAGTTTGGAAACTGATGTCTTGATATAGTTTTGCTGTTGTTAAAAGTGGACCCCTATAACTTCAATTCATCAAGAATTTTCTCCATGTTTTTATCCTTTATTCATCGTGGAGCCACACAATAAAAATAAATGTTACTTCATGAATTCAATGTAACACAGTGTGAGTAACTACTATACAAATGACCATTTAGGGGTTGAAGTATTCCTTTAAGTGGCCGTAGCTCTGTGATTCGAATTTAATGGCAATACATGAGATGAACAAACTGGGGATTATCAGGTGCATCGAATGATGTAAAGCCACATAAAAGCACATCCTGTCTTTTTTCTCCCTGACAGATCAGATGACCTGAGCTGGCTGCAGCTGTCCCGATCTACACTATCCTCCACTCTCACACCCAACGCGTCATCTGTACAATGTTGACATGTAGCCAGAAGGTCATTCGTCTGTCTCTTTGTCTCCATCGCTCTCACCAAGGAGAGTTTGGAGACATGGATCAACGTGTTTGATTCAGAAGAGACAGACTTCACATGAACCACAGTGAAGTTTATATTTACAGTGTTGAAGTACTGGGTTTAAACTGTGCGTCACACACTTAGTGTTCAGGTGAGGGGGACTCCACCATGCAAACAACAGATACCTCAGATGGATGCAGCTTTTGAGACTTCTTTTATAATTTTAATATTTTTTATTATTTCTTTAGAGTTTTTTCATGGTTTTATGTCTCCGGGGGTATTTCAGTGACAGTCCAGAGACATCATGCTCACGATGCCTCAGTATGTTCTCTGCTGTTAATCTTTAAAAGGCGGTGTACGATACCTTTTACTTGGATGGGGCTGCTGGAAAAACACAAGTGGCCTTAATGCCCACTGCGGCCATGTGCGTGGTCCGGCCAGTGAGTCGGAGGGGGGATTATGAGAACAGAGGGGGAGTGTTCAGCTCTTTGAAACAGAGATGCTGAAATAGGCAATGGTAACAAAACACACCAACAGGGAACAATAGGCCTCTGACAAACAGCACACGAATGCAGTGTGACAAAACCTGCACAAAAGAAATGCTGGGTTTTTCTCTCTCCCCCCCTCTGACTCTCTGCTGGTTTATCACTGTCTTTACTTCACATCTCTTAATTTACTTTTAGCTTAACTCTCCCTTCCTCTCAGCAGTATGGCTACATACAGGTCACTGTATCCAGGATTCAACTGGTGTAGAGCCAGCGCCGGTTATATTTTAGGACTGAAGGTGCCAGTAGCTTACATATTGTACTAATGTATGTAAAAAATTATGTATTTTTTCTTTGCTAAAGATGGCAAGAATTCATTTTTAACAGTACATAGATCATGATCAGAATATCTATATGCCTCATGACATAATACATTTTCTGGATAATAAATTAAGAAATTGTTAATAAAAAATAAATAAACAGACAAGAAACTTTTTTCCTTTTTTTTGGCAAACAGAGCAAATTCATTTCAGAATTCATCAATTCTGCAAACCATGAATATGTATTCATGTGACATAGTATGTGAGATGGCTTTGTTATTGTGAGGTCTAGGGGGTGGTGGACTTTATGATACCTATGTGAGGTGCTTGCCAAGCTTTAGGGAGTCATAACTTGGTTGTCACTAGTATTTTTATCCACCAAATGTTGGTGTTTTTGAGTGGCCCGTCGCTGTGTTTCCACTTGGTACAGTAGCACAAAAAGTGTCTGTTTCCAACCAAGGCATTGCTGCGTTTCCTGCCAGGACAGTGACATGAAAAACGGTTTCAACGAGACATCACTGTGTTTCCTGCCTAGACAGTTAACGAGACATCTTTTTTTTCAGCACAGATTGTGCCACCAAAAGCGAGTATTTTCCTTACCAAGTGGTTTTTGTGCCTAAAACTAACCACACATTAACCACAGGGTTGTTGAAACATACAGAAATGTAAAGTTTCAACATATCATCGACATAATAACTTACAAATGAAACATATCCGTGGTTTGCCAACATTTACTCCACCAACTGGGTTGCAGCGACATATAAAGATCTGTCAACACATTTATGACGAACATTAAAAACTGTCACTCTTGAAGCTAATTGTAAAATATTTTCCATCTCTCTGCTCGTCTCATCGGCAGAAGGCAGCACTGACTGTCCTGATATTCCTGCAATCTCATATCTCTCGGAGAATTGCATTTACAGCATCATACTGTCAAGTATCAGCTTAAAATGTTCATGTATCCACCAGGAACTGCTTTATATTGTTACAGTGAGTAATTTAGCACACTATGTACTCTTGAGGTAAGACAAAAAAAAAATTCAGCTTTGTTCTCCTGAGGATTTAAGTGAAAGATGTTCTCTTTCTTTTAGTTAAAATGCTGAATATCAGTCCTCTTGCTTTGTTATCAATGCAAAGTGAACCCTGATGCCCAGGGAGAAATAACAGGGATGTACTTGTCTTTTAAACTTTTTTGTCTTGTGTTTCACTTTGTTCATGCATATTAAAAAATCTCAGGCACAACAGATCTGTGTGTTTTTGCATTCATTGACTTGTCAGTATTGGAGTCTGATTCACTCAGGCAACACATGACTTTTCTGCCACCTAATGTCCAACGGTGGAAGTGTTTCTAAGGTCTTTCATAGAGTATATTTTAATTGCTTTCTAATTTGCCTTTTGTAGTGAACAGCATAGAGCAGCAAAAGTAAAGAGTGGTACATCAGTGGCTGGATTTTGCTGCTTTTTAAGATCTTTTGAAGCTCATTTTGAACCAAATTTAAGACTGATTTTTGGATAATTAAGTCTTTTCTTTTTCAACCGTTGCAGGTAAGTATAAAGGTAAGTAGTATATATGTGGTTCTGTGCAGAGGTAGGTTTTAATGGTTATCAAAGTGAGTTAGCTTAATTAACATTTTGCCAACAAGTTCAGTGCAGGTATTAAGTGAAAAACAATACTAAGTTCAGCGGTAGGTTTAAAGATTGTGGACTTTCACAGAGCTTTACTCGTTTCAACAAAAATAAATTCAAACGTTGATAAATGAAATTGGATCAAAATGGTTGTGGCAATAAGACCTCACAAATTGAAATTTAAGACTACTCAGCGACTTTTAATTCCTAACATTTAAAGCATTTTATGACTTTTAAGGATCCCCAGACACCCTGATCAGATCACCAGTGCAGCAGGTCAGTAAATATGCTTTACAGTTTGAGCTTTTGAACACATTGTATTAGATAGTGTGACGGCATATTTGAAGTCAGACACTATTTCAATTAAACATCTCCATAACTACTCTGGAAAATGGATTTCTGGGTATTAAAAAAAGGAAGAAAAGGGAAAAGAAAGAAAACTGCTAACATGCATTTTGAAATTCTTCAGTTGCAGGAATTTAAAAAAAAATGTCATGTGACCTCTGTCCAATTAACCCTCCTCCACATCCTGCAGATGTCAGGGGGGTTTAGTGGTATTATCCTGATTGGGTTTCAGTCCTGAAAGATTACATAATTTAGAAGCACAAGATAACGGTGCAAATCCTCTATTAAGTTTTTAACAGGCCCATTGACCAGGAGCAGGTCCTGTTCTCGTCCACTGACAGTCGTGACACTGTGGATATGTGTTTGTTTTGTACCTGTCTGGTGCTTTAAAGGTCATTGAATTGGCAACATGCTTAGTTTCCCTTTAGTCCAACATCTTAATGACACAAAAAGATCTTCGCTCTGTGGCTAAATCTATTTCAAACTGTCAACAAAGACAGCCTGAGATGACTAACAGCATGAGGCGTTCACTGGCTTCTTTAATTCAGTTTGTGCTCAAATGCAGTATTGACTCCTTTTGGTCAATCAAAGCCTTTTTCTCTTTTGCTCTCCTTAGGAAAAGTCAGTCTCTGAGTTTCTTTTAACAGAGCTTCTCTGTGTGCGATGTAACGCTGCCGCCTGTTGGCCCTGTACAGCTCCAACCTCTTCTCCTCAGCCTGGGGGTCCTCCAGCACTCCCTCCCACCTCAGGCTCTCCCTGGCCTGGGTGCTGAGCTCCCCACTGGTCTTGTTTGTCACTGTCAGCAGGTCCGGTGAACCCTTTTGAGGTTTTTTGCTCCTCCGTCCGCTGCCAGCGAGCCGTTCTCCATCCTTACTGGTAGCCCTGAGCCTGGGCAGCTGGGGTTGAAGCTGGCCCGGACTCTGTAGGGGCAGCAGGGACACCGGCGAGGTCTCAGGGGGCAAAGACACAGCCTGAGGTTTCTCTGCAGGGAGGCAACATAAACATATAGGACAAACAAAGCTGAGGGTTAGGTTACTAATGACTCCCTGTGGAGTCGGAGGGCTAATGGCTTGGTCGGTTTACAGTAATGAGGTGTAATAGACCAGCCAGGGGAAGCGACACTGGGGGCCTATTCTCTATTGACCTATTCAACCCTGTAGGGAATCCTCTACCAACGCCACATGATCCTTATACTTGTGTTTACATTGTGTAGAATTACAGTGACCTTAGTATGAACTGCGAGAGCGATGAGACGTTAATGTCAGTCCAAATTATTGGTTCAGTCTGTGCTCCTTAACTCTGCATTATGACTAATTTTAAATGCAGGCAGTGAGAGAGATTTTAGGGCTTTCGGGCTTTTTATTGTGTGTATTAATATGCCTTTCATGGTCTGCTTGTAGACAATCTGTTTATAATAAAGACTATGGCACAATCATTTAATTTCCTTTACTGTAACAAAGCCTCAGGTCCTACATCTATTTTTCAGTGTTCCATTTTTGTCAGGGGAATGCATGAGGATGTCAAATCCCCATCTGTCTCTCTAATAAAGGCCTAAAAAATGTTTTTAAGAAAAAACACTTGTTTGACACATCTACAACAGACTTGTGATGGCTGATGTCAGTTACAATGACGGGACAATAAGCAGCTTTGTTACATGTATTACTACTTCCTTTACTATACTGTTGTATAATGCCACAAAAAAGTTAACTTTAAAAAAATACTCCACTGAAATAATATTCCTGCATTCAAAAATGTACATTTACAGACCATTAAAATGTCCGTGCTAGATGAATCATTTATTCATTTATTCTAAAGAAAGATCCTTAATCTGAACACTACCTACTGTCCTGGGGATTTTAATTACTATATTTCCCTTAAAATATAAATGAATATTTAAAAGAAGTGTCATGTAGGGACAGCAACTAATTGTTATTTAATTATTGATAAATCTGTTAATTTTTTCTTGATTAATCAATCATCTTTCTGTTTTGAAAATGTCAGAAAATAAATAAATGTTTCAATATTTAAATGTAAAGAAAGGAGCTGATTGTCTTTTACATTTGGGATTTTATATCAGTGTGTTGAAACTAACTCAGTGACAGAGGTAGTCACAGTGATTCTGATTGCTGGGGAAAAAACTTGCTTTTCAAATGAGACCATGCATGGACATGTACCACAAATGGTACAAGAAGAGCTTTCAGCTGACTTTAGTTATGACTTGGATATGCATTTTAGGTCAATTTAGGTGAATTTAAGAGGATGCTCACGCCACCCAACCAAACCCAGGGGAAAAATTAGCCCCACCTCTACACCATCTGCAATCAGTGGCCTAATATTACACATATTGAAAAGGTCTACTTCTACTTTTTAAACTATAGTTTCATCATTTAGTGCTTTTATACACATTTGAATGCAGGACTTGTACTTGTAATGTGTTGTTTTTACACAGTTGTTTTCTCCCACTGTAAGGTGTATTTACCTGTGTTTTCTGGAGGAGTAGTGGAAACAGTGGCTTTCTTTCTCTTCTGCTTTTTCTTCTTTTTGTTGTCAGAGCTCCTGGATGGCTGCAGCACCTTACAGTTTCTGTCTTCTGGCATGATGTAGTCTTGGCACACTGTGCTTATGAATGCGTCTGTGCAGGCTGAACAAGTCAACAGAGTCTGCTGAAGGAGAACATGCTCCTCACAAGAATCCTCTGAAGAAGCGCACTGTCGACAGCCTCAGTCCCAAACAGGCTGCTTTAGTTTACGTTATCTAAAATAACTTTGTATTCTGCACAACAAGACGGGAGAAAGTGCAAAATGCTGCATGCTACGTGGCTAATTTCGTACTTGTTCCGGGACACGCACTTCCACAATCACGCTTCAGCGCAGCGTTGCCAAGTGACGCGTCTCCATGGCGACAGGACGCATGTCCTCAGAGAGGAGAAACATGAAGGATTACAACCTCTTTCTTTTCTTTTCTAAGTTTTACAAATGACTGAAGGTGTTTTCTCTTTAAAATGAAACTTTACTACTTGTTCCAGTAAACACACACAAAACGTTGTGCATGTTCTGGTTCACTCTCTAGGCAAAATTTAAGTACATTTTCATTGATATAAGGTCTGATTCAACGTTTAGAGAGGAATAAACAGCATAAATGAAGCGAAAGTCACTTCACAAATGACAGCAACAACAAGTCACAGCATACTTTTGCACGCTTATTTGAAAGATCCAAGATACATTGGCTTCTGCGTCTATGGTTTGGACACAGTATGGGCTCAGAATGATGCGTCAAACATGGTGAACATACCAATATGTGCTTTCAAGTATCCTCTACTACATCATGCCAATATGCAAAGATATGACCCCGACGTGATTTGAACACGCAACCTTCTGATCTGGAGTCAGACGCGCTACCGTTGCGCCACGAGGTCCTGCATGCCTCCCTCACTGTAAATATAGATCATAATATTTTTATAGGCTGAGAGGAGGTCGCATCTTTCCTGCTCTTATGTCAATGTTTGGACGTTTATATGTCAAATAAAATAAACATAGCGAACACACGACATGTGTGACACATTCACGACACTCCCTCCTCCCTCCTTCCTCCCTCGTGGACACCTTCACTGCACCATATGATATGAACACACTGCTTCATCCTCCCTCCTCATGAACATGTTCTCCCTCATTTTGAGCTGCGTCAGCACCATGGACAGCTGTCGCCACCACAGCTGGCGCACGAGCTCACCGCGCGAGCGCTGCGTGGCAGTGGTGCATGCTGCGTTGGGAATGCGCATGTGCGCATGACGCAGTTTTTTTATGGTTGCAGATGGAGCTTCTGTTATAGCTGCCATTCTGTAGCCACAACCTCAGATGTGTTTACACCCAGACACTCGGTATTACATTACCACTTAATGTCCTATATGTGAAATGACTATGTGAGTCAGTGTTAAGTGTTGAAGAGGTGAATGCTGGGAAAGGTTTTTATATGATTGTTTTTAAGGCATTTATCAACATACAGGGGCGTTTCTAGGAGGTGAGGACACTAGGGGCCTCTGTAGGGGGGTCAGTGGGGATCCTTTATATATTTATTTATTTAATTATTGATGAAAAAGCTTTATTTTTATGCTTTTTTAAAATAGATTGTTGCACCTTAATTATCTATGGCCCCCTTTTTAAATTCAGATGATCAGTTTTGATGTTTAAAATATTTGTAGTCGTTAGTAATTATTGTGTTGGAAATCATTAAACATTAACTGACTACAGTTGGAAAAATAAATGTATGTATTTGCATAAACCGTGGTGTAATGAAACTAAGAACATTTTATCAGGTACATGTATGAACAGAACGACAGATTACTAGATTACTATATATGTATGGGGCTATTTATAAAACATCTGGAGCCCAGGCCTGATGACGTCTTTCCATACAATCTATAATATAATTAATTGCTGCTTCCATTACGGTGTCTTGGTGTTGTGCGATCACTGTCACACTGTCATGGCTTACACAGAAAAGTAAATATATCCAAGTCCACTGATAATGTTGAGAGGAACACTTGTGAAGAGGTGATAATGAGAAAGTGGAAAACTGTAGAAGGCGCATTATTTCAAGAACTGATCTCAGAAATGGGCAAGGCGGCAGCTTTTGAGAGAATATCTTATAGTCTAATAAATGAGGCAGAAAAATCTAATTATAAATGTGGGATGTTTCTGCCATTCCACTCACGACAGGGGGGCAGTGAACACAGTTGTCTGAGCATAGAGGGAGGGGTTTTGATTTTGCTTAGTACCATACCAGGCTCGTAACATACATGGTGTGCTTATACTGATATGTTAGTTACAAAACGTTATGTGTAGTTGTGAACATACAGAGACATGTTGTCAGAAGTGTGTACAGCTCTTGTTGGGATTGTAATGAGTGCATGAGGGTGGATGTGGCGACGACACAGCTGGAGAAAATATTTATATGGACACTTTTACATGGACACTATTTTGACATTAACCTTTAAGGACTGTGATTTCGGAGGTTTACACACAAGTCATGTTAAGACTGGTTTTCTGATTCACCTCAGTTTATTGTTTCTATCATTATGGTTTATTTTATCTATTGGTATAATAGCTGATTTTTTTCTGCCTGTTTTTTTTTCTCTTTAAAGGTGGTTATGTAATTTGAAATTCAATAAATTCAGGGAATAAAAAAAAACAAAAAACAAAAAAGGAGTAACACTTGTGCTTTTCCTACACAGTCAACATGTCTGCAGTGTAAAGGCCTCCTCTCTGAGGCCCAACTTATTTTGTTTGGTTGCAGTTGCTCTCTAGTTTCTTCCAAACAAATATAAATTTTCTGCAAACGCTGTGCTGCGTTGATGTCGTGATAAAATGACTGGCGGCTCAGATGTGAGTTCCAGCGTTCAGTGGTCTCATAGAAATGCATAACATAGCCATTGTTGTTTGTTTCAATGTGCTCCTTTGTTCCTGTTCCCAGTTCTCACCAAACTGATCGCAGCCTGAGTGTTTTCTCATCTCCTCTTTTCAGTGCTTGAATTCTAGCGAATCAGAGGACACATTCATTGACAAAAAAAAACCAGACTTCACGTACACATGGATACACTCGACAGACGTTTACATAAAACCTTTCAGTGTTTTTATTTATTTATTTGACAAGCAGCAGGATCATGTTTGTCACCTCATTTTTTCTTTACATTTCAAAGTAGATACAATAGTCAGTATACCAGATTTATTACAATATTTTTTCCTAACTTCAGAACATTTAACAAAGAAAGAAAAATAAACACACAACAACTGCAAACGTGAGAAAAGAAAGCATGTTTTTTAATGTGTAGCCACCAATGTGTCATTGATGTCACAACTAACTCTTTCCCCTGGGTTTCTTTTTTTAATTTCCTTTATATTCGGTCGACTAGTATGTTTATCAGCTCTTTCCTCTCCAACGGCTATAGGCATTTTCTTTTTGTCGTTTGACGCACAGGTGCGTGGCACTGGTGATGTTGTAAACAGCTTAAAATCAGAAGGTGGGTGGGGGCTGGGAGGAGGAGGGTCTTGTGGGTGGTGGTGCTAGCTGGCTGTCTGACGTGACACGATGACCTTTTCTTATTTTCAAAGATGGAGGCACCAGTCCTGCTTTTAGTCACCGCACAGAGTCACAGCAGACAGCCGCAGTCCAAAACCTAAATGGATGAATGAGTCTGTTTTGTTATTTATTTCACGTTTTAAACCTGCGTCTGCCGGTCGCTCACACAGGCGAGTGTTTGTGTTGAAGTGCTCCCTGGCTCGGCTCGTCTCCCTACGCCACGTAGCTGTACTCGTCTGCTGAGGTCTGGCTTCGCTCTATGTACTGCTTGTCGATGAGCACCTCGATGCACTTCTTGATCATGCTGATACTTGGGTTGAACCTGGCTTTGGACTGATTGATGACCTGCACACAGGGACAGTTGACAACAGTGATTACTACCTCTGAATCTATGTCTATATATTTCAAATATCTAAATCTAGAATAATGTTTTTCACACAAATAAAAACATGTAAATTAAAGTGAAAACTATATTATGATGCCTTTCTGTGTGTGTGTATATATACAGTACGTGTGAGTGGTTGCACATGTGTATGTACTATAAATATGTGTAATATGTAGATGTAATCAATACAGTTAGGCGTATGAATGTACACTCATCAGCCTATTTATTAGGTACACCTGTTCAACTGCTTGCAAATATCAGATAAGCCAATCATCTGGCAGCAACTGGGGGAATTAGGTTAGACAGGAGATTTAAATGACTTTGAGCGTGGCATGATTGTTGGTCCACAGTCACCAGATCTCAGTCCAATAGAGCACCTTTGGGATGTGGTGGAACGGGAGATTCTCATCATGGATGTGC
>JAPZEB010000006.1:19124333-19142672 GCA_029783705.1 Chaetodon striatus
GTCTTTATCCCACAAAAAAACAAAAACAAAACATATATATTTGACATCAATTCAACCATTCCTCCCCTGACTATAAAAAACACTGTTCATCATACATATTTACAACTTGAAATCATAATCCCTGAGTCCATCCCTAACACCCTGCCCACCCACCCACAGGATTACAGGTTACAACACACATTCGGGTAAAAGAGGAAAGCTTCACTAAATAATAATGTATTTATTACTCAAATAAATATAGAAAGATAATGGGAAAATGAAAGAAAAGAGGGAGGGTTGCTCTCTGCTGTCTGCCGTCATGTATTTATAGGTTCCACCTTGTTCTTTATCAATAGGTTCCTGCAGTGAATTGTTAGTGAGCTTGACCCTGCCCTGTTGACAGCAACTGGGGATTAAATAATAAGTGATCTTTGGTTCAATTACTTCTGGGACAGTTTAACAAACACTGAAGCCCTCTGCTGGACACAAAACACACACTCGATCAATGCAAACAGAAAACTTTTAACTGCAGTGCTTCCTGTCGTCACTGTGAAATGAAATCTCAATACAAGCAAGCACACATGACCGTATGAAACCAGAGCAGTGTGAGACCTGTTGGTCTAAACTATTTTAAGCCCTTGGATACATTTAGGCAGTGGTCACTCAGTCGTTAATGCGTTACTTTGAGTGTGCTGGACAGAGAAGCTGGCCTTTAGCTAAAGCCACAATGATAAAAGAGATTGTCAGTGTGCATGGTAAAGAGAACATAACTTCTATTTATGTGACACTTTATTTTATTATTCTCATAAAACTGACTTCAGAGTGAATCATTTGAGGTCTGCAAAGGTTTACAGTGAGACTTAGAGCCTAACACCCAAAAAGCAATACAAGCTTCCTTTACAAACGAATAACTAAACTCATCAGCTATAAAATCATAGCACAATTCAATGCACTCAGGGGTTTTGCCCACACAGCCTCACTTGGTCTAATATGACCATGTTCTGGTGGCTAGTGTTAACTTTGGATAGATATTGTGCAGCTGATGTTACAGAGTAAGTTTACTGGCTTTATGACTCCTCTCTGCTTGAGCTGCTGTAACACTATATTTTAGCATTGACGATATAGTTCAACTATTGTGCAGTGGTTAGCACTGTTGCCTCATAGCGAGAGGGTTACTGGTTTGAACCCACCGGTGCGTTCTGTGTGGAGTTTGCATGCTCTGTGGGTTTTCTCCAGGTTCTCCAGAGACATGCAAGTTACTGTCCATAGGTGTGAATGATGTGTGTTAGTCTAGCAACCTGTCCAGGATGTACCCCACCTCTCACCCAGTTTCAGCTGGGATAGGCTCCAGCCCCCCTGCGAGTTAAGCTAAAGTTCCTCAGTCTCATTTCAAATCATATTAAAACCTGCACCAACAATAAGCTGTAAGAGCAACATTTAGATATTGTACCCTTGAACAGTTGCCTATTGACATATTTACCAAATGCAACATTAACATTCATTTGGAGTCGTGTTTCTCACCTGATGAATTAAAGTCCAACATGCTCCTTTTTGTTCTATTTGAGTTTCCTAAGAGACGTATCTGGCTCTCTAGCTGCTAGCTGCTCCTTTATGTTCACCAGCTAATTGCCTTTGCAGGTCGTGTACAGTACAGAGTTTTTTTTAGAGCTTTTTCACAAAAATCAGCTGCCTGCTGCAGCCAAAAATGATGCTATACTGCAAGAGCAGGAAAACTGAACCAAAACAGAAAAGTTTCTGGGCCAGAAAACCAAAACAAGCTGAAACTCCCATGTGAAACACATAAAACTGAGGACAATTGTAGCGTCGCATGATAACTTTCTGTGGGGTTGTCACTACGAGCGACCCATTTTGAGTACAAGCATTAAGTCATTTGATCCATTGTGAGAACCAAAATTTTGATTATAGCAGCTTTAAAGGCAGTTTCATGGTAAAGATACCACCCTCATTTCTAGAAAGGTTTGCTAAATCTTGAACTGTTAATAGACTTTGTAAGAATACTTCACACACAAAACGAAAATTTACCTATCAATTCATGTTCATGTCACCTTGACTCAGTGAAGAAAACTTTGTTTCTCCTGTATGCCTCCATAGCATACGGCAAGCATATGGATTTATTGATTGATTGGGAACCATGTTTAATAAAAGCAAAACTATGAGATTGACAGGAAGGCAATCCAGGCACTCTGAAAAAAATACAGAGAAAATTAGGGAGGAAATATAAAAGAGCCTTTATTGTTGTGGCAAAATCATTAAAAGAGCCAACATGTTTCAACCACTGCAGGTCTTCATCAGGGCAACACATAATGGCTAGTAGAGAACAATGACAAATCACAAAAAAACATGTGGAGTCTATCTCCCCATTGAGACCAGGATACTTGAAAAAATCCAGTTGATAAATCCAAAAACTACAAAACTATATCAAAACATCAATTTACAAACTCTCACACAACTCCAGCTGTATGCACAGTACTTCTCATATACATGCACTGTCTCTAAAACTTTACTATTAAATTGAATTTAAAGTGAAACTGGTCTCTTCAAAGCTAGACTCCAATACTAAGGTTTTTTTAATTCATGCATGGCATGAATAATTAATATATGTGTGTGAAGTATTCCTTTAATCCCCTGAAAGTGATTTTATTAATAGTAGTAGTATTAGTAGTATTTCCTATATTAAATTCTTTATCAAAAGAAAAAACACATTTACACAATGGTTTGTTGAAGTTGAAAAAAGCTGCATGCTAATGTGTTTCACTGATGTTCAAGGAACTTGATACTATTTCTGAAACCATGTTCTTTTAAATTGCTGCACGGGGATTTTATATGTCGCCTCTGACAACATCCACAGCACTCAGCCTGGTATTTCCCAGGGAGTTTCCACCCTATTCCTGTTCCATAGAATCCAGTCCGCCACTGGTTCCTCAGTACTCCTCAGTTCCTCAGTCATGTACATGCATGTACACACAGAAACACACACACACACTGAATTCAGTAAGTTAATTTATACAACTCTTTGAAGCACAATCCCTTTTAAAGTATAAAACACAACGTAACCTTTCTAATAATTACTTGGCAACTAAACTTGGATGCTATGTTCTGTCTGCTATTAAAACATACACCCACTAGTGCTAAGAATAGTCTCAAACTCTGAGCTCAAACAAGTCTGTCCTGCTTCTGCATTTCCCCCCACATATCTGAGCACTTCCAGTAAGAACTACAGGAAGAAAGAAGATAAATCACAAAGCTGAGTCAGAGAGCACACGTAACATGTATTCATGCAGTAGCCTATAGTGACAAAGTTCACAGAGATCCAGACATAATGCAAGTGTTTTTTTTGAAAGGCCCTCTTCTTAAAAGTAACAGAAAGCTGCCTGTCAGGATATCACAAAAACAAAATCTTATTTCACTTGTTCACAGGAAAAATAGGTACCTAATGGCCAACACAAAACACATTTACACTTATCAAATTTTTCACACAACCTTTGACCCACAATTCAGTCTTAATGTGTTGTAAACCATGCCTTTTACAAGTCACAGACGATGAGTGTGGGAAGATGTGACTCGCACACTTCTCCATCTGGTGCAGACATCATTATACAAACAGATCTTGAGTGGCAGTAAGTGCCCAAAGTATCAGGGGCCCCCTGACCTGCAAAATGTCACTTGAATCAACACGTACTGACCAAAAAAAGACTCAAATGAACCACAAAGAGACAAAAAGGACCACAAAGAGATGCAAGGGAACTGCAAAGAGACAAAATAACTACAAAAATGGACAAAACCAACCCAGTCTCACTCACTGAAATCAGACACTTGGCAGTGACTTCGGGTGTCGGTCACTGACCAAAAAAGCTGTCCTCAAACATCAGCATGATACGCGGCCAGTCGTAGTTATAGTTTAACAGTGGCCAGCGGCATCAGGGGGAAACCTGGCAGGACAAGAATGAAAGTCAAGGTGGGTGGAAGGGGTGGTGGATGAGTCCAACAAACTTTCACCTGGGAGAGCAGTTTTCACCACCTGTAAGATTACAAAGCCAAACCCTGTTCTCTTGTTGCCCAAAACCAATCACATGCTTTAGTTGTTAAAGGAAAAAAACTCAATTTACGTTGTTGTACTGACGCAGTGTGTTTATTTTGAAAGCAACTGTATGTAAACTGTACATTTCCTGTGAAAACAGAAGTGTATTTTGAAAGAAGACAATGCATGTAACGGCAGAACTTGACACAGTGTCCCAGAGCGTCAACAACCAACGCACCCAGGATACCTTGCATGTTGTATCTGGGTGTGGAAAATCCATGACCAAACATTGATGTGTGACGAAGTTGGAGTGAGAATGTGTTGGCAAGACAACCATAAGTGACAACATGGCTACAAAGTACAACACATTCTGACTCAAACCTCGTCACATATTGACGTTTGGTCATGGACTTTCCACACCCAGATACAACGTACAAGGTACCCTGGGTGTGTTGGTTGTTAACGTTCTGGGACACCACCGTGTCAAGTTCTGCATTGTCTTCTCTCAAAATATACTTCAGTTTTCACAGGAAATTCCCCGTTTGAATACAGTCTCTTTCAAAATAAACGCACTATGTCAGTACAACACCGTGAATTAATGTCTCTTTTCCTTCAACAACTAACACACATGGTTCGGTTTAGGCAACAAAAGCACGTGGTTAGATTTAGGAAAAAAGAACAGAGTTTGGCTTTATAATCTTACAGGACGCAAACACCACACTCCCAGGTGAAAATCTGTGTTTGTTGGACCCATCAACCACCTCTCCCACCCTCCCTACTTTGACTTTCACTGCCTTAACTTTGGTTCTGTGTCTCCCCCTGTCCACCGAGCGCTGTTCAACTACAACGGCAACTGGACACGTATCATACCGACGCTTTTTCGTCCGTGTCTGACCCTGCCTGCACTGCCCAGGCGCCGGATTTTGACGACTTCGGAGTGAGACCAGGTTGCAAAGTGACACAAAACCACAAAAACATGTAAAACAACTACAAAGACCTTCACAGAGTCTGTGTGTGTTCCACCTGTGTCAGAGAGGTGATGGGGCCCTTTGTATATCTATTATCTCACAATCTGCCAGTGTTTATATGTTGAAGCAGGTTACTGAGTGACAAATGCCAAGTATAGTTCATTCTTTGGGCTGCATTAGTACCTGAAATAAGTAAATGATTTTTGTGACCTTAACTAACTATTTTAGTGATGAGCTCATGACAAAAGATTCCCAAATATAACACAGCCGGCTGTGAAAACAATGAAGGGCACATTTTTGGAGGTAATAAGCTACTCATACCAAACAACACTGTGAGTGATATGATGAACTGTCTGTCCTTTATTTTCCAATAGTACATAATGTTGCCTATTAGTGTTTTAATGATGATCACTGATTCATGATGACTCCCACATCCACCAATGCCTAAAAAGGATGTTGTGGCTGAATCAGAAAGCAATGAAGGTTATCAGCTTGCAATGATGTGATGAGTGAAAATGGAGTGATCGACATTTTCACAGACACGGCGTCCATATCCATGAGACTGGTTTTATTTTGAATTAAAACATATTCAAATTCTTATATTCAGTGGGAGAAAAATGATAAAGTTGTTACAGAACAGGCAGAGGAAGGAGAAGACGTAGGAATGAGACAGCGGGTTTGGTCTCGTGAGGATTTGCTGTGTGTGTCAGGTGACAGTGAGGAAGCAGATTCTCAAACTGCAGTAACCTTAAAGCTGCAGAGTGACAGGCTCAGGTTCACAGCAGAGAGAGAGAGAGAGAGACTGTGAAAAGAACACTGGCCTTACAGTCTTTGCTGTGTGTGAGTGTCTGTGTGCATCAGTGTTGAGGGGGTAACATGTTCATCTGGACCTGCTGATGTCTCTGGAGGCCATTTGCAGACACATTTGCTGTCTTAACACAGTACGATGTTTGTGCAATTAGTTGCGAGTTCAAACTGAAACCTCAACAGCTGCTTTGACAGAGCACTAATCCTGAATCATTTAAATGTTGACATTTGATAATAATGAGACTTTCAACACAGCTAAGTCAAAAGCGGAGTAGCCTTTCAGCTTAACATGTAATGTCTAACATAGATAGTGACATCATCAAGCTTTCTGAACATAGCTACATTAATCATCTTGTCCAGGATGTGTCTGGTGTCTTGGTTTTGACTCGTGTTTCCGTTCTTTTTCTGGAGATCCACAGTACTCACACGAAGCAGGGAAAAAGTTTAGCGAGGTTTATTGAGAATCCAGTAAAAGGAAAAATAAAACTCTGCCGACTCAGTGTCCTATATCTATATATTGTCATCGTATTCCCACTACACTTTGACACTGCATAACTTATTACGATCCAAAAAGACACAAACTCTACCTCATCTTAACGCATGACGTTGTCCACGTTCGCTTTGTAAATAACTTGTGCCTGTATTCTAACACATAAATAAAGTAAATATAAACATAACTTTAGTCCACTACCATACACTATTCAGAATATACAGAAACTGTGGTGTAAACTTAAATATCGTTGGAACCTGTATGATATGTCAAATCAACACAGAAATTCTTATCAAATATTAATATGTGCTTAAGTGGCCCTTACACACCTCATCCTTTTATTTTGAAGAGGAAGACACCTCTGAGGATAATTCAGCTCCTGGTAAAAACCTCCTGAACAACAAACAGTGAATGAATTCTAACTGGGAGAAGTTTCAGCTGGTTGGCTATAATCCTCACCACTAGACACCACTGAACCTCCCTAAATCTTACGGACTGTCCCTTTAACACTCAAGGATTTTGTTGCTATGCAGCATTATTAGGTCTGGTATGACTGGTAGCTAATGGGCTCTAACATGACACTTTAACTTCAGATAGTTATTATGGGAGGAACACTGTCTCCCTTTGAATGTGAGCAACAACTGAGACACTTTTACTGGCCAAACTTAGTATACTGGGGCGTTTCTTTATTCAAGGTGTGTTTATTTGTTGTTTAAAATAAATAAATGACCCATACATTTACAATAAAACCTCTTTATATAGACAAACTGCCACGTTTACCTTTTTTTTTTTACACGTTTGAGATGCTTTTCAAAGCCTCTCTCCTGTCGTCCTTAATTACATTTTTTTAGATACTTTCTTAATCGAATAAGACGGACACACACCGTGACTCTTGGGCCTCTGGTGAAACTTTGTTCGTGTGTTTGTGTGTGTGAGTTATTATTAACAGGTCACTCTGCTGCCTCACGGGCTGCACGCAGCGTGCACACGTCAGATCCGTGCAGATTCTGACGTCCGCTTCTCGTGGCTGCTACGTCATTACGCTGCCAGCTGATCGGAGTGGGAAGCCGGGTGTGTGTCTGACTTGGGTGTGTGTGTGTGTGTGTGTGTGTGTTAGAGAGAGAGAGCGAGAGAGAGAGAGAGAGAGAGGACTGGGGCAGGAGTTGTGTAAAAGGGGCTGAAGTCCTGCGCTGCGTCCTCCACTGCTGCTGCGCTGCAAAGAAAAGTAGGCTCACCACCACCACCTCCACCACCAGATATATAAATGCTGCCAAACCGTTTTATATCGCGGATGTGAAACAAACAGTCAACGACACGCCCTGCTGAAGGTCCAGGACTCCGCCGGAGCAGTGGGCGAGGCAGCCTGAACTCCGCTGGACCGTCCAGATGGGTTGGCCGCGCAGGAGCGACCCGGCCGGTGGTCAAGGTGGGGCGTATTACTGGCTGTGAGGCTGTCTGTGTGTTTCTGCTGGCTAAACGCTTCTTCCTGTCAGCCTGATTTAGCCTGTGGCGGCTTGATGACCCAGTTTGCGTTTAAACGGCAACTGAGAAACCAGTCCTTAACATTATTCAAGTAGGTAAAATTCACCTCTCCAGGTCTGATTTCTGCTTTACAGCGGCAGCTTTCTGCACAATTTGGCGTCGTCAGATTGTCGAGGATATAGATTTGATGTTATAGGAGTTCTGGCTGAAGGCCTGTCTGTGTGTGTGTGTCATGAAGATCATATTATATCGTTCAAGGCCCACTGACACAGAGGAGCTGATATGAATTATGGGCAGCCTGGATATTTGACCACAACCTCCCAGCCCCTGCAAACATTTAATCAACATTTAGATGATTGACACAGTTTGTTAAAGTGCTGCATGGAGTATCTGCTCATGCAGTTATTTTAAGGCTGATAGCAGCTGTAGTGCTGCTTGAAATGTGCTATAAAGTCAGAATTATGCCTAAATTAACACAGATTGGAACAGAAAAGCCAGCAAAGGCACGCAGACGGCACGTTATCGTTGCTAAAATATTTCCAGATGTGTTTTTACATTATATTTAAACCTATTATGTGTAATGACCATATTTAGGAAATCAGGAAACTTGTACTCAAAGCCTCCAGAGAATCCATTTAGTCATTTGAAAGCACATTACTGTCAAACGTTGGATTTACAGGCTATAGCAAGCGGTGAGGTCTGCATTTATGTAATCCAAACGTGTCAAAAAGTGTCAGCATTCAAAGCCCTTTCAAATTTGCTGAGTTCATAATAGGCCAAGGAAAAAGCCTGTGCTCAAGTAGGGGATAGGTGAAAATCAGGAAGATAACTAGGACCGAGTCATTTCTCAGAATGCAGTGACACCAGCAGTCATCTGACAGATCCTTATACAAATTAAAGATATAAACACATGTAAATTACTGTAGATGTTTGTAAGGAGCAGTAACACATTCTTTAAGCAGGTGACGTAACAAAGTATTTAGGCCTCCATGTTTCCTCAGCTCATTTCTGTACAGTTATTTCTGGTCTTTTACATGTATATGAAACATTTTAAAAGCAAAGCGCAGTAATGTATAAGTAGTCTTTCTCTGGGATCATGGTTAGGAGGGGGGGAAGCTTGCTGTAGTGAACGTTCCATCGATGGAGCCTGTCTTACATAATTGTACAGCCAGAGTTCAGTGTGCCGGTAGGAATGCGCAATAGGCTGTGTCACGAGCTGCATTTGTGCCATTGCAACCCAGAGTGTGACATAAGCCGCCCTGTCAATGAGGATCACATGGCAATGACAGGGTGTCAGTTAAAAAGCAACTCATCTTGACTACATGTGTCGTTTGTCCTGCATCCAGGCAAAATAAGCAGTGCCTGTTTTATTGCCTACATTTGCAGAAGTGAAGCCATCTTGCTCAACTTGGGTTACACCCTTCATTCCTATTGCGTGCCTTGTCAAGGGAGGATGGGGCAAGAAGGGATGTGTTATGTAGGTTCATTTAGAGAAAAAAAAAAAAATCCAGTTCTTTCAAACAAAATGGCACAGACTGCCTGAGGACAGGCTTACAGGCCTCATACCGCACATTACCATCTCCCTGGATGTCATGAAATCAGAATGGCATTCAGCTATTTCTCTCAGCAAGTAAAACACACCCTTCATTTGTACTGATCTCAGGGTTAAAGTCAGATAGCCTTTAAAGTCCTGCAAACAGCTTGCAGCAGAGCATAAGAAGAGGCTCTCTGCACTATGATCAGTGTGTTGCCAAAGCCACCGCCCTTTCCCTGTCTTTGTCCCCATTCCCAGTCTAAAATGATCAGTCTATATTGCACACTGCAATCTGGGGCAGTAAACTCTCTCCAACTGGGTCCCACCCACAGCAGAGGAATGCACCTGGAGTGATGTGTAATAAAACATCTAATTATCGCGTGTTAACGTTCACAGAGGTGTAGCACCGGTATGCAAATCTCTGACTTCGTCATTTCTTGCTGCAATTCTTCACATATTTCCTTGTACTGCTTCAATGCTGACGGTCAAACAGATAATTGAGGTATGTTATCTCATCACCTCATGTGGGTTTCTCAGACAATACCATGACCCTAAACATAAAAAGGTCAAATGAGTGGGCTTGTGTGGAGAGAGGTCTGACCCACGCTCCATCATAACGCCTTTTTTGTTTGCGCTACTTTTACTTGTTAGCATCTTATCCCTTTTTTTTTTATTATTGATCTTTGTACGTAACATTCAAGCTCTCTAGATGAATAAATCCACTCTTGTGCTTGCAGCTAAAGCTCAATAATGTCAATAATTCCTCCTTGCATTGTGCACGGTTCCTTCACACCCTCCTGTTTGCACACCATCATACCTCTTTCTCTCTGACACGCACATCCGGCCGACTCCACTCCAGTGTGTCTTTCCCCTTTCTTATCCACCCTGTCGTGGCAGAGAATGCACGTCCCAGATAAGCTCGGTCTTTTGTGTATTAGACTGTGTGTTATCTCTTTTTACACTGTTGCCCCTTGTATAAAAGCCTGTCTCAAGGCCTTCCACACTGGCTGTCATGTGGCTCTGTCTGACTCCCTCGCTCGGATAAAGCCAGAGAAAGACAGAGACGGAGAGGGGGAGGTAGCAAAAAAAAAAAAAGGCAGAGGGAAGGTGAGGGTGAACCTGACAGTGAAGCCACGTCCGCCTCGTCCGGTGCAGACCAGATGTAGATAGAGAGGAGACGGGTGAAGGATAGAGGGATGGAAAAGGAGGAGTGGAAGAGACTGTGCGAGCCCACAGCAGCCGGATGGAATTTCTAACATACGCAGCTGGAATGTGAGGAATGCAGGACAGTCTGATCTGACCAAGAGAGAGACAGAGAGGGTGGAGAGGACAGACAAGTCAGGAAAGACTCAAAAAGAAGAAGAGTTATGGGAAAGGGTGGCACAGCAACAGAGTCGAGGGCTCAACACTGCCCGTCATTGTGAACATAAAGATACAGAGTCGCTGTTTATGGAGGGAATGGCACGCTATGGAACAAATATCTTATTCAGCTTCAGTTTGAGGTTGTGGCAGCCATAGTCGACAGTTATGACTGTCAGCGGTCCTGTGTGTGGCCCGAGGACTTGTACTGTACGTCCTCCTCCCTGACTTCATTCACACCAACACTGGCAGGAGTGCGGCCTGTGTGGGGGAGGAGGGTGGTGTTCACTTCATGATACTGATGTGACGATTGATGGCCTTCTTTGGCTAAAGATCCACTTTTTTTTAAAATTAGCATAGCCTACACTACATTTTTTTTTTTTTTTTTTTATATCAGTCATGCTAGTTGCGTGTCTCCAGGGGTGGAAGGGATGGTCCACCATGTTGTTCCAATATCTCAGTCATTGTTGGATGGAGTGCCATGAAATCTGATACAGATATCCACGACCTCAGGGTGAATTGTAATGATCTAGTAACTTTTCATCCAGCGCCTCATTCAGGTCAAAATTCTATCCAACATTCTCGTTTATGACCAAATAATTACAAAACTAATGACATTCCCATCAGCCTTAGCCACACTACTAACACACTACTAACTAAGATGGTGAACATGGTGAACATTTTACCTACTAATCATCAGCATGTTAGCATTTAGCTCATAGCATGACGGTGCCCAAGTTCTGCCTCACAGAGGTGCCATTGGGGCTGTTGTCTCTTGACACTGAAAACACACCAAGCTGTGGCAACGTGTAGCCTGCAGCAAGCCTCCATGCAATGTCTACGGAAAGCTACAGTGGCCACTCTGAACTGTGGCCATTTGATGCTGCTGCGAAGTGCAGCCAAACTAAAACGCGGTGGCAGTTTAACTCTTGCGGCTAGAGAATATCTACAGCCAGTCAGTAAACTGTAACTCCTGTGACAAGTTGACCAGCGTTACAAAGAATTTCTTCCCATCTGAAACACATAAACACACCTTTCAGCCGCAGAAAAAATTAACTATTGCGGCAAGCCACACTGTGCAGCTGCCTGGTGTTTTCAGCGTAAGGCTGCATTCTCTCAAATTCCGGCCAGCAGCAGAAGCAACACTTTTCTGATTCATTTAAATGTGGGTAGTGCGTCAGTGCTGCAGTGCTGTTAGCCCGGGAGGGCCGAAAAATGCAGCAGCCTGCAGCAAAAAGTTGCAACAGATTGACATTTAGGAGAAATGTAACCTGACATCACGCTTGGTGGCCAATCACATAACCGGCGTTTAGACAGCAGGATGTTCACAGTCCATGGGAACAAGTAATACAATCTTTTTTTGTCGTTAAATATTATAGTGCCTAAAAGAAATACAATATGTATCCTACAGAGGAGAGCATTTGCTTCGTGTGTTCATACACAGGTGTCTTTTGTGGCAGTGAAGACGATGACATTACAGAAATGATAATCAGAGGGAATTTTACAGATCTTTTAATCCAACATGAACAAATTCACCAAAGACTCAGCTACTTAGATGGGGAGACTGACTTTCTCACCAATATTCACCCCCCTCAAAAGAGCCATTTAAGTGACACTCCCATAATGCCGTTGATTGCTGCACTGCCGGATTTGGTCTGAATGCAGCGTAAGGTCTAGCAGAGGTCGTCTGTGATCTTAATCCCAGAAAATCTGCCAAGTAAAAATTCCACTGCAAATTACCTACCATATTTTTTACAAACACAGGTTATGTGGCCATATTAGTCCAGTGCAAATCGGCATCTCAGTGATTTGAGGTCGTATTATTATTGTTATGCAGAGCCTTGTTATCATATCCAGGAAATGATGTCACTAAATTTGAGCAAAAGAAAGCCTTTGCTTACCAGGTGCTAATGTGCCATACGAAAAACAGATGTGGGGAGGTAATTTCTAAATACCATGAGGTCCTTTGGTAATACTAGTCCCTTGCAAATAGAGCTTTAGTCATGTTTCCAGATGGTTGACAGCAGTACTGCAACAATTAAAAATCCTCAGTGTCCGTGATAGACGCCATTACAAAAGATACGTCTTTAAAACTGATGACCAGACACTTGAGTGGCACCAAAGGTTTATGTCTTATGAATTTTAATATTTGTAAAACTTTTCATGAGTTGATGAAAGCTATTTTTATGTGTATGCATCTTGGAACGAGACACTAATACACATGTGCAGTGCAGCCACAAAAAGTGGAAGCTAACCAGGGGGAAAACTTTTTTGCGGTACGCATGACCTAAGCAACTGTCAGGCTCAAAGTCTGCGACACCAGCCAAGTTTAAATGCCAGTGTATGTTACCTTGCAAATAAACTATATACAAAATAATGAGCGTGGGGTGTGGAGATGTGTAGCTGATGATAGAGCAGACCAGTTTAGTTCTGCCTGGAAGAGCCACCACCACAATCCAGTGATCAGTTACACGACTCGCTAAGTAAAACCTTTCAACACTTGAGTTTAGAAGATTTATGACACTGTGATTCGATTGGGACACGAGTGTAAATCTGACACAGCACTGACAGATTTCTTTTAGTGGTTTTAAAAAAGATAAGAGTAGTAGATTTGACTGTGGATACTTTTTTCAGTGTACACCCGTCACAAGTTAGAACAGGCCCCTGTGTGCTGACTCATCAACACTGACATTTGTCAAGTAGATAAATTTGCCAGGAGGTGGAGGATAATCGTATTGGTGTTTTTCCGTGTACACCCCGTTTATATTTCATATTGATCACAGTTATATGTCTGAATGGAAATGACTCTCTGGCCTACTCCAAACGATTGTAAAGTAAAATCCAAACCAAGTGTGAGACAAAATGATTTCTCCCCGCAGCGGTGTCTGTGAAATGTTCATAAGTCTTATTGACCCCCCTGCTGCGCTCAGTCTACAGGCCGCAGGACACTCAAATACCTGAGATTATTCTGGTTCTCCTTACTGCAGGAATGTACAGCATGTGTTACTCATCGTCAGCCACAGAAGTGGAGCATGTCTTCAATATCTCGAGATCACCACAAGATTACATTCTTTGAAGACAAGAAAAGCGCAGACCTGTTTTAGCTTTACGTGTGGTCAGTCTTCAGACTTTCAGTATATTTAACCTCACTGCATGCAGTTAACAGGAAACTGTTTATTTTCCTACACCAGCTACAAACAATATTCACACCTTAAGGTCTGCTTTGGCAAGCCAAGTGTTGGAGTGTAATTCAGGTAAGCATTGTGTGTTTCCGCAAACAGGAAATAGAGAGAAATATAAAAATAAAAAGAATAAGAAAAGCAAACAAGACACTCAGCCATGCATTGTAATAAAAAAAGTCAAAATTTTACAGTAGACTTGTTAGAATTTTAAACACTTTTTATAATTAGATACAATTTATGTAAAAATACAGAAGATATCTCTAATGTAGCCACTGAATTATCTGTAATTTAATGGTTTATTTCTGTGATTACATAAATTCTACACACGTGTATTTTTACATTCATGTTCTGTAAGCAAATATGTCGCTATGTAAAAAAGTATTACCGCAAAAACATTTTGTGCTCACAATGCTAACGTGCTGACGTGTAGCAGGTTTAAGGTTTACAGTGTTCGCCATCTTAGTTTAGCATGCTAGCATGCTATATGATAACTAGTGCAGCACAGAGTTCAGCTGGTGGGATTGTCAGATCATTAGTTTGATAGGTGATTGGTAATAAACTTGCTCTAGTTTAGACACAATCAAAGAGATACGTTGCTGATTTCAACCGGCTTTAACAATAACAATATGAGTAATATGTCTAAATGAACTTTGGTGAACTACCCGCCATTTTACCACCACCCAGATCTCCCTGCTCATCGGCAACTTGGAAAAATTGGAAGTAAGGCTGAGCAGCATTCCTGAGGGCCCTGCTTTCGGGCTGTTGCTCGAACTACAGATTGCACTTCTGCATTTACGTCTGCCACCTCGGACACAAAGAATATAGAGGCCAATGGAGAGAAAGACCTGCAGACCCCATACAGATTCCTGTGTTGTGAAAATGGAGGCTGAAAAAAGCTGAGAACATACGGTAAAACTAAGCAGTGCTGACAAAATATGAACCAAGTTTCTGATTGTTTTACCCGTTTCTCGCCCCAGATGTTCTCAGAAACATATTTTAGCTTACTAGCCGGCCGCCATATTGTTTCCCATGTCAAAACGGCCAAGCTTGCATTATGTCACCCACCAGTGGAAATGTTTATTGGTGCCATGCAGTGCATTCTGGCAGTTGTAGGTTTGCTACCTCTTGAGGAAAAGCCAGGTTTCACACACATTTTCATGGACAAAATTTCAGAACTTTCCCATGAATTTTCAAGGACCCATAATAAAATTTTCATTTTGGGAAAGCATGTACTTCACTGTGTCTGCTGCACTTGCCACTCTGGTTATGGTACTTTTCCCACACACACACATGCAGGAGAGTTTTGCTCCCCTTAACATACACCTCCACACTGCGTTACATATACATGTTATGTCTAAAAGTGGAAGTCTTGGCCGTATAAGTCATGGAAATTGAGGACCATGCAAGTTTTCTGCTTGTGTCAAAAATCAACTAAGTTGTTTAAGTAAATCTGCATTACTTTACATTGCATGTCATTCAGGGTAACTATTGTGCACCACAATGTCAATGACAATATATCGTGCAGGAATTGGCGCATATTAGAGCTACCATTATGTTGCTATTGCATTACATTACTTGGAAGTTTAACCCCAGAAGATTACTGTATCAATTCATTTCAATACAAACAACAAAATTCCATGAGTTTTCTGAGACTTTCAATGATTTTTACTAATTCTGTGACTTTTCCAGGCCTGGAAAACTCAAAGAATGACCATGGGTACCCTGAAAAGCAAATGCTACAGCTCTTCTTCTCTGTTTTCTCTGGTCATATTGCACTCATTTCAAAAGTATTTTCTACTTTCTACTGAACAGACAGCCTAGTTTTATGAAAAGACCATCTTTCAATCAGTAAAATACTTAAATCATATCTATATTTGATCATCTTTTCTCTGTAAACATGTCAATAGGCAGCTCTCAGTTGGAGAATTCTGCCTGCCAATAACACAACAACTTAACTCACCCCTAACAGTAGCTTGCAACTTAGTCAGACTTATCTGAAGTGTGTTTTGAAACCTTTACAAGCTTCAACATGTAGAAAACATAGATCAGGAGCAGCTACAGGTTTTCTCTGGGAAACACCCCAACATTCACTTTATTAACTGAGACTTCAAAAACAAGTAGTACTTTTGACTTCTGAGAGGATTCCAAGATCTCTGCTTTCATGTAGAGGCTGTCTACTCCTCTTCATCGCCTCTCGCTCATGCTTTGTAACCACGGTAACTGACACACAAAAAAAATAAAAGAAAGGAAAAAGAGGCCGGTCTGTGATTTTGAGCATCACAACTAAAGAGAATATCTAAGAATTTCTTGCTGGCAGTGTCTAAAATGCAGAGGCAGAGCTGAGCAGCTGATGCGTGTACCCCTCCTGGTAATCTGACGCATGATCTTGTGTGCATCTCCCCAGTCATTCGTACATATCAGCTCATTTCACCCACTTACTCACAGCTGATTGCACACTCAGTGGCTCGACTGCACCCACTTACTGTACGTGTGTGACTGGCTTCAGGCCACCTCATACCCACGCTACCGGAGCAGGGAGTTTAGAGGGGAAGTTAAAACGATCTTTTCTTCTCTTTCTGCAGGAACATGTGCACCTAAAGCAGACGAAGGAAGGAGAAGGAGTCACTATTTGTGCCTTTAAAGCAGGCCGTCCGTCACTCCAGGCTGTCTAGTTTGTACTCTCACGCTCTCTGGCTGACTCCCAGCAGTCCCTCACCCTTGGCCCCAAATGGCTGACACACAGCAGTTCTTCACTGGCAAGCTTTATGTTCCTGTACACATGCTAAAGCTGCCAGCTGAAGAACTGCTCTGGTCAGCCCTGCCCCGGATGACTCAAGAAGAGGAAGCGGACGAGGGTTGCTGGGAAGAGGACTGAGGAAGGCGGTGTTTCACACGCTCAGTAGTCAGGCTGGACTTTAATAACCGGACAGATTTGAGCCCCCATTGTTTATGTTCCTGTGTTAATCACATGTGAGCTTTATTTCACTTCAGTCAATACAGAATGTTTATTTTGTGGTCTTTTTCCTCACAATAAGCTGCTTACATTTTGTCTATGATGTGCTTTTTTTTTTTTTCTTACAATAAAGAACAAAATATTTTCTCAGACTGTAGCTTTATTGTTGTGGACAAAACTGCACACTATGGACAATAAAAGACATTCCAGCACTGAAAGCTCTCCTGTCCAAAAATAACAACACACACACAATAGATGTATGTAAAAATGTATCACACTCATCCCTTTTAACTTTTAAGTCCCTGGTGATCCCATTAAAGGGGAGCAAGAAAGATCAGAGTAAATTGAGATGCTCTTTAAATGTAAAATTGTCCTCAGATGTGCAATAACTCCTGAAAGTGGTGTTTGTTCTCACATTAACGAGTCAACAAGATGACATTTAGTCAGGAGGACTGCGTGAATCCAGTTAGATAGTTAGGATGTGAATCCAGAGGGTGAAAAAATAACACCCAGTGTCCGCTCTAAGGATTCCTTCACGGACTACAAACTTTCACAGACCGAGGAGAGGGTGCTGAGATAACGCACTACATGTACAATAATCTTTATAATTGAACAAGAAACACTGCAATGCTAGTTATGTTATAATCTTGTTTTAAGTAGGTTAAAATATTACTTTATTACTGTTTGCTGCATTTGTTGAATAAAGGAAACTTTTAAAAAGTGTATTAATGCATTCAGCATCGTTCTTTACAGATCTGATTGAGCTTTGTTGGTTTGAACCGCCAAGAAAAAACACATCAAACTGGATGGATAATAATGTCAATATTTTATTAACACAGATTATTAGGACATTACAAGGACAGATATTATGGAAGCAGGTAGGAAACACGAGCATTTGAATTTTACAGCCACTTAATAATTATGGAAATGTAAACACCACAGAATTTATAGCATTGGATTTTTTTTCTTTGGAAACCAAGTGTCTAGATTTATTTTTTAATTTAATTTAATTTTATTTTATTTCTTATTTAATTTAATTTAATTTTATATTCATTTTTATTTCTGAATTCACCCTTTTGAAATAAATTTGATAGAATTCTTGATTTGCAATTTCAAATGCTGGATTTGAATATATTTTTCCAACATTAACAAATTCAGCTGCAAAACATGAAAGTTTCAGAAGTATTAAAACAACAACAACAACAACATAACAAAAACAACAACAACAACAACAAAATAATTCAGGTCACTCAAATTTGATTGGTCCAATTCAGACCGGCAAAATCTAATCGAAAATAGCAACATCTGGGCCATCCAGGTCAAGATAGGCAGTGCAGCCTTAAAAAGGCTCAAATTCAGCTTTTAAAATTGTAAATCAAGAGGCTTCATACTTTCATTTCAACAATTTAATTCAGATACATGGTTTTCAAAGTAAAACATTTCAATGCCGGTGTTTAATATTTATATATAGTAGTCACTGGTTGTTATAATTCAAATACTTGTGTCTTTTATTTGCCTCCACATTTATCCATAAATTTTTAGAAAA
>JAPZEB010000006.1:19142772-19158389 GCA_029783705.1 Chaetodon striatus
TGTGTCTTTTATTTGCCTCCACACTTATCCATAAATTTTTAGAAAAGTAGTGTGTAACTTGAGTTCTCCACTTTGAAACCTTTAACTTTAGGGTCTTGATGCAGCTTCTTCGAAGTCGCCGCTAGATGGCGCAAAAATCTATGCAAAGCTAATGCTGAAACACGGCTGGGGGCGCTATAGAGCCTTGCTTCACTGAGAAACAGTGAGGGAAAGAAAGTCAGACAGGATTATTGCTGATGTGGATGAAAATGGTATAAAAGTTGTGGTGAGTTCTCAGTAAATTGGAGTTTAATCATTAATCATTATTAATGGACTGTTCCCTTATCCATATAATAAAACTATAAACAGGATATTGAGTGTTACTTTTTATAAGTAGGAAAAACTGCTGTTTTAAGGCAGGCCTAGTGCATCACAGTAAGCAGATTTTTATTTGTTCTAGCCATTTTTAACGACTTCATACACCATTGGGTTGTTAATCGACCATAATGCATTTGATTTTCCAGTATTATAGTACACATATGAGGCACTTCACTGAAGTATTTCCCTTAAATGGTACTTTATATTCCTGCTCTGTTACAGTTAAAAGGGAAATATCGCACTTTTTATGTAGTTAGTTTACAGATTATTATTTTACATAACATGATTACCTAAAGAGTGACATGCTTTAATAGATTAAACAACCCAACTATAGGCTATATAGTGTTAAAATTAACCCCACCTTTACCAGCTACAACACTCACAGGCGTCACTGTTCTTGCATTATGAGCACTTTCACTTTTGTTAAGTACATTTTGCTAATGCATACTTTAAAATGAGGGACACTTTGAATGCAGGACTTTCACCTAATGTAGAGTATTTTCATATTGCAGTACTACTACTGCCACCTAAAAAGAGCATCTTAATGCTTCACCACTGATGGTGCTTTGTCTGTAACATTATGGTTACAGTAAGTAAAGAAAGCCGGTTAGTGCTGGAAATATAAGGTAGCATAAAGCAGAATTAAACACATGAATTAGCCAACAAGTAAATATGTAGTTATTTGTGGTCATGGGTTGAGGGCATTCACAAATAGGCTGAAAAAAAAAAGATTTAAGGGGCGAGAACTTACGACAGACTGAGGCTCCTGTTAAAACTGGCAGAATATGACTTTACATGAGGACCTGAGTCAGCAGGGCGTGCATGCGTTGAGATTCTTGTGTTTCATAGAGTCCACCTCACTTCCTTTCCATCTCTCTCTCTATCTTATACTCCCTGTGCGGTGTCCTACATGCTGATCCAGCTGATGCCCCCGCGCGTAAATGGAAAGCTTTTACGCACCGTGCGTGTTCACTTCAAAAGAGGTTTAATTGTTGTTTTTGCATTGTCACACGCCTCGACGGGTGCATAAGTAGGCCTCAGACACTGGGGATGTGCTGTGGAGATGTAAGGGATGCGGTAATACCTCACTACATAATAGAGGGGAGGGGGGGTAAAAAGCAAGGCGTGCGTCCGGACGCTCACCGCCAACTAAACGCGAGAGGGACTCAGACATCAATAACATCTCGCTCATCAATAAGGCATTTTGATGGAGTTAGCCTGCTTAATTAAATAGGTTGCCTTGAAGGTATTAGGCTCTCTGAATTTATAATATTTAATCTAATGACCCCCAATGGAGAACATCTGAAGGACGACTCCTCAGCATCTCCATCCACAGGAAAGCGGCTCGCTCAGACAGATTACAAGAATTGGAGATTTCTTATCTTTCAGTGATGGCTATCAACACTGATGCTGCCTTTGGGAAAAGCGCCCTCGGCGAGAGGGAAGTTTCCAACCCCACCGACTTCCAGGACACTGAGAAGCTTCTGAGCACCGCGACCACCGAGCCCACCGGGCAGAGCAACATCAAACCGTCCGACTCCTTCTCCCTCAACATTAGAGGGAGCGTCCGGTCCCTGGATGCGGACCAGAACGGACACAGATTGCCGCTAAAGTCGGGCTCCATCGGGCAGTTGGCGACCCCACCCAAATCCTTGTCCCGTCTCAGCCTGGGGCCGCTGCCCTCCCCGGTGCCGCCCGGGTCCGTACCCCCGAGTTACCTCTGGCTCGCCGTGCTGTCCTGTTTCTGCCCCGCTGTGCCGCTCAACATATGCGCCTTGTGGTATGCACATGTGGTGAGTGTTACATTTATTTACAGCTTTAATTTCCTTCATAATAACACATTGTGGATTATTATTAGTATTATTACTATCTGTGCTGCAGATGCTTGGGTACACTCTACAGACAGCTGTAAGCTTTCTAAACACTACAGGTGTTTTGCTCAAGCTACTTTTAAATAATTCATAGCTAATCATCTCCTTCCTTTTCCTTCCCATTAGTCGAGGTCTGTTCTCCACACAGGAGATATTGAAGGAGCAAGAAAGTATGGGCGTCTGTCTATGCTGCTCAGCTGTCTGGCGATGCTGCTGGGTGTGGCTGTCATCATCTTCATAGTATTGACAATAGGTATGTAAGAAAGGCACACAGCAAACACGCTCCAAAGTGTGAACCTGTGTTTCTTAATTTCTCTTTTCTCTGTCTCTCAGAGATGCAGAACTGAACTGTGGGATGGAAGGAGTGTCCTTTAACTTCATCTCAAATTTGCACAGAAGAGAGGAGGAGGAGGATGAGGAGGAATGTCATTTTGAAGATGAAAAAGCACAAAATCTTAGTTGGAAACAAGCTGAAGAGACTCTAAGAAGTTGCGGGCCGTTTCCCTTTGTCTGGCAACACTCATGGCCAATAACCCCACAAACTCAGGAACAAAAGGAAGGAAAAAAGAAGGCTGCACACAGTTGTAGAGTCAGAACATCAGAAAGTTTAACTACTCATAGTCCAAACTATTGGTGCACTGAGGTACACACCTGCCTGACCCAGACAATTGGATGGCGCTGCTTAATAAAAAATGGCATCATTAGATAAGGGGATGTCCTACAGACTAAAGAACACACATGATTTGTACGTGATGTTGTGATAAATAAATACACCTTCATGTAGTCAGACAAAAACAAAAGTGACTCAGTGCATCTCTAGTCTGTAATGCCGCCACTGCCTGCCCTGTTTCTCTTAACATTTGCAACAAAGTACGGACCGACTGTGGGAAGATGTATATACTGATTTCATACACTGTTTACATCAAGTTTAAAACTCATGTACGTTTATCACAACAACGCCCTGCTGCAGTCATAGTGTGATATCTTGCTTCGCGTGCTATTATGATAAACTGTTCGGACTCCACTGAACTGCCTGGATCTCTACACCTCATTACGTTTACAATATACTGCAAGATATGAATGGGGTTGTTTGTCCCTGTATGCACTGTTCTTGGCACTCTGATGTTGATGTTTATACATTTATACTGTATGACTGGTTTACTGTGCCATAGCTCTGCATGTCGGAAATAAACTTGAATGAGCATGACAAACCTGAATGTGAGCTCATCACCTTTATTTTATTAGGCGCCGCCAGTACCGTATAAAGAAGCATGACATCAAGAGTACACAGTCCCAGTAAAATGTGACTTCATTCATTTATAAAGAGCTAAAATTACAACGGGATATACGCAGCAATATATAAACCCCACAATGGAAATGTTATCATAATTCAGAAAATAAATAAACTCTCCAATATGACAGCTGAGACAATTTTAATTAAGACTTCTTTTTAATGAGATATATTTTTCTTTTCAAAATAAAATCCTTTTTTAAGGAGGGTAAATTACAATATGAAAACTTTTTTTGAAAAAGTCTTGAGATACAATGAATATTTTTTTTTTTCTGAAAAAAAGTGAGAGTCCGTCACTTGATCAGCGAATCAGTGAAAAGTGTAGAGCAACAGGAGAATGGTGCAGACGCCGATCACCCCGCCTAGAATTAAAGAGTCCCGCCTCTTGCGCAAATTGATTTTCTGGATGAGGCTGTTGATGGTGGGGAAACGATCTGAGGGGCGGGGGCGAGTGTGGTGAAGGAAAATAATTAAGACAAAGTCAGCCTTCCCTTCCTTGCAGTGAGTAAGAGACAGAAAGCAGCAGGGAAAATACATCAGCAGGGCTCCTAACACAACCAGGAAGAGGAATAAAATGGAGCTTAATGGTGTAAGTCTGCTGTAGTCTGTCTCATCAGCTTCAGAGAAGAAACAAAGTAAAGACGGTAAAGAGAAAAGGAGGACAAATGATTGATATGATTAAAGGATACTAGCCAAAGTTGTGACCCTGGTTTGAATGGACTTCAACATCCCACGCTGAAATGTGATGTTCTCTTTGGTAGCCATGGCGATACTGGAGGGAAGGAGAGACCAGGAGGGATTAGTTGGTGGGAAAAGAGGCACATATCATGTCTTCACAGCATAACCATTAAAGGGAAAGTTAAGAGGTAGGGATAAGATTTTCGAAAGTGGGGTTGTAGGATGTACTTACCCATAGTCAGTGTATTACCCACAATAGATGTCAATTAGCATACCCCCGGTTTAGAGAAGCTGTGCAGCACCGACACGAAAGCTAAGCAACGTACTAATGTGCAAAACATATTCTAGCCCCCTTTAAAGAGGTCTGCAACAGTTAAAGAGTAAGCTGTATTGAGAGGATTTTCAGTGCTTTACCGACCTGTCAGACAGCACGTCCGATGCTCTCTTCAAAGCCACTTGACTCAACAGTAATTGTGGCTCACTGAACACGGGCGCTGCTGGTCTACCACTGCCTCAATCACTAAGTAAGCCTGTGTTATTGTGTAACTTTGGTGAATCAGAGGTAACTCCTTTAAATGCGAAAGTCACACAAGAACACAAACAATAATACCTGATTAAAGCAGCGTGGATGAGCAGCTCTAATGGTCAGCGGTTACAGTAAATTCCTTTTTTCCCCTCAATGGAGTCTGGCCTTGAGGAGAGCGATTTAACAGCTTCAGTTCCCTGTCACAAACAGCTGTCGGGCAGTAAGGTAAAGCAGTGAAAAAACTCTATATATAGCACACACTTGAACTGGCACTGACTTTTTTACGCGGGCTTTTTTAGGTGGCTAAAATATGAATTGTTGCTGACCCCTTCACAGCTCACTGCTCAGCTTCTGTGTCGGATACCTTGCTTCTCCAAACTGGGGACATTGACTGACATCTACTCTAGGTAATACACTCACCATGGAAAAGGACCTCATACAGCCCCACTACTAAAATATGAACTATTCCTTTAAGTGTAATGTTTCAGCTGAGGAGCCATAAGCAGCGAGGCATGATAGTCTGTTTTAATAGACCTGAATGTGCAGTTTGCTTATAATGTGTGTGCATATATGTGTGTGTGTGTGTGTCTGAGTTGAGTGAGTGGGAGTAAAAGGAGGGAGGAGGAGAGTGAACGAGGCAATAAAGCTTACCTTATTGCATTGTCAATAAGACTATCTGAGCTGTGAACATGAAGCGGAAAAAAGGAGAGAAAAAATGAAACGTCAGGTGAGCCTTAAACAAAGACGTACACTTAAAATCATTTAAAAAGTACTTAAATGTAATTTTTTTTCTTTGCTACCCATCATTCATCACATTTAACATATAACATTTTGATATAATTTAAACACACAGATATATTTCCTGGTTTAAGAGTCAAGAAATAACAGAAAAGGACACAGGGAAAGCCCGTGCCATTAACCACCCAGCTCTTTGAGTCTATTATCATAAAAGGAGCACTTCCTGTGATTCCTGCGAGACGGGAGAAAAGTGCTGGTTAATGGAGGATTTTTGGGAAAGTCGGAACCTGATTGGTCAAATCAAACCTCCATCACAGCAGAAGCCAATTAATCTCTGTAATATAACTCCTCCTAACACATAGATTTCAGGATGGTAACGTGAACCCTGTGTTATTTGTTTTAGGTGCATATGAGCGGGACGAACACATAGATGGACGGCACTGAAAACACACAGGAGGTTTCCATCAGCTGCCATTAGCTGCCGAGATAAGTGACGGACAGAAAAATGAAGTGTTCAGTCTAAAGCTGAGCAGAGCATATAAGGTCAGCAGCATGCATCCTAGCCGACTCCACTGGAGACCAAAAATCAATACTGTGCTTTATACTTCCTCCTCATCTATTCGTCCACCTCTCCCACTATCTATCTACTGCTGTGCTCTGCTCTTTCTCTCTGTTCTTTACAGGCGAGGCAGCTTCTTGCTTTTGTATATGTTCCTTTTATTTCTTTCTTTACTTAGCACAGAGTTCCTACAGCTTGAGGCAAGCTAGATTTAAGACTTTTGACTTTTTTAATGCCACTTGAAAGGAAATTAAGACTGATTTTAAATAATCAAAATTAAAGAAAGAAACCCAACATGAACGTCAACAGAACTGAGGAAAACCTGGCGTTTGTATGTGGACTTTCCCGCAGTTTTTTGTGTTTTCACTCCATTGTGCCAAATTTGAATTTTTTCTTGCATAAAATATACCAAGCCTCGTCTACATTGCCTTGCACAGATTTCAGTTATGCCACAAACTCTTGGTTAAATAGCCAATTTTCACTGAATCTGCACTTCCCCATGTCTTCCAGGGTACAGTTAGAGCTAGCTAGAAGACTCTGCTCTAAGCATCCCGGCCAGAAACAAAATATGAGTGCTATTGCTATTGCTATCCTGATCTGCATGAAAGTTGGTAAATTATTCAAGAAAGATGTATGTCACCAATTATTTTGAAATCTTACATGGAACATCAGAAAACTAGAATAAAAACCACCACTTTGCAGTTGTATGCCTCCACAAACCAGTCAAGCTGCAGTTACAGTTTACATCCACGTCTGTCCAGACTCATATGTCGCCATGACAGCTGACAATGCTTCAAATATGGATGTCGCTGCAAAGAAGCTTCATATTCTAAAACATGGATGCTTCACACATCTTAAATTCAAGGTGGACACCCAAGATTAGTGTCAACAATTCAGTATCTGACCAAAAGTCTCCCCTTCTGTTCCTGACATTGAGTAATAGCCAGAAAAGTGTTTCTGCACAACATTATGATGTCACAATGAAGATGACCTTTGACCTTTTGGATATAAAATGTCATCACTTCATCATTTGTCCTACTAGACATTTTTGTCACATAAAGTCTCATGAATTCTTGAGTTGTGGGCAAAAACAAGTCACAACACAAGTCCAAGTGGACGTTTGTGCCAAAGTTGAAGAAACTGCCTCAAGGCGTTCTCGAGATATCGCTTTCATGAGAATGGGACAGATGAACAGACAACCTGAAAACATAATGCCTCCCGCCACAGCTGCCCCCGGTGTGAACGCATAAAAATGATTCAAATAATCTTTGATTTTCAAGACTTTAGAAAGATTAGTTTAAGACATTTTGATACCAATCAAAGCCTTTTCAGATTCATGAATTCAGTGCCCTTTAAGACTTCTTAAAGGTCAGTGGGAACCCTGATTAGTTACTGCCTTTCCATTTGAAACTCCTTTCCTACTTTTGTTTGTAAATGACCAGTTTGTAAATGTGGTTTGTATGAGACTCCATGGTGATTCTTTTGCAACAGTTCAAAGTTCAAAGCTTTAAAAAAGTCAATCACAAAAATACACTTCATGTGCTATAGATGTCTACCTATCTGAGTGTGATATGAGGCGGGACGAAGGGCAAACGTTTCTTCGTGTTTGTCTTTGTTGTTGTTTTTTCTTCCAAAACTGAAAAGCTAACTGTAAAGCTTTACATGTAAAACTCTATTAAATGCGCATTTGTAATGAATCGACAAAACAAAGACCAGACCACAGAAAAATGTCTGACTCCAAATTACACTGTACATCCACTGCAAATTCTCTCTTAATGAACATCAGCCTCTCACAACAATAAAATGCAACATTACACAAGCGCTGTACTTAAACTGATTGTGCTTGACTACACGATTACATTTTTGTATATCCTTCAATTTAAAAACTTTAATATACAGTAACTGAGTCACATGAATGGTTAAAAGTTGAGTGGTACTGAAAGTTTTAAACATGTTTGTTCCGACAGTGATTACTTTGAGTGGCGGCCAGACACTGTGCCACAGAAGGGTCCATTTAAGGGAAACACTTCTGGTTTGCTGTGGCTGAGAGGCTGAACAACAGTTATGGTTTTTTACAATTAGTCACAGGGCTAATGGTTCACTGGGAAACACACACCAGGACTGACTGGCACTACACAAATACCACGTATGTATCTAATATCTGTTTTCTTCTGGGGAGAATTTAAAGCTGATTTTGGAGGAGATCAGGGCAGAAATGAGGTTTAATATAAACAACTTATCACTAAACAAAGATTATGTTGTTTGGAATCTGTAAAATAAACACTCAGGTACAACTGAGGACAGATGGCACTGATATGGAGAGAGTATATGAAAATATATTTCTAGGTAATGAACCACAAAATCTGCTGGAAACCTCATATAAAACATGCGAGCTAAAGCTGCAAGGAGCACTGCAGTCAGGGGAAGAATACGACATCACAGGTCCTCACCAACAAGGCTTGGGACCTGGAACATTCGCACATTATTTTTGCACATCCTGCGCCAAATTGTACAGCTCCAAATAGCTACTTTGAATGTGCTATTTTTTATGCTATAGTGTGTTTTAAAATGATCTTTATCTTTGTACTTTGCCTTGTTTTTATTTCCTCTTGATATGTTTATTGTATGCTTTATCTTTGCACCGAACACTAAAGCAAATTCCTTGTGAGTGAAAACCTACTTTACCATAAATCTGATTCTGTTCTGATTCTGACCTTGGATCACAAAGCTCTGTACACTCTTTATTGTTCACTTGTACTGCCATATTTAAGATACTTCGTGTAGCTATGGGGCAACACTTACAAAAGCACCCTACATCCATAATACATAGTGCAAAAAAGGGCCATAAGGATAGTTAATAATGTAAGATTTTGTGAACACACATACACTCTGTTCTAGAAGTCAAATGCCTCTACATTTATAGGTCAAGTACAATCTAACACAGTACAAATAATGTATAAAGCAAGACATAATTTACTATTACAAAAAATGTCTTTACAAGGGAGGGTAGTTATGATTTGAGAGCAAAGTTAAATTTAAAGAAACATTGTGCTCATACAACTATGAAGTGTGAGTGTATTTCAATGTGTGCGGTGAAACTGTGGAATAATGTGGATGTGGAACTCAAGCAAAAACACATGAATACTCCTACTCCCTTTCAAACATTAATTCATCCACTTTTCATTACTGCTTATCCTGTTGGGGGTTGTGAGGGGGGGCTGGAGCCTATCCCAGCTGACATGGCGAGAGGCAGGGTACACCCTGAACAGGTCGCTAGACTATCGCAGGGTTGACGCATAGAGACAGACAACCATTCACGCCAATTTCGAGGCACCAATTAACCTAACCTGCATGTCTTTGGACTGTGGGAGGAAGTCAGAGCACCCGGAGAAAACCCACGCTGACGCAGGGAGGACATGCAAACTCCACACGGAGGGGCTCCCCCACCACCGGTTTGAACCAGGAACCCTCTTGCTGCGAGGAAACAGTGCTAACCACTGCACCATTGTGCCCTCCCAAATATGTAAGATTTGTGTTGTTTATGAGAATCTATTCATTCACTTTGTTCTATAGGTTTATCATTAATTTCATTAATCATTTTGTTTTGTTTTGATTTTTAGTCCACATGTCTAAAATAAAATGCATCAAACAATCAGTGTGGCCATACAGATAATTACAAACTTCGTGCGTACAAATTATTTTAAACAGAAATGGTGAGTCGGGCCGTCAACGACAGAGAAGACAACATGATTACAATAAATGGCCATTCCTTTCACAATGCCACTTAGAAAGGTATCATATATCTATAACATTCAAAGTACAGAACTTAATCTCAGTATGTTGAAAACAATCATCACTTTTCCAAGAATATGAATCCTCTTGCTGTGAGCTGGTTTCACTATTGAAAGTTTGTTGATGTAACTCTGTTAAACAAACACTCTCTCCCCCTTTGAGAGTCTGTAAAAATGAGGGCATACGCTAAATCAATAAAACATTTATGAAATACAGACCTGAGACACACCTGTATAGAATAACTGACAAAGGACCGAATCGTTTCCTCAACCATCTCTACATTTGTAAGTCTCTAACTCTGCTTCATGTCTGGGTCAGCTGCTCGAGTCTGTTTACATTTATATGTTACACATTAAACTGCTGCTGTTTCCCAGATGTGCTAACGCACAAAAACACAACAGTCAGACAGCAGTAACAAGTGTGCCACAGCTGCAGAGTGCTGCCATGGGATTTAACGGCACATTATGTTTTATTTCATCATTCGTCTTCATCTTTTTAGGCTTGTCTGTCTACATTTCAGCACGACCAGTGTTTTACTACACTGGCAACAACGGAAACATTTCCATCAGCTGCAGTGAAGGGAAGATAGGTGCAGAGAATGAGCACAATATTAAAGGCAAGTTTAACTCAGTATCTTTATCTGAGTGTCTAAAGTGTAACTTTCTGTGGGAGTTTCATAACATTGTCCTCTCTGATGTTTTCCTCTCTCCAGAGGATACCGCAGAAAATGTCTCTCTGGGTGACATCAGCAACATTAATGTCTCTGGAACAAACCGAGGATGCATTGGAGGAAGGAACAACTACTCTGTGACAGGTGGGTTATCCTTTCTCATATGGCTGGGCAAAGTGGGCGGTGGTTTATTTTGGATTCATTACTCATATTCAGAGATGTTTACAGCACTTATACGAGTACGGTTAACTGTTTCCAATCTTTCATATTCCTGGTATTTAAACAGGACGAATCGCAGCCAAGTCCAACATTGGCAACGTGAGAAATGTTACTGTTGGTAAAAACTCGGGATCGATTGGTTCAGGGAACCGCATTAACATTAGCTGAGGTAAGAAGGAAGAGCAAAGATTAACTGGTCACACAGGACACAATACTTAATGTGTGCGTGTGCATATAAAATGTTTGTGTGTGTCATTCCTTTCTCTTAATGCATCAGTTATTTCTAATCAATGTTTTTTATTCTACCTTCTTTCCCCACCACTTTTTCCTCTCTTAGGAAACTGCTCTTGGACAGATCATGAAACACTTGGCCACAAATGACGTATTATAATGGGAATATCTTAAAACATGATGACAGCAAATGACAGTCTCATGCTTAGAAATCTGGACAGATTAAAAAATAAATAATCTGCTGTAATATTAAAGAAATGCAATTGAAAATAAAGTCAGTTTTTGTCAAAGGAAGCACATTGCCTTTTCTTTTCATTTTAAACTGAGCACTGGAAACATGTGAAAGATATGTGTGATTAATTAAAATATCAGACATCTGATCACCAACTCCAAATTTTTTATTTAATGAGGATATAAAGCAACAACAGCACGATTGGCCTCAGATAGACTAATCCACCACTGAGGTGTATCAATTAGTACCCTGTGATCGACTGTTTCAAAGTTTGAAGTGCAATCTGAAAAAACAAAAACGAGACTTCCACAGAGTCGGCTTGATCAAGGATGTCATTCTACGTTGTTTCTGTGAGAACTGACAGACTGAAATGTGTTTAAAAAAAAACACAGTTCATGTCTAGATTTTAAGATGAATTGAGAAGCAACTAAGTTATTATTAGCCACACTAGCTGCGTGGCTTTGGGGATGGCAATATTCATGGTCCCCAGAGGATGAAGTTGACTGATTTTTATGACCACCTGACTTTTTTCTGGACAGCTTCCAGCAGAGTGACATTTGTGCTTCTCAGTGAAATTTCTCAAGACATTTTGGATAGACTGCCATGAAATTTGGTTCAGACGTTCACGGTTCCCTCAGAATAAATGTTAA
The DNA here is from genome assembly GCA_029783705.1 of Chaetodon striatus. Taxonomy (NCBI): domain Eukaryota; kingdom Metazoa; phylum Chordata; class Actinopteri; order Chaetodontiformes; family Chaetodontidae; genus Chaetodon; species Chaetodon striatus. The sequence continues at coordinate 19,154,587 of JAPZEB010000006.1, forward strand.
TAACTGTGGTGGTATCCCCTCGGTGAGGTGGGTTTAGATTGGAAGCCTGCTTATAGATTTCTAAATCGACTCCCACATCTTTGAGTATTAAAGTGATTTAAAAAGAAAGAAATTAACAATAAAGTGAGAGGAAATGGCAGCTCAGTGTAATTATCAGGCCAGTAAACTGGTGTATTATGACAGAGTGGCAGCAAGATGGGGCTATATCCAAACTTATGGACAGAGATGTGACTAATCCTCTGATGCTACTGATTTAGTGAAGTTAAAAATTCAGAAAAAAAACTTGACAGGGAATTATATAAAATAAATAAATAAAAACTGGCTTCAATAGAATCATTCAAATAATTTGCTCTGGCACAGATGTGCCCTTGCTCTAAAATCATACTTGTGAAGGATCTTTTAAATTAAAGGAACTTGAACTTTGAGATAGCAAACTCAAAAACAAGCCTTCAGTGTTCTCTCTGTTACATAATGTGTCTTTCACAAAAACACACACTAACAACATACTAACGCCCAGGTAAGTTTTGACAATAACAAAATAGCAGCAACAATATCAGTTAAGCTGCTGGCTGATTTGAGATCATCCAACAGGGTGTTGGCTGCTTTTAGTTCTTTTATAGGTTAAAAAAAATATATTTTTGCCAAAGAAAATATAATTCTCATCCTTTCTGGTTGATTCATGATTAAATGTCTACGTTGTTGTTCCCAGTCACCACAGTGCTGATTCACAAGTTTTAGTTCTCCGCTGCCACAAACTCATACTGAAAGTGAAGCTTCAGGTTGCCAAACCAGAACTCAAAGTTCAGGGTCAAGTCAGAACTTGAACTTGTGACTCGTTGTGATTTTGTGGTTTCAGTATGGAACATTAAAAAAAGTACCAAGTCTGAAATTGAAATTAATTCATATTAAACATTTGGATGATTGAACCCTACTGACTATAGAGACAGAACACATTTAAGTGCCACCACCACTGGAGGAGAAACCAATTAATTGCTCTCCACTGACTTTGTATTGTGTGAAGGTGCTTACTTGTCATTACCATCTGCTAACAAACAACACAACAATACCTTAAAGTTGCTTCATGGTGGGATGTACTACCAACATAGCAAAAATTCCATAACTACGTTACGATAAATTACCAGATGTATACTGGATATATGAGGTGCTGTTCATGAGTTCCTGTAATGACAACTTGTTCCTTGAACAGAGGAAATTGGAGGAAATGTTACATTTTCTGTCATGTGCTAGACAACTACTTTGTAACCACGGCCCCCCCTTAAGAGCCACATGTGAACATTTCTGAGTAAAATTTCAAAAACTTTCTTGAAATTGAACCTCAGCTGATGACAAATCTCACAAATCCTCTTTTGAGTCTGTGGGAACAGAAGAGTTTTGCTGAACAAACAAAATACCTGTTCACCATACAGAGGAAGCCCCTCCTCCTAAACTCAAAGACATGTGCACTTATAAAAGGAGAGACTTCTCTTCTTAAATCACAACTAACTCACCTCACCTCACAGCACAAGACGAACAACTGAAAGCAGAGGTAAGATAAAGACTGCATGTGTTTCTCTTTCTCAAGCTGTCTTTTAAATGCACCAAATTTAATCACTTAATTTTTATTTTGCATTTGTCATTGAGACTGCAACAGACTCTCATACACTTGGTACTTATCTAAAATAATCAAAGAGAGTCTACAACATTTTGACTGAACCTTTTTGGATGACAATCACTGTCTTACTTCTAAATTTCAGCAGGAACAATGGCAAAAGTTGCTGACACTGAGAACATTGCCATTGGCGACAACGCAGGGAAGGTTGGTGCTGACAATGCCATTGACGTTACAGGTAAATCTGAGTGTGTCCATACATTTCTGTAAGCTTGTCTTGGCAGTTTCACGCAATCTCTTTCTCTCATGACTACTCTTACAGGAGGTGTTGGAAAAGGTGCTGCTCTGGGCAACACCTCTGGCATAGCTGTCCTTGGACAGAATACAGAGAAAGGGCGCATTGGAGCAGAGAACGCTTATAAAATAGAGGGTGAGTTACTCCTTGTATTGGAAGAACTTTATCAGCTGTTTATTTCCAGTTCATTACATGTGTTGAGATGTCAACATCTCAACGGCAAAAATCTGAGTTTCTGTGGTTAACGTTTTGTTCCTTCTCTCACTCCTCATATTTCAACAGGGGGACTGAAAAGTGGTGACAGTGTTGGAAACACTACTCAAGTTGTAGTTGGTAGTAACTCAGGATCCATTGGTTCAGGGAATCGTGTCAACATCAGCTGAGGTAAGAAGTTAGAGATTTCCTTGTCTAATCAGTAGAAGTTTGCATATGACATGCTTATGTGCTATTTTCTCCTGTGAATGCATCATTGTGGAACTATATAAGTTGAATTTTTTCATCAGTATTTTAATCTTTCTCACTCTTTTTGTCTTCCTCTTTTTTAGGATGTTGCCCTCCAACAGATAACTCTTCCAAAAATGATGTGCAATTTGTAAAATGTTAAATTCATGATTTCAAAGCCCAGAAAATGTAATTCATCAGAAGAATGTAAAAGAAATACAAGTGAAAATAAAGACAAGTTATTGCTGTATGATGCTGTCTCTGACTGAATATTTACCATGTTTACTGACCCTTGAAATTGTTCTTATAGTGTTTGTCCTTTATTCAAACACTGTCATAAATTGGTTTCAAGTGTTATTTTGTCTTTGTGATATTGTTTATGTCAGGAAAACTGACAAACCAGCAGTTGGGTTATCCAAATATGTGTTCACACTCACAATGTCCCTTCAGCTTCTCAGCAAAGTGTCTGCACCAGTTATGATTTAGTTGTGCCATAATAAAAGGGGCAAATACTGTTACTGCAGCTCTGTTGCTGAGTCTATAGAAAATATCTTCAATCAATAAACACCTCGATTTTAAAGTTCATGCAGTGAAAATGAAACTCTGGTGCAAAGTTTACAGATCAGTCACTTTGGGGAACACAGGCTAAGAGTGAGTACATGTGGAAATGAATAGTGACTTTGTTAAATTCTGGATAAAAGACAATAAATTATTAAAGAGAATTATTTCTGGCAAATATGCCTCCTTTTCCTCAGAGGGATTTTTCGCAGAATCTTTTAATCTGTGCTCAGGATAACATCCAACACTTAGATTTGAAGAAAGAGACATGTCAAAATATTGAAAGTATTTAAACTTTGAATAGCTGGTTAAGACTACTTAGGATAGGTCATTGTTTTACTAAGGACATGTATATAAAAAATAAAAACTGCAATATATTTGATTATTCAGTGTGAAAATAATGTCAAACTAGGGCCGTGTGATATGGTTATAATTAATATCACAATATTAATAATAAAGTATCATTACAATGTGTCACAATATGGCAAATATTTGCAAAACTGTATGATATTGGAATTCATGTTTAATGCAATTGCCTGTCATGTGTTGCCATAGACATAACTATTTCACATCTGTAAAACAAACACTTCACTAACTCATTTACTAATACTAAATTTAAGAAACATTAATTTGGACAAAACATATTGACACATTGTACTGTATGATTATGTCTTTACAAATGACTATGTCTTTACTGGCAGGGTGCAAATTACTGAATACAATTTTTTACCAACTTTCAGTGGATAAATTACCAGATATATACTGGATATATGAGGTGCTGTTCATGAGTTCCTGTAATGACAACTTGTTCCTTGAACAGAGAAAATTGGAGGAAATGTTACATTTTCTGTCATGTGCTAGACAACTACTTTGTAACCACGGCCCCCCCTTAAGAGCCAC
>JAPZEB010000006.1:19158489-19177831 GCA_029783705.1 Chaetodon striatus
ATTAGCACAGATAATAGCCCTGAAACACTGTACACAGGCAGGTGTGGGGCCATGTGCAAAGACTCTGGCAGAGATTGCAGAAAGCCATTAAACAAAGGAGATTAAGGATAAGGACATTTAGCAGTAGTGAAATTAACTAAAACAAATAAACTAAAACAAAGCAAATGTGATTTTCCAGTGTCTATAATGGTGTTATAGGAAAATTTTCTGTGTCAGAAGCAGTGGGGGAGGAAGTATTCAGATCCTTTACTTAAGTAAAAGAACTAGTGCCACACTGTAAAAATACTCTAGGTAAAAGCTCTGCATTGAGAATGTTGCTTAAGTAAAAGCTTGTATTGAAGTATTAAAAGTACTCATGCAGAAAAGTTTAAATAAATTCAATGAATAAAAATGATAACACTAATTAAAGGGAAAAGCAGCAAGTACTCGTGTTTGAGAAGCTGGAACCATGAAATGATTTTACATGAGAAATTACTATTAAGATGATCAAAATAGTTTTCAAGTAATTTTCTAATTAACTGGCAGATCGTTTCAGCTGCACTTAGATTGTCATATGGTTTGTGTGCAAACATCTTAAACTGTGAAGTATACGAATTACAATGATCAGATAGTAGTAGAGAAGTAAGAAGTACAATACTTTCCTCTTAAGTGTTGTGTACAAATAGAAAGTGGCTGGTTTTAAAATACTCAAGTAGATTAAAAATACCTCAAATTTGTACTTTAGTATGTGTATGCCACCACTGGTCAGCAGAGGGACTCACTGTAACTGAAACTATAATAGTTGGAGTCAATCGACCAAGTCTAGTTTAGCCCTGAAATTAAATAATCTGATCATTGTTATTACTCTAAGACGTAAGTTTGATGATATGAAATTAATGCATTTATAAAATAAAATGTTCCCTTGAATTTAAAACTCATGTTTCCTCATGTTGGGCAGCAGTTTGTGGACTGTGAAAAGGGGACGTTTTTTTCTTGTCTTGGTAAGAGTGCTCTTGACCACATGTAATTTTTGCTCTTACTTAAGAGAAGAGCAAAAACAAGAAAACATTGGTGTACCAAAATAAGAACAAATGGTGGATATGTACAAAAATAAGAGAAAATTTCTTGCATCAGGCCCAGTCATTTTTTTTAACATGCAATCTTAATCTGTGAAGTAACTATAGCACTTAAAGTAAGTGGAGAACAATATTTCCCTCTGGAGTATTATGTAATAGGATGTGGAAATACTCAAGTAAAAAATGTGCCAGATTAAATGTACTTGGTTACTTTCCACAGCTGGTAAGCCTAACATTTTTACAGCGTGCGTCCATCATATTTTTTGGCTCAAGTCAAACAGAATTAGTTTGCAAGATAGCAAGACAATAAAAATGCATTTCAGCTATATATAGGTGGAATTAATCTGGCCTCTTGTGTATATCTAATTTAAAAAATAAAATTTCGCACAAAGCTAGCATGATGCAGTCTACAGCCCATGTGAGTCTGATAAACATTGATCTTCATTAAATTTTCAGTCTGTTGCGATAGTTTGTGTTTGTATATAACCCTTTAACATCAGGTTTTACATTAAATTCTCCCTAAACAGCTTTATGATAGATAAAATCATTAATTTCCATATTGTTTGACATCTGATATATTCTGTATTAACTTGTTTCAGCTTTTTGATTATTACTGAAATATTTAGTCCCATGTTGCCATGTTTTTATGGCCATAATCTAACACACAATTGGAAATATTGCAGACATTTTCTGCACCACTTTGTACACATCTCCCCAAAATTCAACGTTACATATTTGGTATCATTGGAAACTTTGATACCTTAACCAATTAAGAGGAAGTTCTGTGGATTTGGACAACCCTATGACAGATCATTGGGGTTGAAAGAGATTAATTCAGGTTGATTATTATAATTAAGCTCACCAGTGGTGTTAGACTGTCAGTATAGAAAGACGAGACACAGATGTGATTGAGGTACATGTCACTCATATTGTGAATCTCTCTGTTTCTTTGCTCATTCTCTTTATTCATCGTCTTGAACATAGGCAGTCATGGAAATCACAGTAACAGCAAGACTGGTGATCGTGTTGATGTAGAAGACAATGACGATGCTGAGGATGATGATGCCATCAATGGTGGAGATGAAGAAGAGCAAAAACTCTGAGGTGTTTTCACCGTTCTGCAACCAACCTCTGCAGCTGAGGCCTCTCTGTCACACTGATTCAGCTTTTTCTCTCAATTCTGTCATTCCTATTCTCTGTCTTTCTTACATCTTTCCTTTCTTTTGTGATGTTTCTTTAAAAAATGCAAAAGTGCTGTGAACAACTGACACCAGTAAGCACCTGAAGTCCAGCCCGGGATCCTGCTTTGACTAGCCGGACCAACGGAGCCGGGAAGATGGAGGGTGGGGGAGAGGAAGAAGAGAAGGAGGGATGGAAGTGCAGGAGGAGGGAGAGGAGGAGGAGAAGGAGATAAGGAGGTGTGATGGAAGTGCTCCCTTCTCAGTGCTGGATCCTCCTGATGGACTGAATCTGGGGAGTCTGGGAGTGAGAGCCAAACTCACGGTAACACTTGTACTCTCCTCCGCGACAGTCGCACTCCATGATGTACTGGTGGCCACGGTAGCCAGGGTACTGGTAGCACACAAAGCTGCAGGAATAAACAAGAGCACGCTTATTGAATGCACACACTTACATAGAAATAAGCAGCTCAAGGAGCCCAAAGCTGATTCTTGTGTAATATTAAATGCAGCTGTTGCTCAGGAGCAACTGAAGGTGTGTAAAGTTTCACATTAAACATTATGATGGACTTACGCTCCACTCTGAATGTGCATGGATCCAACCTCGTTGTTCATCCAGCCCATAGCCTGCAGAGAGGGGTAGTCATCACACAGCTCGAACTGACGACCGGTCATGTTCTCCATCTCAAAGATGGTCATGCGGGACTCCTTGTGGCTCTGTACAAAGGGGCAGAAAAGGAGGTTTAACTTTGAGATGAAGCTAAGCCTAAAGCGGACCAAGGGCTGTTACTGTGTTGTTCCTTAAACCTACAGCACAGCAGATGGGCCTGAAGGAGATCATCCTCTCAATGCGGTAGGAGTTGCTGCCGCTGTAGGCCTCGAAACGAGGGTAGTCTCCCTTCTCCAGGACAAACTGCTGGCCGCAGAAGCTGGAGTGCTCGTAGCCAACCCAGCTGCAAGCAGACAGCATAAATAAAACATCAGCACACTTTCAAAATTAAAAAAAAAAAAAAAAAAAATTTCAGTTTTTAAATCAGCAGTGAGGAAAGCTCTCTGGGTACATACGCGCCACACTCAACCTTCAGGGAGCGGATGTTCTCCATCCCACACTCCATGATGTTCTGGCAGCAGGCGGTGAACTCCATACGCCTGCCCTGGAAGTACTCCTGATCGTACACAGTGATCTGTACAGAGGACAACACAAGAAGGATCATTGGAGGTGAGTCTAATACAGTTAAGTTAGCTCAAATGCATCAGAATTTCTAGTTGCTGCGGTGTTGAGAGTGTACACCATGCTTACCTTCCAGGGGCCCATGGGCATGGGAGTTGTCAGAGCCATTTTTTCTTGTTTTTCAGTACTTCCTGTGAGGAAATAGACAGTCAGACCCGCTGATAGAAGAAAACACTAAAAAAACAAGCCTGTATAATAAATAACCTCCTATTCCTTGTCCTGTCTGCTGTGCCAGGTGGCATTTTAGTTTTCTTTAACTGTTTCTTCAATGCTTACTGTGTTGCAAAATTAACTCCCAGGTTTCTCACATACCATTAAAGCATAAGCCTATAACCCCAAGCCTCCTATTTCCTTTCCTTGATTTGTTTCTAAATGGCTCCCATATCTCCAGTAAAGGTAATAAACTTCCTACTTTGTCTTTACTGCAGCTAATTAAGACTCCCTGCTGCTAGTTAATATATTGCATTAGAGACCCTTACTACATCATGTCCATAGATTGGGAAACTGTATTGTATTGTTAACTGGTTTGACCTACCCAAACTGGTGAACTGTGTGGCGCAGGGTTCCACTGAACGGTCTGCAGAGACGGTGTGTATGGGGGTATATATACACGCATGGGTGACAGGGGCCGGGGGGAAGGCACGCCTGGACTCATGTCAGCACTTTGCTTTGGACTCCATTGTTTTGTTGTGTGAGCACAGAGGGGTTAACACAGACACACAGTGATTCATGCAAACACAAAGAGGGCACACGTCTATACTGTGTTACCTCTGTAGTAAATCTATATGTTGGGGGTAAAAGCTGGGAACCTTTTCCACCAGTGTGTAGATCTATTATCAAATAGTGAAACTGCAGTTCAGTTGTAAAGCACTTTATGTTGCTGTTCTGATTTATTTTGAACTTGTTCTTGTTTTTTTTAGTGATCACTTACACTCACAACATGTTTTAAAACAATAATGTGATGTGTTAAATGAAAAAATGACATTTGTAAACTCTTGATAGTCTTTTGTCGTCATATTAATGTATAAAAAGATAAATTCTCCACAAGTCAATTTTCACACTAGGACAGATTTACATGATATTTGCTGCAAAAACTCCAAATAAAAAGTCATAGACAGCAGAGGTGTGGACTTGGGTCACGTGACTTGGACTCGAGTCACAAATTTGATGACTTTATACTTGACCTGACAATATTAAAAAAAGACTTGAAACTCACTTAAAGGGCCCTGACACACCAAGCTGACTGGTGCACAGTGAATATTCTGTTTTTCAACATCATTGGATTAAGGACATTGTGAATGTGCTAGCTGGCTAGCTAGCGTCAAGACGGTTTTCCAGTTTCTCTTTTTGAATGATGATGACAGACTACTGCAACTTTTCAGCTGAGATACAGATGATATGAGGCAACACAACAGTCAACTTAGAACAACTTGTGTCTTCACTTGCACTGGAGCCTTTTGAATTGAAAATTTGACAATGCTAACCACTGTGCGCCACCATATTTTGTTTTCTTTAATCTGTTTCTTATTGTATGATGTCATAGTGTGTAGTGAGTTTTACTCAGCACCCACATCTCTGATTGACTTACAGAGTCCCTGCTCATCATTACGTGTGCAGCATGTGTATCAGACATCATTATTTTTCTTTGTTAAGACTCAGATCAATTGTTTGTCTCCACCCTGTGTTGACTCATTTGAAAATGCATTTCAACGATAACCTAATTTCCTGAAACTTGAACACCAAGTTTCATGAGGGCTGCAAAATCTGGATCAATAACATTAACACCGGATTTGAAATGGGAAGATGTTGGCTGTGTTAGAAATCTAATCAGGCTCTTTTGTTGATCATAAAAAAATTTAGCAATCCATGGTGTGGCGGAAGAGGATCGAGTTTGTTGTTGTCAAAAGTGAGAAGATTTTAAGCTAAAATGGCATCATGAGAGTCTGATGGGTGCTCGGTGGTACAATCTTTTATCAGAAACCAGCCAGTCAAACTGATCCGACAGAGGACATGGCACTGTGTTTGTGGTTTTTAAATGAGTTGTGAATGAACGTACCTGTTGCTATTTTTGGAAAAACCTGTCCAAGTGAATAAATCAACAATGAAGGTTAACAGGGGGCAATGGCACCGAATGAAAAGCCTCATTGGCAGGAGTGGCAGCGCTTTGGCATCGACTGATGAGCTGTAATTGGAAGTTTCACTTTCAGGTAGCAATGTGAATAGATTATTATCACACAGGGAAAACACTGTAGTTGTATGAAAGGAAAGGGAGCCAAAGTTGAGCTGCTCATCACATCGATTGATCTGCACCATGCTATCTTATTCCTCCCATCAAACGAAGTACACAAGCATCTTTTGTTGGCGCCGTTTTAATGCACGTTTTGCTAGTTATTTAATTTATCCCAAACATCTGAGTCAAAAGGTGTTTTTACAGCGCTCTACATTGTGTCATTAAATTAGGAAAGCACAGAGTGAATAAAACAGAGAGAGCAGCTGGTAGGTACACCCTCCTCTCTCCTCTAGCGGCACTGAACAATAAACATTTAGGAATGGCTTACTGAGGTCAGCACATTGCCCAGACTCTCTGTCTGTGTGTCAGTGTGTGTGTGTGTGTGTGTGTGTGTGTGTGTGTGTGTATTCCCCAATTGTGTCTACAACAGAGAGAGTAAGATACATGTGGACACGTAATGAATAATATCACAAAATAAAAATATATTTTTGTGAGCACATTCCTGATCAAAGTTGATTTATACATATCACATTGTGAGACAGGATATATATATATGTTTGTGTGTGTATATGTGAGTGCGTGTGAATGTGTGTGTGTGTTTCTGCTGATGATAGCAGCAGCAGCTCAGACGTGACAAAGGGACAAGCAAACTCAGCAGGCCGATGTGAAGAGCCCACAGTGACCATATAGCCGACTCTCAGTGAGCACATACACATCCACATAACAAAACCTCATGTTCCTCTATACATGTTTAACAGACAACCCTGCAGCACATACAGTGTCACTCTCTCTCACGCACACAAACACACTAACCAACCACACAAAAAGCCTGCAAATTGAAAACTAACTTCAAAGAAACAAGCTAAAACTTACAAATGTGTCTTGATATCTGTTTGTAAAAAGCAATCCTTAAATTGGCTTTGAATATCTGCGCTTTGGACAGCATATGGACCGAAACAACAACCTTGTCTTGATAAAGTGACAATACATACTTTGGGTCAGGGTCACCGATCAAAATAGATACAGTACAGTGGCATTAAATCATTCTTATTTCTTTCTCAGCTACCCAGAGAGAGACAAATCAAAGTCAATATTAGAAACAGGTTCTGCAGTAAATGCTGACTGCCTCTAGGGTGCAACATCTCCACATAAACCCTGAGTTACCAGGTCTATAAGGATGATTAATTTGCGAAATTGTCTCACTCTTAATGACCTCTCAAGCTTGCTGGGGTCAATCGGTGCAGAGCCATGTGTGAACACTGATGTAGCTGAAAACGGCTGAACGGCTCAAATCAGTCTGAATATTTAGTGCCTTTAGGGGCTTTGTTGTTGTGGCTGCTTTTAACTGCACTTACAGTTGGTTTGGCACTGTTATCATCACACACGGCGCAGAGCCGTGATGGATAGTCATGTGTGACTGAGATCTGAGTGAGTCATGCAAAGACTTTACATGCATCAGTAGAGAGTGAAAGAGAGACAGGAATAGGATTAAAACCTCACAGAGTTGTTTCCATTCTCGTCTCTCCTCGGCTTCTACAACTGGGTTACAGTGAGCTGATGCTGCCTGTTTGTAGGGCCAACATGCCAGTATGTGATTTTTTTTTCTACAATGCAGCAGTTACTGTTTCCAGGATGAGACAACAGCTGTAAATGTAAAGTCTGAAGAAACTGCAGCTGAATTATATGAGACTGCAGACTGAGTGCAGATGCAGATTGAGTTTTAGGGGCCTAAGTACAAAACAAGCAGTCATGGAAGAAATATCAAAATTATTTACTTAGGTATTAAGTAAAAGTAGCAATAAAAAAACACTGCAATTGAAGAAAAGACCAGCATTTAATTTGATACTTCAGTAAAAATAAGGAAGTAGACTGAACCTCAAATATCAAAGTATGCATAATAGTTCCTCTTAGTGTTACTGGATCATTATCCTAGTTACATTAAGATGTAAACAGACACTGTAATGTTGTCGGGATGAAAAAAGTAGCCTACTCAGATTGTTTCTTTAAAGGTCCAGTGTGTGGATTACAGGTATACAGAAATTAAATATAATATAGCCTACTAAGTATGTTTTCTTTGCTTAATAAATTACCTGAAAATAAGAACCATTGTGTTTTTGTTACCTTAAAATGACCCATTTATATCTACACGGGGAGCAAGTCCTTGTCCACATCTTGTGCCACCATATTTCTACAGTGGTCGAGAATGGAAAGAAAAAGACAGCTGATAAGCAGTGTCAGAAAAACACAATTTTTAAAATGTGAAATAGGTTTATTCAGTGTTTTTACTGGTTTAAATCACAGGGTCTGTTTGTTTTGGAGAGGAAGAGACCACTGCAGATAATCTGGCTCACGGTAAAAACCTCCTGGTTTGAGCACACATTAGCTGATGCTGGGCTCAAGGTCCGTCTGCTATGAGCTGAACAGCAACGAAGAAACACTGATTTATAATGTGAAACTGCTTTATTCAGTGTTTTTATCAGTTTTAATCACCATTTATTTTAAAGGGGGGGACACCTCTTAGGATAATTCAGCTCCTAGTAAAAACATCCCGAACAATGAACACTAAGGCCTGGGCCACACTGCATATGTGAGCAGTACATTTGTGTCACAGAACCTTATGGTTCCCCTGCCCCCTGAGCAGCTTCTGCTCCGCTGCAGCACATCTAGAGGTTCGGAGGCTTGTCGCTATATTCTGTGTGATGATTTACTCGTCTGCTGTAATCAACCTTTCCTGTTTTGATTTCAAAATAAAAGTACTCTGACAATGTCCCTGTGGACAGAATCGCTTTATTTCTTAATGTGAGCCTTTTTATAGTAAAATATGGTCACGACTGTATTGTTGGCAATGTAGTGGCTTGCACAGTAGATACAGAAGCAAGCAGCTCTGCGGACACAACACAGCAACAACGCTGTATGTGTCAACATGTGTGTATGTGTGTGCGAGCTGCATCAGTTCAGTGATGTAGCTGTCACGCACTGCTCATGCAGGTGTGGAATTCTTACCCGGCAAAGTTTCAGCTGGTGCAATATGCAATCCTCACCACTAGATGCCACTAAATCTGACACACTGCTCCTTTAAATAAATGTACCAATACAATAGCATTGTCAGAATACTCCAAGTTATGGTCTTGCATTCAAATGGAGTAGAAAAAATGTTGACAGTATCAACTCACTGCTTTGCAGTAAGTCATATTAGTTGTGTTTTTTTGTTCCTGCTGTGATTTTAGTGCAGAAGGTGTGGCATTTTGACACTGGCAACGCCCACTCATGGATCCATCATCCAGTAGGTTTGAAATTATGTTCAACTAATTATCCAGTGACAGTTTTATACCTGTAGTTTGACTATATATGTCTGCATATATTGTCCGTCCCATTAAGCAAAGACTGCAGATCAGTCAGTGTGCTGCAGTCCCTTTTTTCTTGGAAGTTTTCTGTCCTGAAGCTGAGACTCTTGATCCAGTTGTATGCTGCTGAGATGTGCCGTTTCACAGTCACAGTGACTGACAAAGTCTTTGTTGGTTTACATGTAGGACTAATGGTTATATTTAACTTAGATATGTTCCCTTAAAGGAAATAGAACACGCACGGTGCAGATATTGTTGTGAATTCATCAGTGTTTTTTTTCCCATCTGGATTATTGCGCGCAATTGTCTGTTATAGCGCAGATTGCGCGCAGACGCACCAGCCGCTTTGACTCAGCCGCTCAGACGCCCCCCTCCCCTCCTTGACAGCAACGGCCATCTGCCGCCTCTTTTTCAGTTTCAAACCCCGCAGATTATTTCCCACAGACTTCTAGCTTCACTTGACACAACAGAAATAGCGTCTCAGAGAGCAGCTGCGCAGAAAAGCAGCAGGAATCACACCGCTGTCCGCACATTGCGCTCAGCCAACGAGAGCCGCGCTCGCTTACATGCAACCCGTCTGCGGAGACAGACTGCAGGCTCATAAAGACGAAGCGGATTTGAATTAAGCACCGGATAACAGACAGCAACTGTGCATCTTTCGGTGAGGGAGGGAGGGGGAGAGGGAGGCAACTGTTTTGTATCTTGGAAGCCCTGGGTTAGGAGAGGGGGAGGAGGAGCGGAGAATGAGCTATTCTTGTACCAGCAGAGGCAACAGCCAGGACCCATCAACCGCTAAGAAGCCTGCCGGTAATAATCCGGGCAGAGACACCGGAGGCACGGACAGCAGCAGTAACGGCAGCCCGAAGCAAACGGCGGCGATGAAAGTGAAGAAAGGCTGCAACTCGACCGACGTGGGGGTCCCGGTGACCACGGAGGAGGACCTGCTCGGCAGCGCGGTGATCACTCCGGAGGATGTTCTGGGTTTGCAGAAGATCACAGAGAGTAAGTTCACTGCTGCCGTGTCGGTTGTTGAGTGACACAAAGAAGGACAAAGGTGATGAAATGTTACAGCTCCTGTATGAGTCATGTATCACGTCATTACTGTGTCCCCTTATTTATGTAATCCACATAGGCCCTATTCAAACACATGGTAATGCATCACGGGAGCCCCCTCTCTGGTAAATGTTAACCTGTCTGCAGATGTGCATTAAACCCTCTCTGGTGACCTGTCAGCCTGGCAGTGCTGTGTGGAGGTTAAGTTTAGTGCTCAATCATGGAGGTGAGTGATGCTTGAAGAGAACAAAAACATCATGTGTGCAGTTTGAATAAGTGCAACCAGGCTGGAAACAGACAGAGCAGTGAAGGAGGCTCAGTGCAAATGCAGATGACAGTTAACTGCTGAACATGCATGGCTTACATTTTATCCTTTTAAGTGACACCATGTCGACACTTCAGGGTGATTTTATTTGACTAGAAAGGCGCAGAGTGTGGTGCCAGGATGACAGAGGGGTCATCCTTCAAAGCAGCCTGCATACTTCCTTTGCATGAGTTCACATTTAGTTCAGTGCTGAAGTTTTCAGCTGAGCAGGGAATAGAAACACCCAGGTGTCATGTTTGTTTGTGTTTGTAATATCACATTTTTGTGTGTATGTTTTCTTGTTTTTTTAACAGATCCCTAGATGACAGATAAGTACCTCTCCTATGTCAGTGGAACTGCTCTTAAATTGAGCTAGAATTTGCAGTTTAATTCTGCACTCAGGTAGCTTTAGATTTACAATAATCTTATCAGGAATGTTGTACAGTATACACCAACAGGAGAGTAAGAGTGCTGATGTAATGTCACTGATGGAAGAAGTATTCAAAGCTTCTTACTTTTGTAAAAATAACCATAAAGTAGGGGAGCACAGGGTTGGTTTTCACACTTTTTTCTTTCATTTGAACCCCTTAAAAACGGCGTCCTTGAAAGACCAAATCTCAATGTTCATTCACAAAGACTTCCAGATAAAAAATCCTCACATAATGCACTTAAAATGAAATAGCACTGAGCAAGAGCTGCCTCAGTTGGTGAGATTTTAGCCACTTAATACGGTGCATCCCTGTCCATGGCAGTACATTGCAGCTTCTGAGTTGGTAGATTTTGTTTATCAAAGATGCTAGCAAAGCAACAAAGAACATAAAATGAGCACAGCAGAAATGTCAGATATGTCGTCATGTTTGACTGTATATCTTTGAACGTCACAATTAGAGCTTAAGAGGGTTGGTTGTCCCTATGTCAAAATAGAAAATGGAAGCAATCTCATATATTAATTTAAAAAGTTTAATTTTATTTACATTTTTCATCCTTAAATAACAAAACAAAGAACAAGCATCCTCGAATGTGATTTTGTTTTATCGCAATTAAGCTAACAATGTTGTTGCATAGCTAAGGAAAAAACAGATGGTAAAAAACTAAATGGTAACAGAGTTTCCCACACATTAATTTAGTTGTGGCAGCCTGCCACAACTAAAGCAGATGCCACCATATTTTGATTTTCTGTTTATGGAACTGGACCAACCAGTAGGTGTGCTGTCGATACTGTTCAGTCAGTAATTGCACCACAATCTTGTAATGCAGAGAGTACGCTGAGCACACACGGAGCAGCAGAATCGCAGAAGCAGTTAGAGTGAAACCTTATCAGTCATTGCAGTGGGTCTAAAAGTTTGCTGCCACCAACAAACAGCTGCTCCTCTCATTCATCAGTCTGATCAGCTCTGACCGGACTGAGTGGTCAATTATCCCGCAACTCAAAATTCCTCAAACTACTGCTGAGGAAAAAACAGAGAAGTTCCGCCTGTGCTGCATTCAAGGACCTGCTAAAAAAATCTAAAATGTCCTCTCACCTCAATGCCAAGTACCTCCTAATAGGACCCTGTAGGTGACCTCTGACCCCGACTTTCAGCACCAACATTTATTAACAGCACCTCCCTAGGGAGTGAGATCTAATCAATGTTACAACCAACCCGTTCTCCCCTGTTACTTAAGTACAAGTGGCAATACTGCAAAATACTCCATTACAAGTACAAATATTGCATTCAAATTTCATTCAGTCCACTTAAAATGAAAGGTTGTAGTACAGAAGTATTATTACATTTTTATTGCCATACTTGAAGCGTAAAATAGCTCATTTTTATTACATATTCATCATGTTACAATAAAAAAAAAGCTGCAGATTACTTATTAATGCAGGTTTTAATCATGTCACACCTCTAAATCTCAAACAAGCCTCTTATAGAGAAACACAGGGAGTGATAGCAGCCAAGAATCTCCTCTGTGCACGGCAACACCTACACCCATCACCAACTCAGGTCTTAAACCAGTAGTTAGCTAACAGGTGGCCAGCAGGGCATTGGACTATTTAAAGGCCAGTATAATACCTTACTTACACAACACGGTTACATTAGCCGTTACGATACATACTGAGTGTGAT
Organism: Chaetodon striatus; assembly: GCA_029783705.1. NCBI lineage: Eukaryota > Metazoa > Chordata > Actinopteri > Chaetodontiformes > Chaetodontidae > Chaetodon > Chaetodon striatus. Next base: position 19,170,995 of record JAPZEB010000006.1, read on the forward strand.
AACATGCAAACACGGTCGGATTTGCTCCTCGCTTTTTCTAACAGTGTGGGTGTTTAAACTCGGCAGCACACATTCTTGTTTACTTCCACATGTACTGGTGATCTTTCAACTGTCTTTGAACTGTTCCTACAGCAAACATACCTTCACTAAATTCATATTTTTCGTCATACTATTTCTCTTAGACTTACTTTTATTGCTTTTTGTATGTAGGTAATACAGGAAGTTTATATAGTGATGGGCTAAGAGACTTCGCTATATATATAATCACGGCTTACTAGAGGAAGAGCTCCGGGGGACATCCTTTGGCTCAGCTTGTGTTTTCCTTCTTTTACTGATGTTCTCAGTGAAGTTGGTTGTTTCTTGAAAGGTGTGGTGTGTAAGATTTAATAGCATCTAATGGTGACGACTGCAGATTGCAACCTGCTGAAACTTCCTCCCTGTGCCAAGTGTACACTCTTGGTTAAGATTCTTTCAGTGTTCACTGATCTGGAGGTTTCCACCAGGAGCTGAATTATTCATAGAGGTCTATTCCTTTCCAAAAACAAACTGACCTGGTGAATTAAACTGGTAGAAACACTGAATACAGCAGTTTAACGTAAAAAAAAATAATTGAATTTTACGATGCTGCTCATCACGGAGGGGCCTTTAACTTTGGTGGCCAATGCAAAAATGCAAATGGTCCTGTCTAGAGCCAGTGTTTGGTTTGTCAGTTCTGGGCTACTGTAGAAACATGGCTGTGCAACATGGCAGGCTCCCTATGTAGATATAAACAGCTCTTTCGAAGGAAAACTCAGCAATTCTTATTTTCAGGTGATTGTACACTAAAAAAAGCATACTTATTATATTGTATTCCATTTCTGCCAATATATCCCCCTAAATCATACAAACTGGACCCTTAATTGCCCTTTATCTAGGGCTGTATGATGTAGAAGTGTAACGATCCATCAATCTGGATTGATATATCAATTCAATGATCAACAATTCAATATTGTAGAAAGTAAAAACATCAAACTATATGGTTATCTTTAGAATGCGCTTTTATTTTGAAAGTCTGTGTCACTGTCAAACAGTGGCAGGCAGATGGCAAACAACTAAAAGAAAGACGATGACGATAACATTATTTACTCTGGACTAAATCAGCAGTGTGCAGTTTTGGATTTTGGAGAGAGAAAATACAGTTTAACAGACAAAGCACATGGCATATGCAAATACTGACGTTATGAGATAAAACATGATGTAATGTTACCTGGCTTGACAAGCATCTCACTCCACTAACTTCTGGTAGCGGCTCTGTTTCAACAGTGTTAGGGTGAAAAACGTGCATGCAGACTTAAATTCAACCACGCAGTTTTGTCGGGTGATGCAGTGACTTAAACCATGGGTGAATACGAAAAATAATTATGTTACATGTAATCTGTTGTGGTATGAGTAGGAGTAAAAAAACGTCTGCTAGCCACTAGGCTAATTTATGCAACATTATGCAACATGCTTAAGCTGATAATAGGTGAGTAGCAAAAAACAACTGGTTTGTCTATGAACCTTGACAGTTATTACTGAGCTGAATTTAATACTTTTATTAAATGATCTTGTTGTTAGGCCATGTTGTATGGCTGTTGGGAGAAGTTTGCCGTCAGAGCTTTAAGCGAGATAGCGCTTAGGTTTTATGAAAAAGATCAAAGTTTGAGTGAAAATGAAAATATTTCTTTCAGAAAAGACTTTCTGACAGAAACCCCTGAAGGTTACTTTATCTCGTGCTGTTTAATGTGTTGGTGGAGTCAGTTTAAAGTAAACTTTACTGCACTTAAGCGGTAACAATACATATTTATATGTTGTTCTTATCTCTTATGGCCAAAAGCAGAAAAGAAGGGGTGGCAGCTTCTTCCACAACTGATTGTGTTATATGGGCATATAATATCGTCTCATATAGACCTCTGATACGACCTCTTAATCGCATTGAATCGAAACTGTATCGCGGTGTACTTTGTAATATCAGCAAATATTGTATCGTCGTCCAAAGAAGTGAGGAAACTGGTGATTTATACCACATTATTTTTATAGACATTGTGATCGTAATATTAGTGGTATTGGTCATTTTTGCATCTCATTTTCACTGGAAAATATATAAAAACGATGATGATGTGATTTTTGCTAGGGTTTGTACTGAACAAGCATGTTCCCTTACACCTGTATATGATTTGTAGGCCAGAGCATCTCTGCAGCACCACAATACTTTATTTATAATGGTATGTTGTGACACATTTGACCTCAATCAACACATAGCAGCTGCTGTGATTTTGGGCACATTATGATTCCAGTAATATTTTGACTAACTGTGCAGCCCTACTTTTAGCTTCAGCTGTATTTTGTGACATTTAGTACACGTGTCTGTCTTTGTGTCTTTATCCCCAAGTCTGTTGCTTTCAGTCCCCATGAGTGAGTCTATGCAGGGGATTGTTGTCCAGCTGTACAGCGACCGAGTGACGGCAACATGGTATTTTTTTCTCTCCCACGCTGGACCCTGTTATGGTCTTGGAAACTCTCACTTTCCTATATCGCTGCATCATCGCTGGAGGCAAGAGGAGGCATATGTGAATCACCACAGCAACGTGGATACACGCTTGAATCACTACGGCAACGTGAAGCATCTCCCCGTGGTTACAGCCAGCGGAGCGTGCGTCTCTGCTCTCCCACACACTTCCTCCTCTACTTACCTCCCTTTCTTTCTTCTCCTCTGCGTCCCTGTTTAACAACGTGCTGTCACTTGTTGGATTACGTAGATAGAAACAGACATATGTACACACTTGCGCGTGCTTGTCGTTGTTTGTGGCAGTCAATCAAAGCAGGAAGCAACCTGAAGAAGCCACTGAAGCCCTTCTGTTGTTTTGTGATGCGTCTGTTTTTTCCTGCTGCTGCACATTCTCAAGTGGCTGAAATTGACTCTCGAGATACAAATGGCAAAACTCAGCACAGCTCAGCCAGACTTGACAACAGTCCTGAGTCAAATACTCTGTTGCCTGAAGCTGCTTGGAGCTTCACTTTCTGTCAGACAGATCCTCAGAAAAGTTACTTTTAAATATAGTTGCCACCAATCATTTTCTGCTCCATCTGTCTGGTAATCAAAGCAAGCAGCTGGGATTGATTAAGACACAGACAGAACGGGCTCTCTGCTCAGTTGACTGATCTGATCCAAACTTATGTTCTTAACTGAATCTTAATCTGTCGAGTCAGTGAACCCCTCATGAACCTCAGAGCTGCAAGAAAGGCTCCTCTGCAGATTCATATAGATCAGGTTTTACTATATGATAGTAGGCTATATACTTAATGTTGCCTTTTAGCTGGTGGTATACCATTTACATTTTGTGCGTCCATGGCTGCTGCTATTGTTGTGTGATGTCAATCAACTTCTTCATGAAGTTCAGGTATAAATTTGTCCTGAGTTTACAAGTATGAACTCCAACTTGAAGTGGCTTTCCACGTACTTGGTCGGATATTTTGCGTTCCAAGTTGTCTTGAACGTAGCATTAGTTGCAGTCCTAGTTTTGTTTATCAAATGTTAGAAACTGTGAGAATTGCCCATCACAGTTTCACAGAGCTCATGGCTGTGTTTTCAAATTTTTTGTTTCGTCTTGAACATGTATTCAATGATGCAATATAAAACAGAGAAAAACTGCATTTCCTCACATTTCAAAAATTGGAACCAGCAAATGTTTGGCATTTTTTTCTTGATAAACAACTTCACTGATCAAGCTGCTGTTGATTAGCTTCCAGTTAAGTGACTAATTAGAAATGATTTAATGCTACTGAGTCTTTGGGGCTGATATTGTCTCTGACTGAAGTGCAGGTGTTAAAGAAAAGCAGAACATCAGATGTAGAACATCAACGATAAGCCGATAAATTGCTTATTAGAATACATTTTTAAAGCAAAAATACCAAATATTCTCTGGTTACAACTTCGTGAAAGCTTTCCTGCTTGTCAGTGTCTTTCATTACAGTGAATTGAGTATTTTGGGGTTTTGGGCTGTCGCTCAGACAAGACTGAACAATTCATCGAGAAAGCAATTGACAGATTATTCAATAATTAAATAATCATTAGTCACAGCCCTCCTCAGATCCAACTGATGACTTGTCCTGACATAGGAAAATACTAGTTGAGGTAGAGGTCTGATGTATTATTTTCTGTATCTTCAACACTTTGTGGTGCGTCACCGTACTAACCTCAGCCGATTCTACTGTACAGTAAGAATAATAAGCTGAAATAGTAATCAAGTTTTTAGATCTGTTTTGATTACTTTGAGCACTTTTGATTTAATTTCCAGTTAGTTTCAACAAGTTTAACTTGTTTTGCACAAGAGTGTAAAGCATCATCTTTGTTGTCATGGTTACGAGGAGCCTGTATGTAAGGCTGAAGCATCAAATTTGTTGCTGTGGTCACCAGCAGTCTTATCAAGTTTAAACTACTCCGATAGTTAATATTAACAGACACCTGCAAGCCAATCAGAAACAAATATATTATGTAGCCGCAGTAAGTGGGTGCGCACCCTGGCTGTAGGAATGCACTGTTCGGTTGTTCAGAACACCACACTCTCGGAGTAGCAGAGCGTACTCTGACACTGTATCTGAGGAGACGAAGCGGGGTGAATGTGTCATTAATTTAACCATTGTTAATTCAGAAATAGAAATAGAACACTCTGTTGCTCAAACAACGTCTGTTATTTTAGTGTGGAGCGTCACACTTAATTTACGAACGCACCCTAGGTTTTAACAGGGGTTTTACCATCGCAATATTTTTTAGAAATGTAGTTGGTGTTGAGCTAAATTCAATGTCCCTGAGAAGTTTGAGAACAGTCACCAAGAAACAAAAGTACACTCACGCTGTCAGTCATACTCATGAACATCACTGATGTAGTTTCACAGCCTTAAATTATATTTCCTGAGTATCTTTAAAAGGATTCACAGTGGCGAGACTTTGTGTCAGCTGAGCGACAGAAGCACTTATACAAACTTGACTGTGCGTGAACTGCCTGTGGACCCGGGAGGTCTTTGGTGTGAAAGAAAAATAACTGAGTGACGATCTGTGGGAATGAATTCAGCTTTACAACCTACGAGGTCCAGAGCTCAAATAACCCACTTAGACCCACAGTCCTGTCAGCTTGTACTCTTTTAGCAGCGTGCTGGTGCAGATCTGATGTTAAATGCTCCGTACTGTGAAATTAAATGAGGTAGCAGGTGATGAAACCAGGTCAACTTTATTTGCTTGTCAAAATCATTATAAGATGACACTGATGGGTTGTTTAATGAGGGACGGCCCAGCACATATATTTCAGAGACCGCTGTTTGCCCTAATAAGAGCGTCTGCAAATCTCAGCTTCTCTTCCCTCTCTCGTCTTCCCACCGGTCTTCTTTCCACTGTCCCTTATTTTAAAACCATCACCGTTTTTACCACAGCACTGTTGCCATGACGCTGAGGTCATCAGCAAGCAAATTCAGGTCAGTAAGACAGGGACAAGATGTATCGCTTCTCTACACCTGCATGCTATCAAACTTAATCACAGTTTATCAAGCCTAGGAGAGAGGATTGTTACATATCAAGTGTTTTTTAGTTGTGTTACTGAAAACATCTTCCTATAACGTGAATACCTAAATGTACACAAAAATCCAATAATGTATTAATACACTAATTAGCACCATGGGACCATGCATTGTTTATACTCAAAGTCCAGTCAGCAATGTCACTAACTGACAGTAATGTTAAGTTGATGTGCTAGCTCGACAGTTCATCTCGTGGTCTGGTTATCTTGCTTGCTTGTCAGCCACCTCCAGGGCTGTGGTCTGTGACAACAGTAGAAGTAAAATACAACTGTTTATTACATTTGATAACTGTCAGTGGCTAAGCATGTTTAGAAAACTGCAGCCTGGAGAAGATAACATCATCGTGTATGAACATGCATTTATATGTAATAAAACTTGCACTTTCCAGCAGCAACCTCCGTGGGGACCAGTCCATACAATACATGGGCATGCTGGCTCTCCTCATAGGCACATATAACAAGACAGTAATTATCTAGTCTGTCAGTCGAGGTTTAGTTACAACTCTGAACAAATGCAAGATGGAAAGCAGCGACTCATGACTCTTGATTAAATACTGAATTTAAAGTGTTTTAAACTGTTTTGAAGGAGGGAGGATTGTAGTGGGAGCACTGGGGTGTCAGGTAGGATTGTGTTCACCATTTGCAATGCCACCCACTACAAAAATGAAGAATGCCTGAAACTCTGCCTTTCCACATCTCCACCCACACCAAGTAAAGTGCAGCCAGAGAAACCAAAACCAATATGTTTCCAAAACTACTGATGAATATAAACAAGAATGTTTCAATGCAGACGTGTTACAATGACTACTAGAGTCATCATGCTGGTGTGATTGTATTCATCAGAGGGTTCAATTTATGGCGTGCTTTAGAGGAGATATCAGAATACTGAGATATCAGGTATCATGATATAAACCAAAAAATATTGTGATATTTGCCTTCTTTATAGCCATATTGCCCAGCTGTACTTTAAAGTCAAGAGTTTATTAAAAAGAAGTCATTAAAAAAATATAAATTGTAGGAGATGATTTCTGTAAAAGCAACACTGAAGGCCTTTGCACAGGTATTCCACATTTTTCATATGCGGTGTGTGACGCCCCTCCCACTGTCTTGCAGAATGTTCCAGCCAGCCTCATCAGGCAGATGGCTGACATGGGAGGATCGTTTCCTTGATCAGGCTCACCTGGGCTTCCAGGCTATAAAAGCTGCCTCCTCTGTTCACTTGCTCTCTCCCTTCCTGCAGCTGACATCC
>JAPZEB010000006.1:19183431-19204613 GCA_029783705.1 Chaetodon striatus
CCTCACTGCACACTTTGAATTCACAAGGGCTGTCTTTTATTTGTATCAGTCCTCTAAACACACACACACACATACACACATATACACACACAAAGCTTGGGATGTGTTGTGTCTGGAGGTGTTTACTATCGCAGCCCAGAAGGAGAGCTGACAGTGATAAACTGGAGTATTTTCGTGGCTTCATTAGCTTCTAGCAGCAAGTTATACTCCTTGCGTGTGTGTGTGTTTGTGTGTGTGACCTGAGGTGACAGACTGCATGTAGTTTACTACCAGCACCTCAGGTTTTTTGAGACGTAGTGAGAGCACACACACACAAATGGACAACAAACTCTTATTCTAACTCATTGTCCTCCTGGGACTTCATTAGAAGGCTCAAAGGTAACTATTAGCACTCAGTTAGAGAAAGGACAAGGACACCACCAGCTGTGTTACAGTCTTTTATACACATGTGCACAGGTACACACACACACTAGTGCAGAACTGTTATCAATGCTCCCACTCCTTGTAGCCATAGATGATGTATGTTATTAATTAAAACAATGCGGTTGCTGAGGGTGTTTGTTTCATATGTGTGTGTGTGTGTGTGTGTGTGTCAGGTGTTGTGCAGCGGTGTGTTCAGTGGTGTACGCAGAGCTGATGTGTTCAGAAGACCCGATCTCAGCATTCAGACTGACAGAGGAGCAAAGGCATTGGAGCGTCACGACGAATCAGATCAGCTCTGTCAGGAACACTCACCTCGTACAGTAAACACAGTCGACAACATGCTGTGACTTCAGGCTAGGGATGCACCGTCTGACTTTTTCAGTCTTGATACCAGTACCGTTGCTTCTAGTATCGGTGGATATAAATGACCAAGTACCAATCTGATACCAGGGTTTAATTAATAAGCTTTTAAGCTTCACTGTCATGGATGGATTACTGGATGGGTCAACCAGGCACAGGCCCAGTGGCCCCAAAACTGAGCCTCCCTAGTCACCTGCAAAATGTTGTTCAAATTAACAAGTATGAAAAGACACACAAAATGACCACAAAGAGATGCGAAAAACTACAAAGAGACTCAAGTGACCAAAGAAGATGCAAATATACCTTAACGAAACACAAAATAACCACAGAGTGGAACAAAAATACCGCAGATAGACATAAAAGGACCAAAACAAATATACCTTAAAAAAGACACAAATATACCTTAAAAAAGACACAAACTGACCTTTAAAGACACACAAAACTACATCGAAGACATGGAGCTACTAGGAGAATCAAAATGAAAAATGAGGACATAAATATACCTGGAAGAGATACAGACAAAACCGACTACAAAGAAATGAGAAGGAACTACAAAGAGAAACAAAACCACCAAAAAGGATACAATTATACCTCAAAGAAAGACAAAATTACCTCAAAGACAGAAATACACCCCAAAGAGACACACAATGACCACAAAGAGATGCAAGGGAACTACAAGGGACACAAACATACCAAAAAGACATTAATATACCCCAAAATGATGCTGCATAGATTCAGAAACATGACAGATAACATGCAGAGAGCTTTGTGAACAATCCTCTAGGAGGAATTAACTTAGAAATAAATGCCACTAATTAATATTATTAATATTTGATTGTGTGATTTTATCATTCTTTTGTTCACATTGGAGCCTTCATTTTATGTCCCCATGCTAATGATCATTTTATTCTATCGTTACTTGTGCAGTAGTTTGTCAAGTAATTGTTGATTACCTGTCTGATGTGTCGTGATGATGATTGAGATCTAACTGATGTCAGCGATGGTTTCAGTCCATCATGTGGTGAGTTAATGATGCCGGTGCTATGAATATCCACAGCTGAGCATAATTGGCGGTTGCCAGGTGTAATGAATCAGCAGTTATTTTCAAATCAGACCTTTCAAGTGTGATGTCAGTGTTGACCCTGCAGTCTCTTCACACACAAATCCTAATCTACATGACTAAAAGACATCAAAAATCCACTGTCACACTGGACCCTTGAGTCAGTGTTCATTTTTGCAGCTATTTAAGATTTAGTCTTAGTCTTTTATTATTACTTTAAGGCACATTTTATCCTTTAGTTTTAGTCCAGTTTTAGTTGATAAAAAGTTATTACTAAATTAATTTAAGTCTACATTTTTTCTCTCTTTAGATGAATTCAGTTGGGCTGGTACAGGTATCAGATATTGGTATCAAGGTGACAGGCTTCTGCAGTGATGCGGACGCTACACCGGACCATCATGGTGAAGAGGGAGCTGAGCCAGAAGGCCAAGCTTTCGATTTACTCGTCCATCTACATCCCAACCCTCACCTACTGTATGGTCATGACTTCTGGGTAGTAACCAGAAGAATGACATTGCGGATACAAGCGGCCAAAATGAGGGCAAGGAGCTCAGAGTATAGCCGCTGCTCCTTCATGTCAAAAGAGGTCAGCTGAGGTAGTTCAGGCATCTGATCTGGATGCCTCCTGGGCACCTCCTGTTATAGATGTTCTGGGCAGGTCCCACTGAAAGAAGGCCCCAGGGCAGACCCAGAACATACTGGAGGGATTACATATCTCATCTGGCCTGGGAACTCCTTGGGGTCCCCCCAGGAGAAGCTTGAAAGTGTTGCTGGGGAGAGGGGCGTCTGGGGTGCTTTGCACGGCCTGCTGCCCCCTCGACCCAGCCCCGGATAAGCCGATGAAAATGGATGGATGGATGGTGACAGGTTTTATCAAGTATTGAAAATTATAAAGCAACATAACATTTAGACTCAGCATTTAACATTACAGCTAACTTACCATGGCGTTAATAGCAAGGTGGTTCTCCTCCAAGTGTCTCTTCAGGTTGGTCGTATTCTTCCAGACGTATTTGTAGCCACCGGAAGTCTCTTTGTCTCCCATAAAGCATGTCCATAGATCAATTTTTTTTTTTCCGACCAACCTTTTTTGCATTGAAGCCATCATGATGCTTTCATTAACTTGCTGCTAGTTTGGAGCATCATCACCTGTATGGCTGGGGCTCTTTAACGAAACAAAACATACATTTTATCACAGTTTTTATAATCAAACATCTATTTTTAGCTAATCAACGTCTCATTTTCGTCATAGTTTTTGTTTTGTGAAATTAACATTGCCTCAAGTGAAAACTTCATTGTTTTTATAAATATATTTAAAAGTTAGATACTGACTCAATCAATTTAGGAAAAAAATCTTGCATGAGATTTACAGTCAGAAGCTGATGGCAGCATCTGGAAATGTCATGTTGTCATGTTTTTTGGTTTGGAAGCTGCCAATGTGTCATAAAAACAGCTGGTGGGTTGATTGGCCAGTCAGAGCTGTCATCATCAGCAACTGAATTATCCTAAAAGATGTCTCCACTGTTTTTACTGTTAAGCTTTGAGCAGACAGATGTGGGCATCTCACTGTCAGCAGAGACATGGACGCACTGTGTGACAACATCTAATCACACACATCTACTGACTTTCTGTTTCCCTCGTGGCTGCTCACACCTGCAGTGATCTACTGTAAAATCCCTGAAACAGTGTGATCCCAAATGTATCTGTAGTTTATCCATGGGAGTTTTGTGGCTGTTGGTGTGAGGCGAGAAAGGGAGCAGGCCTCAGTGGAGATGATGATGGAGAAATGTTGCAGTTACACCTGCTGGCCTGCGGTATCATCGGATCAGGCAGGAAGCAGGAAGTGTGTGCTCTGCTGGGGAACCCTAATAAGCATTGACACTGCCTGGTGAGGGCAGGAAGGATTAGAGGAATAAAAATAACTCGCTTCTCGTTTTTACTGGGTGCTTGTGTGTGCCTGTGTGTGCTTGTGTGTGCGTGTGTGTGCGTGGGTGCCTGTGTTGTCCTACAGTATTTGAGAGGAAATGGCTCCTTGAACAGTTTTACATTAAGATTCGTGTCAGAAAATCACATCAGATGCCCACGGAGAGCTTTTAATGCATGAGTCAGCTGTCAAAAGGTGAAAGTGATTTGAAACTGCAGTAACGGTTGGATTAATAATATTATTTGAATATATTGCTCCTTGCTGCAGAGCTGTTTTATTTTTAAGTATGTGAATGTTTGAGTGCATGTTTCAGCCACTCAGACTATTTATTTTCTCGTTATTTCAGTGTTATTTGTTCATGGAGAGGATTCAACGCAAAGCAGCTCTTGAGATTACAGCTTTCTCACTGCAGTGCAACTAGTGTTTGTTAGGAGAATTAATGCTCTCTGTTTGCAGCAGATCCGTTTTGCTTTTCTTAATGTCAAACCAGCATTTTCACCAATGTTTTATTTCAGTCGCAATTTCACTGATCTAATAGCTTTGCTAGATACGTTCATTAATAAAGCAAATGTATAGAAGCAAATGTGAGACATGAGTATTTTAATTTGAACAGCCACTAAAAACCATATATCTTATTTTATTTGCTCTGAATTCACTTATTTGAAATTACAATATGAAATCTAAATCTCTTGGTTTGCAACTAAAGGAAACTGTTTTTTAATTTCAAGAAGGCTTGATTGTCTGTCCTAACCTGGGTAGCCCAGATTTTGCTCTTGGAAATTGGCTTAAATTTTTGGATCTAAATTTAACCAGTCAAATTTGAGCAACCTGAATTTATCTTTCTGAAATTCTGAACCTTGAATTTTTGGATCAGAGTTTGTGAGCACTGTAAAAAATGTATTTAAATTCAGATTTAAAAAATTGTAAATCAAGATTTTTTTCATATTTTAATGTTAAAAATAAATTCAGCAACTTCGTTTTCAGAGGAAAATATTTAAATGCTATGGATTCAGTGATGTGAAAATCTTAATATTAAGTAATCAGAGGGTGTTATAATTCAAATAATTATGTCTCTTATTTGCTTCCATACAAATGAGGTATTCTTAATACTGTCATAACGAGAGAGTAAAGTTCTGTCATTGGTGCCAATACCAAAACAACACATTATTTGATACCTTAGAAATATTAACATGTTTTTAATATTTTCTCATTCAACAAAATGTCAAACTGTGTGCAGCACATCAGTGGTAGAATAACCAACTTTGCCAAGATAAAATATATTATCACGTTTATTAACTGAGATCAGGAAACATCCAGTCAAAGAATAAGTAAAGACGTATCTCTGCTTTCGATGCTGACTGTCCCTTTTCAACACTCTCAGCTATCAACACATCTTGCTCTAAAAATGTATTGAGGTCGGCCCTGCTGCTTCCCACTTATACACTGATCAGGAAATTAATGTGCTTTGTATGTTTTTACAAAAAAAAACGAGTTCGTTGTATTTGTGTCTAATCTGTAACTCTCCCTCCTCTTTCACTGTCTCTGTCTTTCTCAGATTATCTGTGCAGCCCAGACGAGAACATTTACAACATTGACTTCACCAGGTTCAAGATCAGAGACATGGAGACGTCCACGGTGTTGTTTGAAATCACCAAACCTCCATCCACAGGCGAGTCATTGATGGATGTCTATCACTTCATCTTTATTAACCATGAGAATACATGTCCAAACAAACATGAACAAATCCACTAACTCCCCACAAACACATTGGTGCCTATTCTCTACCAAACAAATGCATTTTTTAGTAGTAGGTATAAACCTGGCACTTATTCTAGTTTTCTGGGTTGTTTATTTTTGTGTTTGCTGCAACATGTTTGTTTTCAGTCAGCCACAGACAAGCCAAGAAATCTGTAAAATTAATTTATTTCATTGTATTCTGTCCACGTTCTACACAAACTGATTCTCACCTTAGACAAAGCAGGGGAGAAGAGGGACATTGACCCCAACGCAGGCCGATTTGTCCGTTACCAGTTCACTCCCGCTTTTCTCCGACTGCGGCAAGTTGGAGCCACGTAAGTGAGAACGTGTGTGAAACTTTATTTACAAGGATGTGTGTGTCTCTCTGTTTTTTTCTGTCTGTGATTTCTCTGGCTCACTCACCTTTTTTCTGTTTGTCTGTCTTCGTCCCTCCAGTGTTGAGTTCACAGTCGGAGACATGCCGATCGAAAACTTCAGGATGATCGAGAGACATTACTTCAGAGAGAAGTTGCTCAAGAGTTTTGACTTTGAGTTCGGCTTCTGCATGCCCAGCAGCAAGAACACCTGTGAACATATCTATGAATTCCCACCTCTCTCTGAAGATATCAGTAAGTCTATTTGTGGCTTTATTACTGGCTTTATTAGCTGAACAACCAAAACTAGATTTTAATCGTGGGCAGCTGCAGCTACAAATAAGTAATGAAGATTGTGGTTGGTTAGTGGTGTATAAAATGTTGCTCCATGAATGACTCTCTGTCTTTCGGGGGCAGAGCCTTGGGAAAATACAGGTCACTGGCAACTGAATACCCCAGGTAAAAAGAAGCTATCTAACTTTAGCTACACTTACCGGCGATTACCCAGACATGCCCACAGAGGCACATGAATCTGAGGCAGAGCCCAAATGCAGATGCTGGACATGCAGTTAGGTAAAAAACAAGTCTTTTATCAAGAGGATATCTTGGAAAGGTGAGATGGAGGCTGGCAGGGGTCTTGGCAGAGGTAAGGTATTCAAGGAGAATGGCTTGGCAGAGGGTATCCAGGATTGCAAGCTGGCGGGTGAGGCAGGTAAGCAGGCAGGTAGTCCTGGAGAGCAGGTGTAAGTCCTTCGAGCAAGCAGGCAAGCAAACAAACTGACAGACAGACAGACAGACAGACAGACAGACAGATAGGCATGTTAAACTACTGTGTTTAAGGAGTTGTGAGTGTGACATACATTGTGTATGGCACAACAATCAAGCAGGGGAAGGAGAAAGGGAACGAGCAATCAGACAAAATCAAAGTGCACTAAGCACACCTCGCTCAAACACAAGGCTGAAATAAAACCCACCTCACGCAGTGACAGGTGTCAAAAACAAAGTAAAGCTGAGGATAAAGGCAATGTCATGTGTTTTGTAGGTATTTAATCTTAACCCAGAGTGCTGGACAATGTGAAACTTTGACCTGATGTTGGCGCAATATGAAACGTTGCAAGATAAAGAAAGTGATTACAATTCATTCTGTGAGGGACATGAGTATCTGTGCCAAATTTCATTGCAGTCCATCCCACAGTCGTTGAGAAATTTCACTTTAAATTACAGGTGTCAACCTCATGCTGGTGCTAGATGACCAGAGTCAGTAGGATTCATTGTCTAAGGATAATCAGTGTAATTTTTTTCCAGAATTTTTTTAAACTTTTGCACCATGAATACAGGCATCAACCAATCACGTTGCACCTTTACTTGTAAGGATTATAAAGGCTCCACAATCCAAACCAAGACGGCAAACTTTATTACCCCTTTAAACCTTAACAAAGGCTGCATGTAGCCTACCAGAGCCATTCTTTCAGTTCTTACCTTTCACAATAAAAGACCTAGACATATTCACTGCATTACCATTTACCAGAGGGAATTCAAATTCACTTAGAGTCTTTTGCTGAAAGGAAACTCAATAATATAGCCTACAATAGCTCAGGCTATGCAGCAACTTAGCTCAGACACTGGCAGACGCTGCTCCAGGTTGATTGGATCCAGGTAGTTGTCGCAAATTTAAAACTTTTTATTGAACAAGTGTTGGAAATTGTTGCAAATTTGCGTTGCTGCCTGTATGAATAGTTCTGTTTCTAATATTTGCAGGTTTTTTTTTGTTTTTTTTGCATTTTTATGTCATTTATTCGTCATGTCCCCTGTGTGTAAAGGCACTTAATCATCTTTTGACCCCTTCAGATTTATCTTGGGAACCCTTGGAAGGGTCACTACCCCTAGGTTGGGAACCAGTGCTCTAACAGCAGTGATGTTTCTGTGTCTACTTCCAGTCAGAGAGATGATCCTGCACCCATACGAGACGCAGTCCGACAGCTTCTACTTTGTGGACAATAAGCTGGTGATGCACAACAAGGCGGACTACTCATACAACGGCGGGACGTAGAGAGGACACGCTGACACGAGAGACAGGTGGATGTATGGACTGACAAGAGGGACGATCAGAGTGCGCTGGTGGAGTTAACATCCTGTCAATCCAGTCGTCCCTCTCTCCTTTCATTTCTCTTCTTCTCTATCTCTTTCTCCTGCCGAGAGAATGCCATCCAGAAAACGCCCATACAGATGTGTCAGTTTCAATCTGTGTGTGTGTCTGTGCGTGTGAGCACGTAAAAGTCTGGCAAACGCACACAAACGCACACACAGTTCACAGCTTGGTGTGGCGTCGCTGTAACAAAGCGTTTTTGTAACATGATAAACCAGCAGGTAAACAACTTTTTAGGAAATACTGGATGGTTTTTCGCTCTCTAGCCACGTCATGAAGTGAAAAAAAGAGGAAACTCTGTATCTTCAAATATTGATAGAAATTATTTTTTTCATTCCTGTACATGTTAGGGTTAGGAACAAATATTGCATCTAAAAACGTGTGTTTTTAGGACTTGAATAACAGTTTTTGGGGAAATTATTTCTCAGATTCAGTGTGTATGTGTGTGTGCGTTGCGTGAGTGTGTGTCTTTACTGTGTGTGACTGTGTGTCTGTAAGTATGTCAGATTGAGGCATGATGACTGGTCTGGTAAAAATAAATTAATTTAAATGTCAATAATGTGGTCATCTGGTTTGCAAAGGTCAAATAGATTAGATGCTAACAAACATGTTAGCACATTTTCTACACATTGAGCAGTGGTTAGTTCATCAGACATGTTTTCTGTTTCTTTCTCCCTTTGTTCCTTATTTATTTCTGGAGTCGTGTGACCTGTGTTAACCCTAGGGTGTATGTCTTTATTGTATTTGCTCGAAGCACAACATCTCTACAGAGCCCACAAACAGTCAAATTGTAAAGATGAGCTGATCTGATATGATCATAAACGTACTTTGTCATTTGGGCACGAGTTGGACTTGCAGCCTCATATTGCTTTGTTTAGGCAATAATAAGGTTGTTAAGTTGTGTGTCTGAGTTTTGCTGTTTGGAAACTCCTCCTAAGAGTGAAAGGGAGAACTTGCATTTGTAAATGCTGATATTTTTACAGTCAGAATTGTGTTGCAAAAAGCAGGAAGATTTGGGGGAATGTAGCAGAAATCACCCTTAAATCTTGTATATTTTTTTGTTTTGTGTGCTATCTGTTTCTGTGTCAGTCCTCGTCATGACTTATGTCCATTTGTTGTTTCTCTGTTATTTCATTTCTGCCTCGTACATTTCTGTCTCATTGTTTTCAGACACATTCCAGTGAGTTAGGACCTCAGCGTGTTGATCTCTTGTTATTTGAGGGCATTTATCACACAGATCACACAGAGAATCAGTAACTTAATCGACTTGGGATGCCTCTAAATCGTAATATGCACACTTCTCGCTGTCTGTGCTGAGACACAACCTGACTTAAATAGTTCCCATTTTTTTCTGCATATCTGCACACACTGTCTGATTTGATGCGCTTAGAAGTCAGTAAACTTTGGCCGTCTGTTACAGCAAACAACAAGTGTTCCAAATTCTTTGCAAACACTAGTTGAGCCAGATCTTTGAAAATGTGCAGTCAGTTTAAAAGAAATTACTCAAACGCACCTGCTGTGTGATCAAATCAATGCAAAAAAAGGGCGGAAATTGATTCAGATTGTTACTGGCTCAATGTGATCAAAATCTGGTGGATTGTTTTTTTGGGCCTTGTGAGTTACAGGGAATAAAGTAGCAAATGTGCTTAGGACGGGGCTCCATTGGACTCTGATTGTTAATCAGAGATAAAAACCAATTGACTTGAATGTTATGTTAAAATAAAGTACCGCAGATATGTAGAACAGATTTATTTATAACTGATTGTGACTTGTGAACAAATTATTTTGAACTGATGTAAAGTTTTTGAAATGTAGGTGTGACTGAACAAAAGTAAAATCAATAAAGATTTATGGGACCTTTTGAATTATCACAGTGTGTTGACTTTTAATATCGTGGGTGTCAGCCACAGACTCTATATAAAGATGGAAACTACGTCTCAACTTCCTCTCAAAATTGAAGCCAAAATATCGCAGATATGGTTGCCGCCATCTTGTACTGTTGATGTCATATGGAGCCAGAGTCTATGTAGTGCAGTCTTCTCGGTGTCGAGGTCCCACCCATACATTCATCCAACCAATCGCAAGCAGCGCCATTGATCACGAGCACACGTGGCTTTCAATCATGACGTCAAACCCCTTTTACAGCGTCAAATAACTAATTAACGTGATAATGTGATAAGCTCGATAACAATAACCTAAAGTGACACTAATCATCGTTGGGAAAATTTGGGGAAAATTTATTTGACTTGTACTTTGATCTTTTAGTTTGGCTCATGTCCCATCCACTAACATAAAGGAGGCGGGATTTATGACCTACACTGCAGCCAGCCACCACGGAGCAATCGAGATGTTACGGCTTCACTGTTGTCCATCTATACTGTACAGTCTACAGTGTCAGTGAAAGAGAGAGTTTACACTTTGTTCACATGATAATGCTTTATTTTCACCATAAAAGCAGGTGTGGTATACAAATGTTGCTGGAACGTCTCTCTTACACACGTTAAGTTTATTACACTCACCTGTAATAACCAGACGAGACAGTGACCTCCACTACAGTCGTATACTGTTGGCAGGCTCTTATCTCAGAGTTAATCTTCACCAGCCTTTTCATCTGTACTCACTGTACCTAATGCGAGTAACACCTTCCCGCTACTGATTTGTGTGCTTTCTTAATGTCAGTTTTTTTTAACATTTGAAGCGTCTATTGAGCTTCAAATTCCTGTTGTCATATTTTATGATGTCAGCCCTTCCTACCCACTAATACAAAAACAAAATCCTCAGTTTGAATAAGATAATTTATTAATTATCAATTAAATAAGTTAGTCTTTTTTATTAAATCAACGTTCTTTGATAAATAATTTTACTTTATGGCGCTGCGTGAATACCTTGTTAATACAGGTCTGTGACTCCTTTCGTGTGGGGCAAGCAGCAGAGAATAAAAATACTTATAATGTCAGTGTAGCCTAATATTTATCTGCAACAGTGCAGATAAACCAGGTTTTAACAGAATGAACAGACATTAAAAAAAGACAAAAAGTTGCTCATTCAACACACATTCTCACGCACAACTCATTCAAACTATGGCGCGCTTGTACTTATGCAACATCAGATTTGTACGTTCAGGAGTGACTTTTATTTAAACTTGTTACATGTATTGTGTCTTTTCAAAATAAACCTCTGTCTTCACAGGACATGTACAGTTTCCACCGGTTAAATGCATACATAAATCAACAACACAGGTAGAACACTTTGTCTTTAGGTTCACTTCCTTGGGTGGAAGCACATGGTTAGGTTTCGAAAAAAATAACATGGTTTGAATGAAAATAAGTACGTTTGTTACTAACGTAACGTCACAGCATTTGTCCCTAGCGTAGTCTGCTACACGTACTAGCACACTCTGTTGTTTTTAAATAACTCCATTGGCTTTTTGTTTCACACCAAACAAACAGCTGGCTCCTGGGTGAAAGTCCAGAGTTTGTTTGACCCATCCCCGTCCACTACCACCTGCCCTATGCAGACTTTCTCACTCAAGCTATACTGAAGCAGTTCCTCTGAGCGTCAAACAATGCCACTAAGTGGTGGGTCTCATATCGCTGCTACTGGAATGGATTTGTTAAAAGAATAGTTCAACATATTGTGAAATACACTTCCTTTCTTGCTGAGAGTTAGATGAAAAGATTGATACTTCTCTCACGTTTGTCCCTTCAGTGTGAGGCTGAAGTGAAGAAATACTTAACTTAGCTAATTAGAAAAGTGGTGTCAGTCTTCTCTCTGCAAGAAAACAAATACCACTCCTTACATAGCTTTCACCTGTATTCATTTAGAGAGCACATTTCCAATTCAAAATTAATAATTTCCCCTGAAGGAATACAAATAATCACCAAAAGTTAAGAAATGCAAAATAAATGCTTGTTCATATTAAAAACAGTGACACAAACACTGATAGAAAAAATAATAAAACGTGCAATAAGAACAAAGACTTAAGGTCCAACAAAAGGACCACAGTAATAAGTTAAATCAACTGATACAATTCATTCAATTTCAGCTCATTTACATTTTGTCTGTAAACATCACTTAAAATAATCACAGTTTAAATAATCACTCAAACACACAGTGCGCTGAGTCTTTACATTAAGTGATAAATAGATCAATAAGATGATCACATCCAGGGAAATGTGTACCAGGAAGTGACAACAGTTGGACACCTCATTTTTGCTTTGTCCTGTCACTGGAATGACACGAGGAAGTACTGAACACTAACAGGGGAGTGTCTGTCTAATAATGAAGCTTATAATCTGATAACTTAAAGCTTATCTCAGTTTTCGCTGTCAATCAATTACTTTCACCAAGGTCTGGTTTTATAGCCACACAGGTACGTCTGATTCAGACTATGTGGTGCACCACTGCAGATTTTATTTTTGATAATCTTCACCACGTTTCCTGTAGCCAGCCCTTCATGTGTTCATGAAAAAACCTTGTTGCTTATTTAGTGAATGAATATTTTAGGCTCATTCATAGAGAAACATTTAAGATTTGAAGATAAGTTCTCAAGGGCATTAAAAAACTCTTATTCCAACTCTGTTTGTGTCCTCCCCAACTCAAGGTTTGCTATTTGTAATGTTGACCCAATCAGGCATGGTGCCCATGTCGAACATGGCGTATCCCCAGGTGTTGACGGCCAAATTAATGGTCAAAATCCCGATGATGTTCAGCACAAAGCCGGTTTTCACCTGAAGGAACAGACAGTGACATTCTGATCAGTATGCAGTTAAGGTCAAAAACCACAGTATGTGCAAGAAAACTCTTAAAAAATGTAATTTCTACAGATGTTTCTTTACAGACTATGTAAAAGACACTTCCCTCCTCCTACCTCACCAAAGATCCGTAGGCTATTATTGTATCTTGTTTGAAATTAGATCCTCTAAACCAGTGATACTCAGCTTAAGGTGCTAGATGACCTGCTGATCATTTTCTAACTCACAATAACACTAAATTAATTCACACTGGGACCCCTAACAGAAGTCCAGGCTAAGCCCTGAATGTCCTCAAATCCTAGAGACGCCCCTGACATCACCTGACATCACCTGACAGGTAAATTCATTTATTATATATACTGATAAATGTTATTAATATTTGTTTATTAACTGGCCCCTGGCCTACTGTAAAAAATGTCCCCTGTGCAAAGCAAGTTGAATATCCCTGCTCTAAACCTTGTACACATGACTGATTCTTGTAACACAGACTGATTATGAATCTCACCATGTCCATGACTTTGAGTTTTCCGAAAGAGAAGGCGATGGCGTTGGGTGGTGTGGCCACAGGCAGCATGAAGGCCAGAGAGGCAGCGAGGGTGCAGGGCACCATCACGTACAGTGGGTGTATCTTAATAGCGATGGCCTATAAGAAACACAGTCAACACAGTTAAGTTAGTTAAACAGTTAAAGAGAAGCTGCGTGTTAATGCCTGTGTGTGTGCATGCAGAGTTCTGTTTACCATTGAGGCCAGTATGGGCAGGAACAGGGTGGTGGTGGCCGTGTTGCTGGAGCACTCAGTGAACGTTGCCACGAGCAGGCTGAGCAGCAATGCAATGGCGTAGGGGGGAATTTGCTCCAGCGGTGCCAAGCTCTGTCCTAGCCAATCGGACAGACCTGATTTCTGGAAATAAATGTTTCAAGCAGAAATGTTAATCTTTTTGAAAAAGGAGTCATAATATTTTTATTTGCCATGTTAGCAGCGTTCAATTTACAACTAGAAAAGTTCAGATTTCTGCCAGGTGGCTGCCCGGGCTTATCGCAGCAGTTCAAAACAATTTCCAAGTTCCAGCAAACGTACTGCAGCCTGTTTCAGAAGGATCCCAGAAGCTAATAAAAACAGACACCATGTCTGCTGCAGCGCGTTGCACAGAGCAGATCAAGTTTTCCTGCTAACAGGCACTTTATTTGAAATAAAGATACAATATATTTATGAGGATGGATGTATTCTTAAGGACTAAAACACAGCCACAAATCTTTGATTCATATCATTCATAACTGGCCTTTTAACTGTTTTAACTTTGTCTGTGGGCTACAGCACAACAAAGTAGAAAATAAAAACGACAAACACAAAACAAAGAAAAGAAACCATAGCCTACTATGTAACCTACTAACTTATGTTTGGTTGCACAAATATCAAGGAAAAATGACCAATTGGTTATGCAAAACATTCCTCTTCTGAAACGCCCCTGGTGTAGCATGATGCAGTGCAGTAGATACAACCAAACGGCTGTTGAAAGGCAGCATAGCTGTCTGTCACGGCTCCCTAACAGTCAAGATGGCAGCCAAGACAACAAAAAACAGCTGACTTATTCATCTTGTATTGCACTTAACTTTAGTGGATCATAACTTATCGGGTATGAAATTCATCTGCAGATTCTGTGGTTCAAATTGAGACCAAAGTTTTTGACGGGTGTCAGTTTCTAAGTCACGACAAACACCAAAATGTGTCCTGCAACAGACAACAAGGCTTGTTGATTTTAGCCAAGCCGATTTCGGAAAACTTGCGCCCCCCCTACCAGTCAGCTAGTCAATGACAGTATAAAACAGTCAATAAAACAGGTTTTTCACCGCGACCACAAGAGGTTTTTGAGCACAGACATAAATGGGTGCACAAAATATTAGGCTGATAGGTCCAGTAGTTTAGCTGCAATCAGACAGAACAAGACACTCATACAGGCATACACATGACCAAATGCATGACCACCAGGATTACACCTGATAAAGACAAAAAAGTGAATCACTGAGAGCAGGAACTTAACAAATTATTGATAATTAAAAGTAGTATTCACTTGCTGATTAGTCAACAAAGTGAGTTGTACTTACCTCACTGCCAGCAGCCAGAGCGAAGCCTCCTCCAAGCAGCAGGATGATGCTCCAGGGCATTTGCTCATGGACGATCTGCCAGTTCAGCAGAGTGGAGGGGGTGTTCACCGTCCTACCTGTGAGACCCAGACGAAGTGTGAGCATGAAACAGTAATTAGTTTTAAAGTGCAGTGTCCTATCCGCTGGGTAATCACCAACCAGTGCGCCAATGAGCTGAAATTCAGGTCACACGAACATTATGAAGGCATTGTATTAGCAGGGATTTTTTTGGTCTCTGCAAATGTGATTAGTGGATTTAACATCTCACCTTCGTCGTCACTACCGTAACCTCCACACTTGGGCAACCGGGAGGGGATGACGAAGAACAGCATTGATATTAAGACAGCGACAGTTCCATCTGACACATGCCTGAGGGACACGAGACAATATTATTTCACATATTATTGTTTAAATATCTTGCTGACCTGTTTCCTGCTTTGTTTTTAAAGTGTTGTCACGGTGCAAACATGTAAAGTATGTCAACTATGGAACTAAAAAAAAAAATAAATAAAAAGATGCATTTACTGACATAAAACTGCAACATGAAAGTAAAGTTAAGTACAAGTACTTTAGTACAGTACTTAAATAAATGTACTTGGTTATATTTCGCCACTGGTGTTCAATAGTTTTTGGCACAGAGGAATGAAGTATATCAGACAGACAACACTGGTTGGAATCATGATTTATTATTATTTTGTTGGTCTGTTCTTGTGTTTTGTTGACAGTAATGAAAATATAAAATATCACCAGACTTATTGTTTAAGGGTATGACAAAAAAAAGGGAAAGACTCACTCCTTTTCGAAGAGCGCTTTCGCCCAGCCGTCGATGAAGCCAGGCTCCCTGGTGAACCACAGGACAACCAGCAGGACGAAGACGGTGAGCACTGCCCCCTCAGCAAACCTCACAGGCCCTAGTTTATTGTACTCCTGCCTCACCACAGCGTACGCCTCCCTATCTCTGTCGCTTCCCGCCCTGCAGCCAAACGACTGCCTCAGGCTGAGTAGAAAAGTACAAAGTGCAAAGATGCCGCAGATAGGTCAACAAATCAAAGAAATGATCAAAGATTTATAAGCACGAGCTAAGTTCAACGACTTGGTTTAACTGTAAAGTTGATGGATTTACAGCATTTTTTCATCGTGGTGTCAATATATAGAATACCAAGTTTGGACTGAGTTTCTTTATTGAAAATCGACTGTCCTCACTGTTTTCTTAGATCCTTGAAAAAACTAAATTGTGTTGAAGCTTGTAAAAATATTAAAAGTCTTAAGCCACAGACTTACTGCCTGAGGATAAGAGCTGACTTTAGCATGAGCTATGTTTGCCTTAATGCTGCAATATCACTTACCCGATAGCAGCAGCAGAAATGAATGGTAGCATGGATTTGTCCTTGATAATAGCTTGTGCTCTTTTACTGCACCTTGAATCGTAAATCTCACTCAGCAGCTTTAGTGTCAGCACAATGATAATGTGCAAAGTTAGTAAAGCTGATGAACTGAAAATCATAATGAAACATGTCACAGGTTACTGGCTGCCTGTGTGACTGTACATAGTAACATATGAACGTTTTTCACCACACATACAACTGTATTTAATGTTGCTTATGACATAACAATGGCTCTGTTCCAGTGTCCCAGTGAGTCATTACAGTGTGACAGTGAGCTGGCATGGACAGTACCAAGATACTGAAACTGAAGCAGCTACATGGAATTCAGCATTAAACTGTTCCTCATGAGACACAGGGACATGTTCATCATTTCACTTTCTTACCTTAAAGGAACAGGATGAAATTTAGGGAATATAGTTATCAGAAACTAGAAACAGGCAAACAGCTAGCCTGGCTCTGTCCGTATATAACCTGGTGAGCTGTTTTACTGTTTCCACTCTTTGTGCTAAGCCATGCTTGCAGGCCACAGAATGTAGCTTTATATTGATCAGATCATCTCAACTGAGGCTCTGCTAGAGAACAAATTTCCTGAAATGTTGGAGATTTTTGTAAGGTGTATTTTTGTTGTAACGCGGCTTAATCTTTAAAGGGCCAATTCACCCAAAACAAAAACCACTGACTACAGAAAACTGATTTTGGGTTACATAAATAGCTTCAGTTACATTTGCAGTAAAGTTTTTAAAGTACCTGCTTCTCTCAGTGCAGTGGAGGTGGATTTAATATGTGAAATGTGCGTTTCTCCACAAACAATGTGCTGGGGTACCTGTGTAAAGGATACCTAGAGAGATAGACCTTTCTGTTGAAGAGTAAAATCATTTTTGTTTAACCGGAAACAGCCGAGATTGCCATCCCCAAACCCACCAGACTCCATTTAAATAAACATTAATTTAAGCCTGTATACAGACAACATATTTTCACATCTAACTGGGTGAATTAAGGGTTTATTGCAACCAAACAAGAACTGGTTATTGATGGAACAGTGAAAAAACAACCCAAGATGGTTAAGCAAGTTTTATTTGGTTCCTGATTTGTTATTTTCCTGTTTGCTTCATTCTCTGAATGAACTGTTTCACAATGATAAAATTATAGTTTATTTAAATGGAGTCTGGCGCATTTGGCAATGGTGATTTTGAGTCTGTTTCTGGTTAAACAAAAAGGATCTTACTCTTCAACAAAAGGTCTATCTTTGTGGGGATCCTTTCCAAGATGTTTTTGGACACTTAGAATAACAATCTGAGCTTGTCAGTGAAGAAAACAAGTACTTTTAGTGGACATGAATAGATGGTATGCAATTTGGCTGCTGACTGCAGCCCTCTCACTTGCCAGTTTAAAAAATGAATGTCCTATTAGTCATATAAACAAAAAAAAAATATGGTCCAGGTTGAGAAAACACAGCAGTCACATCAAAATAAAAAGATCTGAAAAATAGTTGCAGGGCTAAATACTATATGGTGTAAGTGGGACAGTATTTTTAATGTTGGGGTTGAATGACCATTTAAACGTGAGTATATAAAAAACATCCATGTCATCATTGCTCACAGAAGCATCTGTGGCTGACTTTATTCGGCTGACATTGTCTTACTTGAGGCCCAGGAACATGTAGTGGAGCCAGAAGAAGGTCAACACCAGCATGAGCAGCATGTTGGGCAAAGAAAAGGCAAACCAGCTGGCAAAGTTGATGACATCACCATTCCCAGGGAAGAGCCTTCACAAAAGATTAGAAACATGGAGAGATAAGAGGCAAAAAAAAAAAAGGGTACAAACAGCTGGACTAACATTTTCCTGTTTGTCAATGCCTTACTCGTCGATTTGGCCCTTAAGGATGAGGTTAGGGGTTGTGCCGGTGAGCGTGGCTGTGCCTCCGATGCTGGCAGAGTAACACACACTCAAACTCATTCCTTTGGTCAGGAGCTGGTACTTCACTTCCATCGCTTTTCTCTTGAACTCCCGCATCGACTCTGGACTCCACTCATGTTCATCTGGAGCCAAAGACATTCAGTAAGTTAAAGTTATTAAAAAAGGTCATCTACAAGCAGATATTTTTACTTACGCATGCTGTCCTCTGTCTGAGACTTGGTGTCTGGCTGTTTCTCATCCTTTATTTCCTGTTTAGTTTGACTGATCTCGAGCTCAAACGCCTCGTTGTGCTCGGCTGCAGCCTGAAAATCTCGTTCCTCCGCTCGTTCCTCTGTGGCCTTTAGCTGCTGCAGCACAGCCTGGGCGATGGGCAGCATCATGGCTGTGGTAGCTGTGTTGCTTATCCACATGGATAGCACGGCCGAGACGATCATGAAGCCCATCATTAACCTGTGTGAGAGGGCAGTGAAAGGGGGTAAACATGAGGACAGTGATCATTAGTGGAAGACAAGTGGTGGGAATCAGGTCTGTTGTATTTTCTGTTTTTCAGGGTTTCTGTAACTTTGTGTTTTTTCTCACTTTGCAGCATGTTTTTTCTAAATTCTGCCCTTCTTGTCAAATAGATGCAGCTGTGGTCTTTGCTTTTGTTTTGTCTGTATGCATGAGTTTAAGTGCATTGATTAATTTGTTGAGATGTCTGTTTTTTGCAGTTGTTGTGGGGGAATTGCTCAAAAGTGTCAGTGTAAATCCATAGAACACTTTCATACTGAAGAGACCTTCTGTTATCCTTTCTGTTATCAATGTACCCTTCGCTAAATCCCGCCCCAGTCATAGTGTTGCATCGGCTCCAACCAGGCTCCAAAAACTACAGGGCTGAACTCCACTCATTCATGCAATCATGTCAGATTTTCTATATTTACAGGCTGGTAGTGTGGATTTTGAGCTAGTCATGTTCTCCCTGAGGCACATGTATTAATGATACTCGTTACCTGGAGAGGTTGGAGGGAGATATATGTTTCTTCCTTATTCCGAAACCAAAATCAAATCCTGAAAAGTGTAGGGTTAGGTAGCTAGGTATACTGAATGTATACACATGCTGCCTTTGCCTTTTAATGATTGTAACCGAGAATAAAAACTACGCTGCTTTACAGGAACAGTGGAGGGAATAAGGAAACATGCTGATTTTCAACCAGCTCTTTGTCATCGTAGTGTGTGCAGATGAACGGTGTTTATCCTCCCCAGGAGCTCCCTGCCTATCTGCCAGTGGAGGTCCAGGTGCTGGTGGCAAGAGGGGAGCCAAACACCGCTCATTTGCACAATAGGTGTATAATGGTAACTAAATACTGAATGCCAAGCAGCGTCCATTCAATTCATATGCCAAAAATACTTTGGCCCATAGAATTACCGTCATGATTACATCACAGATTTTTTAAATCGTTTTACAAATATTAAATCTTTACAGACATCTTTTCCAGTGGTGGCCCAAGAGGATTTTTTCTTTGCTGCAATCCAGCAACGGGCCATAGGGAAAAATTGGAAGCAAGGCAATGTAATGTAGTTGTTGTCTTAAAAAGTGAACAAGTCCAAACTATAATAGTCCTCGTAAAAACTGCTGACCCTCTAGTCACATCTGTCTTTTTGCTGTCTGCTGGAATGTACACAAGTGAGCTGTATAGCAAGGCTTTCTTACAGGGCCGGACGAACGCCAACCAGCAGCAGAACTCGGAGAGCGATGCGCTTATGAAGGTTCCAGTGCTCCACTGCGATGGCCACCAACATTCCGCCGATGAACAGCATATTTGAGTCTTTCAGATACTCAATACTGACCTGAAACAAATCAAACAGGCGATAACTTCAGCAGAAGAATAAAAAAAAAAACGTGCAAAACAAACAGCAAGTGTATGACCTATTGACTAAACTAAGAACATGCTGTCCTATTCATTAAGTATCATTCAATTTGTTTTATGAGCAATAAAAGTAAAACACTGGGGTCAGCAGATTTGTGATCCAATCTGTGTCTGTTAATATATGTCCTAAAATAAGTAATATGATAAGTAATAGACTGTTGACTTGTTTCATCAATTAAGACAAAGCAAATTTCCTGTTTTAGGCTCTCTTCTTCTGGTGTCCTTCAGCTGCTTTACAGCTGATCCTGACCTCAGATCTATTGGTAGCCGAGCAAAGAGAAATATGAGGTTGTATTTAAGGCAACTGGAACTGCTGTAAAATCCCAAAGATTTTTAGTTTAATCTGTTAATCAATTAAGGGGAAAAAGTCAGAGGGTTTACACAGTAAGTCAGTTGCAATTAACGAAAACTGGTCCCATTGTTTTATCTTCTCTTACCGCTTGCTCACATGAAATAAAATGGCTTCCCACTTTAAAACTTTCTCCATATACTGTCAAAGACTATTTGTGAAAAGCTAGACTAAAACCTGAGAAATACTCGACATCTCTTTATCAAAATGTGTGAGAACCTTTGAGTCATATAGTTGTAGCAGTATTTCCCCACAGGTATCAGGACATGTACACACAGGCTGGCACCATAGAGACAGTTTAAGAGTAGAACGGACATTCCCATTCAAATCATTGTGGCAGGATGGCCATTTTTATGACTGCTGCTGCCATTGCAACCTTTATAGCAGGCTGACTTCCGGATAAACTTCCATATAAACAAACCAACTTTGCATCCAGTCGCGACTGGAGGTCAGGTTTTGCTGTGAAGACCAAATGAGCAGCGGAGTAGTACATTTTCAAATAAGCAATACATTACTTTTAAAGTATCACCATAACTGTCTCCCTGTTTCTTCTTTCTGCTGCTCAGCGGACAGCCAAGAGGCAAGGACTGCAGGGATGTGCAGCGTGCAGTGTGCAGATCAGCCTATTTTCAGATCTGACTTAAGGGTTTATTTCAACCAAATTAGACTTGGTGATTTTTGGAACAGCTGACTTACTAACTACATGA